>JAJIBD010001730.1:0-268690 GCA_021461705.1 Cryptotis parvus | reverse complement strand
TTGACTATTAAGAAGTGACCTTCACTGTCCCTTCTGACCTTCTTCAGCCTGAAGTCTATGTTGTCGGATACCAGTATGGCTACCCCAGCCTTTTGGATGGGTTGTTTGAGTGAAGGATTGTTTTCCAGCCTTTATTTTGAGCCTGTCTTTGCTCCGATTGTTCAGGTGTGTTTCTTGAAGGCAGCAGAATGTCAGATTCAATTTTTTGGATCCATTTTGCCACTCTGTGTCTCTTAACTGGTGCATTTAGACCATTGACATTGAGAGAGATTATTGTCATGGGATTTTGTGCCATCTTTCTGTATAGGTTGGTTGTTCTTTTGGGTTATGTCTCGTCTTATAGTAGATCTTTCAGTCCTTCTTTTAAGGTTGGTTTTGATTTTACAAAGTTCCTAAGCTGTTGTTTATCCAAGAAGTTGTATATCTGTCCTTCAAATCTGAGTGAGAGTTTAGCTGGATAAAGAATTCTTGCTGAGGCATTCATTTCATTGAGTTTTTTTTTACTATATCCCACCACTGCCTTCGGGCTTGGAGGGTGTCTTCTGAGAAGTCTGCTGAAAGTCGAATGGATGCTCCTTTGTATACAATTTCCTTCTTTGATCTTGCTGCCTGGAAGAATTATGTCTCTGTCTATGGCATCCATTACTTTGACTAGGATGTGTCTTGGGGTCTTTCTATTGGGGTCTCTTCTTGCTGGTACGTGTCGGGCTTCTTGGATCTGGATGCCTTCGCCCTTTAACTCGGGGAACTTTTCAGCCAGGATGTTTTTAACTGTTTTAATTTCCTTGGGGTTACTTTCCTGTCCTTCTGGGACTCCGATGATTCTTATGTTGTTCCGCCTGGCTTCATCCCATTGTTCTCTGTTCCGTTGCTGATCCATTTTCCGGTCTTTTTCCATCTTATGTAGTTCTCTGAGTGCTTTCTGCAGCTCATCTTCAGTCTCACTGATTCTCTCTTCTGCTGCTGTCATCCTACTGTTGAGAGCCCCTATTGTGTTTTTCATTTCATCTACTGAGTTTTTAAGCGATGATATTTCTATTTGCATGGTTCTCATTTCTGCTCTCATTTCCTCCCGTAATTTATTGACTGCCCTTTCAACTGCTTCGTTTATGTTCTCCTGTATTTTATTGGACATCTGCTCCATTTTTTCGTTGAGCTCCTTAAGCATCCTACCAATTTCTTCTCTAAATTCATTGTCAGAGAGATCGTGCACATCTGCATTCTTTTTGAGTCTTCAGGGTTGATTCCTTCATCTGTTCTTCGAACTGGGGATCTGGCGTTGTTTCCCCATGGTGTTGCGGTGTTCAGGGATAGATTCCTCTAGTGTACTGTTTCTTTTTCTTGAGGGTATTACCTTCCCTTGGTGTTGAATTTCCTAGTTTTTGTATTAATAAGCGGCTGCATGAGCGGCCGCCCCGCCCGGCCAGCCGCACACCCCAGGGAGAATACCTGAGGTGGAGACAGGCCGGTGTGAGAGTTCAAAATGTTCGTTTACTTCCGCTCCGCTCGGACTTCTGGGGGTTGTAGTTCCACCTTCTGCCGAGGCCTGGGGCTCTACCACGACCCCAGGTGCCTGCCTGGCCAGCCGCACACCCCAGGGAGAATACCTGAGGCGGAGACAGGCCGGTGTGAGAGTTCAAAATGTCCGCTTACTTCCGCTTCCACTTGGGACTTCTTGGGGTTGTAGTTCCACCTTCTGCTGAGGCCTGGGGCTCTACCACGACCCCAGGGGCCCGCCTCGCCAGCCGCACACCCCAGGGAGAATACCTGAGGTGGAGACAGGCCGGTGTGAGAGAGCCTAACTTATTTTCTAACTTGTCTCACCAGCATGTATCATGATCTTTTCCTGTAACTGTGAAAAGCCCTCTATCATATACCAAAGTTTTACATATGTAAATAGTTGGCTCTGTTTCTGAGTCTCTACTCTGGATCATTTGTTGCTTTTGGAAAATGTACTCTGATATTATGCTAGCTGAATTACCATGCCTTTTGCAATATATATTTTAATAGTTAACTTTGATGTTCTGTGTATCATACGCAAGGCAGAGCTGCTACGGTTCTCCCCTGTGCTCCAGCTGATCATGAAGCACTCAGGAGGGGAAGGCGGGTTCTAGCCCTGGCCCATCATCCCAGCAGAGCCATGCAAGAAGCCAGAGGAAACCCCCACCACCATGAGAGCCACCATTTTCAACATCTGGACTCCACAGCTCGTCAGGAGCTCCACCCAGCAGAAAAGCTGATCTTTCCCTTCTCGCTGCCATTTTGTGGCCATGCGGTTCATCAATAAATGCACGAGATGAGAGGGCTACTATATGAGTATCCCACCTGCATGGTAGATCCTGGCAAGCTACCTGTGTCGTATTTGATATGCCAAAAACCAGTAAAAATTATAGACCTCATTCCCATGGCTTGAGGCTCTTCATGTTCAAGGAGTGAGCAGATGCCTTTGGGCTACACTAGCATGTGACGGGATGTATGGAGATGTTACTGGTGCCCGCTTGAGCAAATCGATGAACCATGAACAATGGGAAGACAAGTGATACAAGTGAACTCTGATGCTAATAAGTCAAATATAATTTAATACTTCCCTCCCCCCAATACCTGTGCATTTTCTTTTCCAGATAAGCTTTTTCAATTTGTCACATACCACAAATATATCTCAATGAGTTCTTTTTTGGAATTTGTCAATTTTACAGATTGCTTTAAGGGAAGTTGATATTATTAGAATATGGAAAATTGAGGCCAGAGCGATGGTCCAGGGGTAGGGCATTTGCTTTGCAGCTGCCGGCCTGTGCCAGCCTGGGTTCGATCCCCGGCATCCCATATATGGTCCCCGAGCACTGCCAGGATAATTCCGAGTGCAGAGCCAGGAGAAACCCCTGAGCATTGCCGGGTGTGACCCAAAAGCAAAAAAAAAAAAAAAAAAGGAATATGGAAAATTTTCACTGTGCTATTCTACTTCATATAATGGAATTTCTATATTTAGTATCTAAATCAATAACATGTCATTCCACTGGAACCCTTAAGAAGTATCTTTTAGTAATTTGGAAGTTAATAGTTCCTATATTTTTTTATTTGTTTTGTTTTCTTTGAGCCATGTCTAGTGATGCTAAGGGATTATTCCTGGCTCTTCACTCAGGGAATCCCCTCCCGGCAGTGCTCAGGGGACCATGTGGGATGCCAAGGATTGAACCTAGGTCAGAGGGTGTGCAAGGTAAGCACTTACCTGTTGTGCTATCTCTCCAGTCTCTTTAATATTGTCATTAAATAAAAATATTGCTTCATGGTTTACAATTGTGACTAGATTTTTCTCCTGTTCCTGTTTCTGATTGTTGCTGTCATACAGGAAAGGCTATTGGATTTATGTTTTAAGCAGCATTTTAAAATTATAATTACTTGTGCTACTAGTTGTTCATTAGTTATTCAGATATTTTCAGATAGACAATTATATCATCTGCTTAATGATATTATTGTCTCCCTTATGAATAAATTTTGTAATAAGGAAACATTGCAAATTTGTACTAGAAATATTAATTGCAGATAGCATTACTCAGATCATAATTTCAATATGAACACTTCAAATATTTCATTTTCAAGTAAGACATTGTAGTTTTTTTCTGTATTTTATCTTTTCTCAATTTTACTTCTATTTTTAGCATACTATAAATTTTGATCAGGGAATAACTTTAATTTAAAAAGCACTTTGGAATTTAGGTCATTTTGCTATTTAATTTGTAATCTATTACTATAGTGAATTTCATGAATACTTTTCTGATATTAAGTCATTTTTATTCTTTCACAGAAATAAAAGCCTTTTTCTTTTTCTTTTTTATAATTTTATTGAGTCACAGTGCCATACAGTTATAAGATGGCTCATGATCGTGTTTCAATCACAAAATGTTCCAATTCACATCCTCTCCCACTTTGCACATTTCCTATCATCAGTGTTCTCTCTGTGCCCTCCTGCCACCCCCCCCCCACCTGTCTCTACAGCAAGCCCTTTTCCTTCGTTTCTCCCCCTCTCTCCCTTTGGGCATTATGGATTGCAGTTCAGATACGGAGAGGTTACCATGTTTGTTCCCCTACCCATTCTGCCTTTTTTTTTTTTTTTTGCTATTTTGGGTCACACCCGGCGATGCACAGGGGTTACTCCTGGCTCTTTGCTCAGGATCTACTCCTGGCGGTGCGCGGGGACCATATGGGATGCTGGGGATCAAACCCAGATCTGCCGTGCAAGGCAAATGCCCTACCTGCAGTGCTATTGCTCCAGCCCCCTGTTTTTATACAGTGGTCATTTACCACTATCTTTGTCATAGTGGTCCCTTCCCTATCCCAACTGTCTTTCCCCAAGGGGTTGAAGCAGGCTTTCCACTTTGGACAAATCCTCCTGGCCCTTGTTTACTGTCCTTGGATATTGGTTCCATATTATGATCTTTACACTCCACAAATGAGCACAACCATTATGTCTCTCTCTCCTTCTAACTTATTTTTACTCCAACATGATGCTCTCCATGTCCATCCATTTATAAGCAAATTTCATGACTTCATTCTTCCTAACAGTTGCATAGTATTTGATTGTGTAGATATACCATAATTTCTTCTTTTAATTTTTGTATTATACCACTGTGAGATATACAATTACAAAGATGTCTATATTTGGGGTTTCAGTCATACAGTGGTCCAGCACCCATCCCTCTACCAGTGCCCATTTCCACCACCAATGTCCCCTGATTCCCTCCCCCCACTCCCCAAACCTAGCGTCTATGGCAGGCACTTTTCCTCCTCCTCTCTCTCTCTTTTCTCTCTCTCCCTCTCTTTCTCTCTCTTTCTCTCTCCATCCCTCCTCTTACACATTGTGGCTTGCAATACATGCATTTAGAAGTTGCCATGTCTATCCTTTTGCCTACTTTCTCTTTCAGTTCTAGGCTGGTATTATCATTTCCACAATTATTAGTACACTGTTCCTTTCTCTGTACTACCTAATCTCTGACTCCCACACATTTGAAGTAGATTACACCCACTGACAAGACCTCCTGATCCGTGTTTTGTCTGGCCTTGGATATTTGCCTGTATCATAGTTTCCTTTAACCTGTCACCTGTTCTTGGGCACTTGGGTTGTTTCCAGATTCTGGCTGTTGTAAATAGTACTGCAATAAGCATAAAGGTTCAGATGATATTTCTGTTGTATATTTTTGAGGCCCCAGAGTATATTCCCAGAAGTGACAGAAGTGACGTTCCTGGATCATATGGAAGCTTAATTTCTAGCTTTTTGAGGAATGCCCATATTATTCTCCATAAAAGCTGTACCCATTGGCATTCCCACCAACTATGAAGGAGAGTCCCTTTCTCCCCACATCCATGCCAGCACTGGTTCTCGTTCTTTGAGTATGTGACAGTCTCTGTGGTGTGATATGATCTCATTGTTGTTTTGATTTGCATTTCCCTGATGGTTGGTGATACAGAGCATGCACAACTTTTTTAAGAGAGAGGGTAGTCACAATTGACCTACTACACCCAGCGTAAACTCCCAAACACCACAAGATTCCCCAAGCATCACCGCTGAAGTGTTCCAGTCCAGAGTTCTTTATCTTGCCTTTAATTTCCTTTTAAAGATTTTTTATTTATTTCTGGTTTTAAATTTTTACAAGTGAGTCAATCTGTTCATTTTAAATTCTACTCGATCATGTTCAGAAAATGTTGCTTAAATCTCTTGACTAATTTTAAGTGCAATTTATTTAAATTTTATTTGTGAATTAATGACATTTGGAAAATTATAGTATAACATTTAAGATAAGATATATCCTTTAAATATATTTTAAATATTCAGTGCTCAATATCGGTATGAAGTTGTTCAGTAGATCCCTAGAACGTATTCACTGTCTATAACTTAAACTTGGCAGCTTTGTTTCTTCTCCCTCCATTCCCCAGTCCCTAACAGCTACCACTTTACCTTCTGCTTCTGAGTTTGATTCTGAAAAAATACTGTAGAGAAGTGGAATCATGTAGAATTTGACCTTCCCAGACCAGGTTACTTCACATCATAAATTCTTTTAGGCTTAGCTATGTTCCGTATATTTTAGAGCTTATTTCACATCTTAGCTATTGTAGATAGTGCTGCAGAAAACAAAGATATGCAAATTTTACTTTGAGAACTTGACTTCAGATTAATATAATTTGAAGTTTTGGAGTGGGAAAATGATACCCAAGCAAGAGCACTCAGGGACCAATCCTGGTGATAATAGGTTGGAGGGTTCAAGGCTCGGGCCTGACAATATTGCAGCGCTGGGTTCCATCAGGGATATAACCCACAGATATGGGTGCTGTGAATTGAGCTCAAGGCCTTGTACTCCTGACACCTGATTTATCTCCCCTTCCTTATCTTAAAGGTTTTACAAATATTTATGGACCTTTTGAAGAACAACTAAAAGATGGAGACAGAGATCGGGGAAACCATCTTGGGACAAATGAGGGGAGATGAGGAACTTAGTTGTAGACATTCAAGCTTAAGATGATGCTAAAAATTTAAGTGGATCGACCGAGTAACCAGTTATATTTCTAAGTCTGGATCACTGTTGGTTTTTTTCTCACTTTTTCTTCTATTTTTTAATTGAATCACAGTGAAGTACACAGTTACAAAGTTGCTCATGATTGGGTTTCAGTTATACAATGTTCCAATACACTCTTTTCATAAGTGTACATTTCCCACCACCAATGTTCCCAGTTGCCTCCAGACTCACCTACACCCCATCACCTGAAAATGGCTGATGATTTTCTTCCTCCTCTCCCTCCCTCTGTCTGTCTGTCTCTGTCTCTCTCTTTCTTTCCTTTTGAGAATTATGGTTTATAATAGATATTAAAAGATTATCATGTATATACCTTTACCTACTTTAAACATTCAGTTCTTGTCCAGAGTGATAATTTCCAATTATTCATGTCATACTGGTCTCTTCTCTATCCTAAATGCCCTTCTTCCCCCAAATATTTGTTTCAGGCTTCCAACTGTTGACCAGTCTGGAGTACAGTTTTGAAAATAACTTGTAACTTGTATCTCTTGTCTTCCTATTGTTCATCGATTTGTTCAAGCGGGCACCAGTAACATCTCCATGTGTCCTATTAGATGCTAGTGTAGCCCAAAGGCATCTGCTCACTCCTGTAACAAGAAGAGCCTCAAACCATTCCTTCAGGTCATGGGAATGAGGTCTATAATTGTTATTGGTTTTTGGCACATCAAATATGACATGGGTAGCTTTCCAGGCTCTGCCATGTGGGTGGTATACTCTCAGTAGTAGGCTCTCATCTCATGTATTTACTGATGAACCGCAATGGGGAGAGATGGGCTTTTCTCTTGGGTGGAGCTCTGATGAGCTGTGGAGTCCGGATGTTGAGAATGACTGCCCTCATGGTATGGGGGGTTCCTCTGGCTCCTTGCAAGGCTCTATTGGGATGGCAGGCCAAGGCTAGAGCCTGCCCTCCCCTCCCGGGTGCCTCATGATCAGCTGAGCACGGGAGAGCTGGTAGCAGTTCTGCAACGTGTATTTATTTATTTAAAAAATAAATAAATGAATGAATGAATGAGTAAAGATCTTGGGGGAAGAGATGACATTGCTGGGCTGAACCTGACTGAGCCCAAATCACTGGCACCTCCTGGGATGGGGCTGGCCACATCCCTCCCTGTTTGGGCAGCCGAGGTGCTCCACTTACACAGCCATTTCCACTCACATTTAAGCACCCTGCCCCATCACCTATCTCACAAAGATACTGCAACAAAGCTAAGCCTAGTAGGCTCAAGATGCCATGCAGCTGAACCATCCTAGCCCCACAGCTCCTGGAGTGTGGCCTCATAGATTCAAAGTACTGACTACCCAGTAGGGACACCTTAAATATGACGGGAATGTTGTGCAAAAGCCTGCTAAGCTCAATGAGAGAATGCAATAGCTCAACAAGCTCATTTAGCATCTAGAAGCTTGTCCAGTCTTTGGACAATGACGTTAGTAACACCATTATGAGATATATGTTGTAAAAAAAATAGACTGGTGATAATAAGCTTGGGAGCCACAGCTGATAAATGCATTAATAGTGACAAGATTAAATGAGCTCACTAAGGATGTAGTGTAGAGAGAAAGAAATCAAGTTAAGACTGAGCTCTGGGCCAGAGCGATAGCCCAGTGGGTAGGGCGTTTGCTTGCACGCGGCCGGCCCATGCTGGCCCGGCTCGATCCCTGGCATCCCATATGGTCCCCTGAGCACCACCAGGAGAAATTCCTGAGTACAGAGACAGGAGTAACCCCTGAGTGTTGCCGGGTGTGACCCAAAAGGCAAAAAAAAAAAAAAAAAAAGAGCAGCTCTGAGCATCTCCAGCATTGAGATTGGAGGAAAGATAAAAAAAGAAGAGAGAGATTTTACAGGATCTACCATTGAGGGTGTGGAAAACTAAGAAACTGTGATGATATAGAAGCCCAATAAAGAAACATTATTGAGAAGCAATGTGAAACCTAGGAATAGGAAGCAAATTTGTTTATGCCTGCTAAGGGGTCAGTCTGGGGGACATTGGTAGAGGGAAGTTCAAATAAGTGATGGGATTAGTGTTGGAATATTGTATGTCTGAAACAACTGTTTTGAAAACTGCAAAATATGGCATTATAATAGAAACGAATTTACTAATAAAAGAAGAAATGTGAAACCAATTGATTTTAATATTCATACATTTGCTAGGTAAGAAGAACATTAACTGGTTATTGACCATTAGCTTTCTCAGTGAGGGAATTTCTGAGGGTCTTGCCAACAGTATTTCTTTAAACATTACCTATGCCTAGATACTCTAGCTACTTACCACTGTATCTAAATTATATTTATCAAGGAGTTGATAAACGTATTATTATGCTCAAGTTGCTATTATGAAGTACCATAAAATGGATGATTTACAATCTCTTAATTTTTTCATAGTTTTAGTGGTAAAAAATTCAAGACCATTGTTTTCAACCTATTGATTTGCAGTAAGGGCCCCTGCTCCAGCTTGCAGATGGATGTCTCCTGGCTCTGTCCTCACACAGCCTGTACTCAGTGTGTGTAAGGAGAGAGTGGGGTGAGGCTGGTGGTGGGGTAGCGCTCTTTGGAATCTTTTCTTTGGGCTTTTTTTGGGGGGGAGACATCTGGCAGTGCTCAGGACTTACTCCAGGCTCTGCATGTAGGAGTCGCTTCTGGTGGTGCTCAGGGAGCATCTGCTATGCCTGGGACTGAACCTGAGTGGGCTATGGGCACGGCAAGTGCCCAACCCACGGTACTGTATGTCAGGAGTCTCCTGTTGAAAGGACATGAATCCTGTGAGATGGGCCTGCCATTATGGCTGTCCTATAACCTTAAAGACTACCTTACAGGTCCTTCTCCAAATTACAGGCACAGTGAAGGTTTAATCTTCAAATTTGGGGGGCTCAAATATGTAACAGAAAATTTGGTCTGGGGGCCAAATCTGGTCACTCACTGTTTTCCTAAAGGAAGTTTTAGTAGTAGAGAAATAGTCCGTGGAAATAGTCTTTTATTGTTTCCTTTCTTTCATTTTTTTTCCCAGTTAAACAATGCTTTGGCAGATGCTGTTGAATCATATTGGCAGTTGAAGGGAGGGGCAGGGTGGGCTTGTTTGGTTTTATAATAAAAGACCAAATGTGAATATGACTCTCAGTTGGAATTAGATAAAATTTATCATCCTCATCTTTTCTGTTCCTTGTACTCTAATTTTTCTTGCTTTTCTTAGAGTGACATTTCCTTACATTCACCTTTTACTTTCTTGTTCCAGCATGAGAAAATTTATGTTTGACTGCACTATACCAACTAATGAGTTATGTTTCCCAAAGTGGGCAAAATCAATCAATCAATCAAGACTCATCACTATTCTGGATTATTGGACTATGGATTGCAAAATTCACAAATCCTATTTATCTGAAGGGGTAATTGGGAACTTGGACAAAGAAGTGTTCATAGGTAGGAGAAATGAGAAAGTGCCTTGTAATATAAATACCAGGAAGACAAAAGGCAGACAGTATGAAATGTGTAAGAAAAGCAGAAACAGTGCCATAGAGACTGGGCAGCGAGGTGGCCTTCGCATAAGATGGGTTCATGAGCACAAGCAGAACTTACTGACACTGAAGAAAACGTTCTTTTCTTAACCTTGCCAAATTCAAAGCCGTAAAATGTAGTCATTGTATATTTACCCTTCAAAAAGATGTAATTTCTGCTTTCAGAGTCTTATAAACTAAAAGAGATAGCATTCACATTAACTTCTACATAAAGAAGACTGGAAGTGTTTAATGTAGCAGCTTAAGTACAAATAAAGTATTGTAATGCTTCAGAAAAAATGCTCTGCTAAATTTAAAAAGCATTTTCAATATCTCTTTTGCCCCTTCTTTTATAGTATGATAAATGCTAAGATCCAGGCATATGCTTCTACTGTGGGATTACAGATGATGTGACTAGTTCCATTTGGGGGCAGATGGTGGTTAGGAAGAATGTTAGACTAAATTTAATGGTTCTAGTGGGGGGTCTCCATATGACCTCTGTGATTGGGGAAGAGAGAGGCAACAGCCTCAAAAAGAATTTCATCAGGAACTGAGCAGTGAAGTATAATAGGTTAGTCTGCAAGTTCTTAGGAAGGGCAGAGTTGGGGATAGAGGGAGTAAGATGGAGATAGGGAAGCGGAAAGAAGAAAGAGAGAGAGAGAGAGAGAGAGAGAGAGAGAGAGAGAGAGAGAGAGAGAGAGAGAGAGAGAGAGAGAGAGAGAACAGGCTTCTCCAAAGGCAGAGAGAAAAATCTCAAGACATCCCAGCATTAAGTATGAAAGTAACACAAACATCTCACAAGGGGAGATCTGGGTAACTGGTGCCCAACAATACTTGCATGTGCTTCCTTAGTTCCACATTGGATAATATATGGTGTCCTCCAACGTGCCCCGAGTGGGCTTTTTACCTCAGAATCCATTGCTATGGTAGTTGCTAAGGGAGACTTGGGAATAGTTAATGGTCATCTCTGATATTTCCTTTCCTGGCCTTTGTTCCTGCCTGAGCTTCTCCGGGAGGGTATTCAGCCTTTGAGCTTGCAGTGGCACCAGGTAAAGGTCTTAAGAGGCCTTAGTTCCTGTGTCCACAGGTGGGTCCTGGCAGTAATACTTTTAGCAGTTTAGGCTAGCGACTGAGTAACTTCTTCAAAGCCTATCTCTTGCTTTTATTATTTCCCAAGAACTCATGGCTATGTTTGGCCCTTTTCCCTATCTGCCCACCTGCTTCATAAAGAATCATGTTCAGAGTGGCCCCATGGAGTTCCTGGGGAAAAGCAAAAGGCTCGGCCAGTGCCTGGTCGTGTCCTACATAGCTCCTAGGGCCTGCTCAGCATGCAGGCGGCTGTGCCTGCTGGACTTGGAGCAAGGATTGGGCGCCTTCACCCAGTCCCCAGCCTCTGATTTCAGTGGGCGTGTGACCCTGAGGTCCAGCCACCACAGCCAACCACCACAAGACAGAGACTCCAGATCTATGATTGTGCAGGCGCGCCGCGCCGCTCTGTGGCCACACTTTAATCTTAGACTCAATGTATTTTAGCATCAGGTCCTTTCAGGATCTTTATCATTTGTACACTTCCAATGATCAATCTATTTGGAGAGGTTATGGGGAATGAGGAATTAGGATATCACACTAGAACTCACTATTAAATAATCAGATAGAGACATCATACATTATTAGTATCCATAGTACAAGCCACAAAGTGTAATAGAAGAGAGATTGAGAAATACTGGGACAGAGACAAAGAGATAGAGAAGTTAAATGTGCCTGCACTGGGGCAGGCAGGGTTTGGGTAGGCATATTTGGGAATTGGGTGGTGGGAATTTGCACTGGTGGAGGGATGGGTTCTGGAACACTGTATTGTAGAGACCCAGTTATGAACATCCTTGTAACTCTATATCTCACATGGTATAATAAAAATTTTTTAAAATATGAGCGAGACAGAGAGAGAAAGAGAGACAGAGAGAGACAGAGAAAGAAAGTTAGGGAAGATAAAAATGTCTGCTATGGAGCTGGGAGAGAGGGGATGTGGGGACATTGGTGGTGAGAGTGGGGCACTGGTGGAGGGATGGGTGCTGGAACAATGTATGACTGAGACCCAATTATGAACATCTTTGTAATTGTATATCTCACGGTGGTATAATAAAAATTTTTAAAAAAAGAATTATGTTCACCATGCTGTTTACTTCATACCTAGACTTAATTTATTCCCAAGGGTTGTATTTTTGATCCCCTTGACCTGTTTCTCCTACCCTATGAACTCCCTTCCTCCTCCTGACAACCACTGGCTTGCTCTCTTCTAGCCATGTACAGCTTACATCAGCTTAATGTAAAAAAAAACAATCAATTCTACATGTAAGTGAGATCATATGATTTTTCCCTTTTTCTGACTAATTTCACTTAGCATATGCCTGTAAGTTCCATCTCTGCTGCTGATATGGCAAGATTCATTCTTTTTTATTGCTGAACCTTTTTTAAGGTGGAGGATAATATCCCCTTACAGAAATATACCATGCTTTATTTTTATCCATATGACTATTGATAAACACAGGATTATTTCCATATCTTGGGGTTATTTGAAACAATGTTTCAATGAATGTGGAGTGTGTATCTCTTTTGGTGCTAGTACTTTTCATTTTTTTCAGAAAAAATCCAAGAGTGTCATTGCTAAATTATATGGTAGTTCCATTTTTGATGTTTTGAGGAATCTTCTTACTTTGTTTTCCTTGGCAGCTGTTCTAATCTAATCCCCAACAATAGTGCAAGGGTTTCCTTTTCTCCACAATCTGACCTCCTTTTGTTATTCCTTTTTGATAATAGCCTTCCAAACAAGTATGAAATGTTATCTCATTGAAATTTTGCTTTTATTTTCCTTGTGGGGTGTGTGGTCACACCTCGTGTTGCTAAGGGGGCAAATATCCAAGCTTTAGAGTTCCTCCCAGCAAGATTATTATCTGAAAGACCATGTGCACGGAATCAAGCCTCGGCCTCTTGTGCACACATGCACCCAGTGAGTTGAACTATCTCTCAGGTCCTCATTGTTTTCTGTTGCTTAATTTGGCGGCCATAACCAGAGGTGCTGAGGAACGGGGCTACTCTCTGGTTCAGTCAGTGCTGGGGGCTAGAGCTTGCTCCTGGTGGTTCTCAAGGAATCTTGTGGTGCTGGGATTAAACCCAGAGCCTCAAATATGCAAGGCAAGTGCTCTCACTACCACTGAGCACGTCCCCTTACTGTGTTTTCATTTGCATTTTCCGGACATCAGTGATGTTGACCTTCTATGTGTCCTTTATTGGGGACAGTTTATAAATCCATATCTTCTTTTCATTTTTTAATTAGATTTTTTTTGTTACTGATTTATACTTTTGTATTTGAGTTACCCCCTTATTTTACTTATTTGACTCTGGGGTCACATCCAGTGATGTTACAGAGTCAAGGCTTGCTCTTGGCTTTGTACTCAAGAATTATGCCTTGTGGTGCTCAGGGGACCATGTAGGATGTTGGGGAACCAACCCAGGTCAGTTGTGTGCAGGGCAAATGCCCTAACGTTATATGCTATGTGTCCAAATGCTATACTATTGCTCTGGGTCCTGGCTTCCCTTGTTTTAAAAACAACCAGTGTAAACTTGGGAGGCAAAACTGGATTCAGACTCTGTGCTTCTCCTTTGATGGGAATGCATGGACAAACCAGTTAGACACTTGGTTCTTAGGTTCTTGATTTGAAAAGTGGGTTTGATAATTCCTGCTCCACAGGGTTACCACATTTAGATTGGACATTTATAGTCATTCATTCTCTCTTTCCTCAAGTCTGGGAGAATCTTTGCCTTAGGGTTTCAGTCACCTTGGAAAAAGACTTTGTAAGGAAAAGGTTTTTACTTACAAAAGAACTCAACTTTTTTTTTCTTGAAAATTGTTGAGGGAACCAGATGTTAAGGGAACCACGGACCAGGAGAATATAATTATAAGGTGTAGTGATAAAAAACCAAAACCAAAACCCATGATCAGCCTCACTGTGTGTCCCTGGGCACGTCATCTCACTTCCTTAGCCTTCACTTCTTCTAGCAGCGGAGTTGGAGAGGGTGGGTAAAAACATAAAAACAGAACCATTGCTTGAGATAATTCCTCGTGTCACTTTGCCCATCACATGCCACCAGTGTCTTCACACTTTATTTAGAGCACACCTAGGTACAGCTCTGCAAGCCTCTGACTCTAATGGAATCAGCAGCCGCAGCAGTAATGGGCTCAACAGGAGTCCAGCAAAAGCGACCAAGATCACCAATTGTCATTTACATACACCATTTGACTGATCTGCCCCACAAACCCTCATTTGCATAGGGTGTAACCAATCAGATAGCAGAAACAGCTAAGGGGCAGGAATACAGTAATATTCCTACCTACAGGTCACATCTGTGAGTGACTGGCTGATATCAAGCCCAAGTTTTCATGGAGTCAGTGTATCTCCATGAGTGTTTACTAAGCAAGGTGACTGCTGGTGCTAAGTTACCATAACTGTGACTGTTCTTTGCGTTTGTTCACAACATGGTAGTCCAAGAAAATATTAAGTAACATGTAGAATAGAATAGTTCTAAATAAAGCTTCCTGTGGGGCCAAAGCGATGGTCCAGCGGGTAGGGCATTTGCCTTGCACGCGGCCAGCCCATGCCGGCCCGGGTTCAATCCCTGGCATCCCATATGGTCCCCCGAGCATGATCAGGAGTAATTCCTGAGTGTAGAGCCAGGAGAAACCCCTGAGCATAGCCGGGTGTGATCCAAAAAAAGCAAAAAAAAAAAAAAAAAAGCTTCCTGTTAATTTTTTATTATGATGTTCAAAAAAGCTTTTAGAAAATGGCAGCCTTTTCAAAGTAGTCAGGATGGCAGTTAATAAAAGAACGGTCTTACCTAGGGAAGAAATCTCACTACTGACATATGCAGCCTCTAGTAGCCACATTGTCTGAATATCAGGACTTTAAAAAACTACTATTGTAATTTTTCATGATGGAATTTATATAGAAAATATTTTATGATATCTTAAGACATTGTATTTATCTGCTTTGGTTATTACTTTGTCTGCATTTGTTTGCAGTCAATCTGAAGCTACTTGGAACTGCTCTCGCCCCACTAGGGGCCACAGAGCCGTAGTCAGAGCCTCTGGTGAGTTCCTGAAAGTTAATACCAATGCTGGCTTTTAAAGGGAAAGCATGTTGTGATCATACTAAGTTTCAGATCCTTATATTCTGATGCTGGTGGCGGTTTTATTTTCAGAAGAAGGAGAGGTTATTAAAGTAACACAGGCCTGCTTTTTAAAATGAGCCCAGATATTGGAGAGAGTTACATTCTTTTGAAAGCAGAGAAGAAATTTTAGGAAAAGACATTGTGTATAGGTGATATGGCCTTGTGAGACAGGGGAAAGGAAGAGTTCAGGGAATTTTTACAATTGGCTTGTCGGGATTTCTTCTACCTCTATTTTCTCCCCTGTTTAATTCTTCTGTTCCATTCATGACAGGTTACTCTTCCTTCAAATCATGTAACCATTGTCAGGAACAAGGTCATCAATGATTGCACATTATCTATACAGCCATTTTGACCTTTAGATTTACAAGTACTTATTTGGCTGTTCGAAATAAGGGATAGGGCAGGGATGTAGCTCCATGTTCGAAAGCAGCTTTGCATGTGCAAGAACTGGAATTCAATTCCCAGCTATAAGAAAAAAGATAAAAAACAAAAGCCAAGGTTATCCATATAATATTTTTAGAACTAATTCACAAAACTTTTATGCATTTTCGTTTGTTTCTGATCCATACTCAGCTGTGCCCAGGGCTTACTCCTATCTCAGGGGAGTAATGAATCTCTCCTAGAAAAGCTCAGGGGTGAGGGGCATATAGAGTATCAGGGATGAAACCTGTCCTGGCTGTGTGTGAGGCAAGCACCCTGCCTGCTGTACTATCTCTCCAGCGACCCCCCCCATTATATCTCCCTGGCCCTACCAGGAATTTTTTGTTTTGAGAATCTCCCGAGTGGTTTGGGGGACCTGGGGTTTATTCACAGTATCCTATAGATCATGTATTGGGGACTCAACCTGGGCTAGCCAGTGGGCTGACCCCCTAATCACTGTACTCTCCTGGCCCCACTAATTATTATTAATTTAGACACGCCCATGGTATTCAGGGCTTCTTCCTGACTGACTCTGCTGTCATGGATCCCTCCCTGGCAGGCTGTGGGTGAGGAATACCACATGGGGTGCTAGGGATCAGACCCATGTCAGTCATGCGCAAGGCAAGTATCTTACCCACTGAACTGTCTCTCTAGCCTCCATTATATTTTTTAAGAGAGATTGTATTAAGCTATTCAAAGAGCATCCATACTTTAAGAAGGCATATATTTCATCAGCTCCCTGTACTTGCTCATCTATGGATATCTGGACTTCTTGTGATAACCATAGAGTTCTTGAACCTTGAGTTAGAAGCATTCATCTCCAGATGAATGCTTCTATATTATAAGCATTGGCAGGCTCTTTTATCAGGCAGTATTCTTTGATTCCATTGACTTCCTTATAATAGATAATTTTCTCGGTGTGCCCTCTTTCTTGTCCTATTGCCTCTTGAACCATTCACACATATTTTATCCCCACCCCACTTCTTGTATAATCAGTATTTGGTTTCTGTCAACACTTTCTCAAAGATTCCAAGTATGGTTAAGCATCAAGCAATTAAAAATATATACCCTACAAAAAATTGAGAAAAACATTCACTGTATCACTGTCTTCCCGTTCATCATCGATTTGCTGAAGCGGGCACCAGTAACCTCTCCACATGTCCTGCCTCATGCTAGTAGAGCCCAAGGGCATCTGCTTGCTCCAGGAACATAAAGAGCCTCAAACCATTCCATCAGATCATGGGAATGAGGTATATAATTGTTACTGGTATTTGGCATATCAAATACGACATGGGTAGCTTGCCAGGCTCTACTGTGTGGGTGGCATACTCTAGTAGTCACCTCTGATCTCCAGCATTTGGTGAACCATGTGGCTGCAAGTGGCTGTGCGACCCTGGCTGTGATAGGCTCTTCTGCTGGGTGGAGTTCTGAGGAGAGGGAAGTCCGGATGTGGAAAATGGTGGCCCTCATGGAGTGGGTGGGTCGTCTGGCTTGTTGTGAGGCTCTGCTAGGGTGGCAGGCCAGGGCTAGAACCCGCCATCCCTCCCGGAGTGCATCGTGAGCGGCTGGGCACAGGGAGAGTGGTAGCAGCTCTGCCTCATGTCTGTGAGTCTCTCACAGACCCTTTTTTTAAAAAATTTTTATTATACCACAGGAAACATACAATTACAAAGGTGATCATAATTGGTTCTTGGTAATACAGTATACCAGCACCCATCCTCCACCAGTGCCCCATTTCCACCACCAATGTACCCCACCCCCTCCTGCCCACCCCCATGCTTAATAGCAGGTACCCAAGTTTCCTCTTTCTCTCTCTTGTTCTGCATCTCTCGCCTCTTATTTTACACATTGTGGCTAGCCCTGTAGGTATTTAGAGTTTATCACTTAAGTCTTTGTGTATATTCAATGGTGAGTCTTAATCTGCATTACCATTCACATTTAGTAAACACTGGTATCTATTTATGTCGTATTAGAATGCAGTCATCTATATCTGTCCTTTTCCTTCTGACTAATTTCACTCAGCAGATAGTCTCCATGTGTCATCTAGGTAAATTCATAAGTCATCTTTTCGACAGTATAGTATCGTGAGTGTGTGAACCACGTCTTAGCCAGTCCCCAGGCTAGGTTGTTCAGAAGAGATGATAAGAGTAAGAAGTGTTTGGTGATTTTCGGTCGGTATCCAGGAGTGCTATCTGGGTCATGGGAGCAATATCTAGTTTTTGGAGGAATGCCCATATTGTTTTCCCAAAAGGGCTGGAAGCGGCCCCACAACAGTGGATCAGGTCTTCCCCACCAGTGTTGTTTTGTGTGGTCTCGTGGTGTGGGGTACTCTTTTTTGTTTGCACCCCGGGAACACTTTGCTTTTTTTGGAAGCTTGTTTTCCCCATTTTTTGTGGGGTTGGCTGGTTTTTTTGGAGTCTACAGTGCTGATATATCCGGATATTACCCTTGCGATGGGTATTGGGTGAATATCCTTTCCCATGGGATTGTCTTTGTTCTTGGTACGTTTGAGGTGCAGAAGCTTTTAGTTTTATATAATCCCATTTGTTTATCTTTGCTTTTCTTGGTCGGGTGTGTCATCTTTAAAGATACTTTCGCGATGTAGAGCGTCTCCTAGTTTTCCGATGTCTTACAGGTTTGTGTGAGACTAGATCCATTTGATCGACTTTTGTGTGGCGTTAGAGGAGGTCTAAGTTCATTTTTTACATGTAGCGCCCAGTTCCCAGACATTTGTTGAGAGGCTTATTTTCTTCGAGTGAGTGTGTTCAGGTCCACTGTTTTACGCTGTAGTAGAGCTGAGGGGGGAAAGTGATACTCCCACTCAAGGATTGCTTAGCTATCTGGGAGTTTTATGTCCAGACCTTTTTAAAAAATTTTTAATTATACCACCGTGAGACATACAATTACAAAGGTGTTCATAGTTGGTTCTTGGTAATACAGTATTCCAGCACCCATCCCTTCCACCAGTGCCCCATTTCCACCACCAATGTACTCCACCCCTCCAGCCCACCCCCCAGACTGCCTCAATAGCAAGTACCCCCGTTTCCTCTCTTTCTCTGTCTCTCTCTCTCTATATATATCTCTCTCCCTCTTCTTTTACACATTGTGGCTAGCCCTGCAGATATTTAGAGTTTATCACTTAAGTCTCTTTGTGTATATTCAATGGTGAGTTTCAATCTGCCATTACCATTTCCCACACTTAGTAAAAATTCTGGTATCTATTTATATCCTATTAGTTAATGCAGTCATTCTATATCTGTCCTTTTCCTTCTGATTAATTTCACCCAGCATGATAGTCTTAATGTCCATCCATTTGCAGGTAAATTTCATCTTTTCTGACAGCTGCATAGTATTCCATAGTGTAGATGAACCACAATTTCTTTAGCCAGTCCTCTGTTTTGGGGCATTTAGGTTGTTTCCAGATTCTAGCTATTTTTGAAAAGCGCAGAGATGAATAAAGAAGTACAGATAGTGTTTCTGCTATGACTCACAGACCCTTTTAATGTGAGAAAAACATTAAATATCCCTGATTTTGATCAAGTCAATGCTATGTTTTTCTGCCACGCACATTCATGCTCTTCTATGGGCCAGAATGTAGAACACATGCTTTGCATGCGGGAGTCCAGGTATGATTTAGCCCAGGGTCTATTACTTCATGGGCCCCTGAGTACTCAGAACACCTCCCGAGGACCACACTGCAAATAGTACCTACTGAGTGTGACCCCATTCATTTCTTAAATTTCCATCACACAGCATCTTATAGTCTCTGCTTTACCTTATTGACTCCTGATTTTACATGTACTTATATGATTTAGATTGGCACCCAAGTAATCCCAGTAATATTTGTATAATGGAAGTAACACATGAAAATACCGATGACAGAAACCAGGTATGAAGAATCCTAAAAAAAAAAGATAAAAAGCTTTAATGAAAAAAAACTATTGTTTTAAGATTAAAAAATGGAAGAAGAGCTTACTTGGTTTTGTGACTCCTCTTTATTTTCTGACTGTTTTCTGTGGGAAGTCTTGACTGTTTATTATGCCTTCTTTCTACCGTGTGGGATGCTGGTGATCAAACCATTTGGCTGAGTGCAAGGCAAGTGTCTAAACCTTTGTATTATCTCTCCAGCCAGTATCATTTTCCCTGATTATTCTAAAACTGTCTAGCCCATCATGATTTTTAATTCTTTTTTGTATTAATTCTAATTATCTTAGGCCTAAATCATACCTGAACTCTCATATTTTATGTATATAGTCAATTTTTTTTTTTTTTGCTATTCCAGTGGTTGAAACAGGGCCCTCACACATGTGAAGTCAGTGTTCTACCACTGGAAAGTTTCCTCGAGTGAAAGTAAGGCTACACAGCCCTCGTCAAAACAAATATTTCCAGAGCAAGTAAGATAAAATGGTGGTTATTTATTTATTTTTATGGTGCAAGTCCAATATGGCCTAATCTGTGAGCCACTAATCAAAATCAATGTTGGAAGATGAAATAACTACCAACCTACAAAAATAAATAGGTGATCTAGATAGTAGTCAAATGGAAAAACAATCTGGAAAACATATACTAAAGTTAAAAATTTTAATGATTCTTTGCTTAAATATGAACATCATAGAGATCTATGAATGGTGGTAATTTACATAAAGAAAGCTAATTAAAATTTAATTTAGAATGTGCCATTTTCCCTTGGCTATATTTTTTAACCATCTGTTTTGCCTCTATTCTCTTTGTAAAGTATGTTCTATGGGCTCTTGTTCCTATCAAGATATTTATTTAGACATCTTAGGAGACATCTATTTATAAAGATAGTGGTGTGAATTATCTGTTTATTGTAGGTATATGTGACCCAATCTATCTAATCCTTCATGGTATTTTAAAGAATATTCCTCTGGATTTTTATTTAGGGCTGATCAAACAATCAAATTAGTATCAGATTTTATCTGGAGGAAAAAACACATTTAATCATATACAGATGAAGAATCTACATAATTGTATACTCTAAATCAAGTGAGGGGAAATGGAGGCTTATCTGTCCTAAATTAAAGAATGGGGTGGTGGGGCTGGGGTTGTGGCTCATTTCGCCTCTCATGAATGAGGCCTTTGGAGGAAACTCATGCACAGAGAGGGTGACTCAGGGCTATGAAGACCAGATACTCTGTAATTAGATACTCTGCCTTATTGAGAAATTTTGTTTGCTGGGACAGTTATTTCTGGTAAAAACTCAAATCCTGGGACCAAATTCTCATTCTCCTAGGTAGTTAGGGGAAGTGAGTGGTAAACATTTCTCATGAGACAGGGAGGTCTTAGCTGACCTCAGGTTAAAATAACCCAACTTCCACAGTGGTTTATCTTTAGAAGGCTTATCTGAACATCTTCAGAGGTTTACTCAATGGCTAATATTCAATCCAAAGAAATATATTCCACAAAGGTGAAAGTAGATTTTAAAGCTCTTTGCTTTGATAGATAATGGTTCTAGGCTCAGAACAATTTCTGTAGCCCTCTATATCATCTAAGTAATAAGACATTCTCAAGATAAGAGCACTTTTTACGAATTAGGGCTGATCTAAGAAGTTCAGAATTTGAGGTTCTTCTTGAAAGATGAAGCAGTTAGGGGCTTCCTAGAATTAACTAGATTCAGGTTGAGTCTAGTGTGGTTCAGAAAGTCTTACAGTAACTTGATCAAGATAGAAAACAAAGTGAAATATTAAATATGGTTAAGATTTCCAGATCCTCAAATCATATTTATGGTAGAAAATAGGTACATTGGCTTTTCATTTTGGTATCATCAAATCACTATGAGCTAGGATTTACTTGTGAGTTAAGATACTGTTAAGCAGCAAGACTGCAATCCATTTTTACAAGTCATAGATGATTCTGGAAAATAAGGTGACTTGTTCTGAAGTCAGGTTTTCTATAAGCAATATTTACTACCTGAAATGACAATATTTGCTACCTGAAAAATTCTTAACTATATCATGTCTTAACAGAAAAGTCTAGTTGTCTAGGACTCCTTATTGTAAAACAACCTGAAATCTATGAATTAGGGGACATGGGTCATGGTAAATGTTAATTAATGGTGTATCCGATGGAAACACTCCATACTCAAAATGTCTGCTTCTGTGCAAGTGACATGACTAGTTCTCACTCAGAGACATAATTTGGCACATAATCAGGGGGCATGTAAACAGACTCAGAATATATCACACTGATTACACCTCTTTGGCACAGGACATTTCAAGCTGGTCATTTTAAAGAAATAGCAGACATAGCAAAAGCTCTTAAAATCAAATAGAAGTTACCTTTTTTTTTTTAATTTTTTTTCTGTGTAAAACCATTTTTATTTTTTATACAGTAATTGCATTCAGAGTATCTACTACATACAAAACCCATGGCAAGACATAAAGTCTTTGTTAATGATGACATATTCAAAACTTGCATTTAACATGGACAATTCTTCCCTCTGAGGGTCTGGACCACACCTAACCCCCTTTGTCCCAGTCTATTGAAAGCTGGCGGACCGTCAATCATTGTAAAACACAATAATTACTAAACAAAAAAGAATACATCCTGGGGTAGAGGGGCATACCCTTTCTGACTAAGAATCATGTATGCAGTACTACTTGTTCTGGAAAGTAGTTACCTTTTTAGAGAAAATATCCATCCCCCACCAAATAGCCAAAGCAATCTTAGAAATAAAGAAGATGGGAGGCATCTATTCCCCCAACTTCAAACAGTAAAATAAGCCGTATTAATCAATACAATGGGCATTGGAATAAGGATAGACTCTGACCAATGGGATAGGAATTAGGTGTCCAGAGACTGGGACTGAAGCAGTTGTATGTTGGTGAGGGCACTTGTCTACTCAGGTTAGATCCCAGCATCCCATATGGTCCCCTGTGCACTGCCAAGAGTATTTCCTGAGCTCAGAGCCAAGAGTAACTTCTGAGCATAGCTGGGTGTGGCTCAAAAAATCCAAAACTAATAACAAAAGAAGTAAATCTTTAGTAAAGGAGCAAAAAGGCTTTTTAGGGGAGCCTCTTCAATAAATGGTGTTGGGAAAATTTTTTTTTTTTTGCAAAAAAAGATTAATTCAGGCGCCTTTCTAACACTATGCACAAGTCAAATAAGGAAAAATAAGGAAAAGTCAAATAAGGAAAAAAAGGATTAAAGACTTGACATCAAATCATAAACTATTCATGATATTGAGGAAATGTATGGGGAAGCTAGAGATACCTTTAATGATTCAATATCATTGCTAAGCAAATGGAAGCAAACAGATGGAACTACATCAAACTAAGAAGCTTCTGTATCACAGAAGAAATGTGAATAAAAAGACACCCCACAAACAGTGAGGAAGTATTTGCCACTGCCATCTGATAAAGGGTTAATATCCAAGAACTTTACAGGAAAAAATAAAAACGTCATAAAAAATGTGTTGAATAGATGAACAAAAAAAAACCCCCCCAAAATTTTTTTTTTTATTCTTGGGTCACACCCAGAAAACTCAGGATATTCTCCTGGCTCTGCACTCAGGAATTATTCCTGACAATGCTCGGGACCATGTGTGATGCCAGAGAATAGAACCCGGGTCTGGCTGCATTCAAGGCAAATGCCCTACCGGGACTAAGCTCCAGCCCCAGATGAACAAAAACTTCTGCAATGAAGACACAGAGACAGCCAAAAGGTATGTAAAACAATGCTTTACCTCATTTGTCACCACCGAAATGCAAATCAAACAGCAATGAGATATCATCTTACACCAGTGATATTGACACATATCAAACAACCAGTGTTGGCATAGATGTGGGAGTAAGGGGGACACTCATTCACCGCTTGAGGCAATGTTGATTGATCTAGCTTTTGGGAAACAATAGGGACAGTTCTCTAATTAACAAGAATGAGCTTCCACGTGGTGGCCAGCAATCCCACTTTTTGACATTAACCCTGGGGCCCAAAGATTTTATTCAGAACAGACATTGTTCTCCTATGTTCATTCCAACACTGTTCACAGACCAGATGGGTATACAGAAAATGGAAATTGTTTTTCCTCCCCTGTAAGCACATCCAATATGACAAAAAATATCTGGGGAAGAAACTATAAACTGTGGTGAAACTCTTCTGATTCACCTTATTCTTAATTGTATGCTAGAGATTATTAGGATAGTCATACTATGGTTATAAATATCTTTTATGTGAATTTGATTTTTTTAAAGAGGAGGGTGATGATATGATGATGATGATGCTGCTGCTGATGATGATGTGTCTGTGTGAAAAGATGATATATGTGTGTGTGTGTCATTACCTTTTCACTTTTGCCAAGAAGTAACCAGTGGTGATTTTGGATTAACTTTAGCTCCATTGACTAAGCTGATTATATCACTTTATTTTTATTTTATTTTATTTTTTTTTTGCTTTTTGGGGTCACACCCAGCAATGCTCAGGGGTTACTCCTGCCTCTGCACTCAGAATTACTCCTGGAGGTACTAAAGGGGACTACATGGGATGCTGGGGATCGAACTCGGGTTGGCCATATGCAAGGCAAACACTCTATCCACTGGACTATCGCCCTGGTCCCTGATTATATCACTTTTGTATACAAATCCAACTCTATCTCAGTTTCTCTTTGTGCAGAAGATTGATAAATACCTGCACTAAATTCATCTGACTTCCCTAGGACAAATTTGTAAAAAGCTATCAAAATTTATTAGAATAGTGCTATTTTGTGGGTGGATCTTTTAAAAGGAGTGATAGAGAATGTATTAAGTCATATTTTACTGATGTCTAAGATATCCCCAAGAGGAAGTTGTGTCTGAGATCTAGATCTGACTCCATTTCATCTTTAATCTTCCATGCCAGAGCTCCTTTTTGGAAAATTCATAAAAACTGTCTCTTACAGTATAACTTATATCTAAGAACTAAATGTCTTTTAACATGCTATGTACTAGTCATTTTCCTAGAAATGTAGGGGCAATAGAATTAAAGAACTCTAAAGTTACAGTGTAATAGAGGCAATTTAGCTTAAGATCCATCCTTTCTGGATTTTGGTGCTGGAATTTAGGAAATTTCTGTCACTTTCCCAAACTTACATGCTATTAAAGTTTTAGCTAGGTCTTGAGCCTTTTTTTTTTTTTGCTTACAGAATCCATCATCCTTTTTCATTATGACTCTCTTCTTTTTTCACTTCCAGTGTTTCTGCTGCTTCTGTAAGTGGTATGTGGCTAAAATCTAGACAGGTGATTCCTCTTCCTATTGACTTAGGAAGGAACAAGCAACCCACGTTGTGTCAGGGCAAGTCAGACAGGAAGACAGGAGCTCTTGCCGGCACTAGTGGGGGAGAAGAGCCTTTTGTGTTGGAGCTATTGGATGGCTATTCAAGGGGCTATAACTAATCCTGGAGGGACTTGGTCCCAACTCAGGAGAAAAGAACCAATTGTAGGAGGGAGGAAGGGAGGAAGGGAGGGAGAGAGAGAGAAAGAGAGACAGAGAGACAGAGACAGACATATATATATATATAGAGAGAAAGGCAGAGATAGAGAGACAGAGAGACACAGACAGAGACAGAGACATATACAGAGAGAGAAAGGCAGAGACAGAGACAGAGAGACACAGAGACAGAGACATATACAGAGAGAGAGGGCTTGACCTTAAACCAGCTGAATTCTTTGCTTTCTCTGTTTCAAGAATATTAAATTCTCTTTTTGCATGAATAAAATTATTTGAATTTATTTTATGAATTTCTTTGCAAATATAAAGAGTTCTAACTGGGACCAGAGAGACAATACAGCAGGTAGGGTGTTTGCTTTGCACGTGGCTGACTTGGGTTTGATCCTCGGCATCCCCTATGGATTCCTGAGCACTGTCAGGTGTGATTCCTGAGTGTGGAGCCAGGAGTAACCCTGAGCATCTCCAGGTGTGGCCCCCAAACAAAAATAAAATCCAAACAACAACAAAAGAGTTCTAATATAGATATACAGATAGACATAGATATATAGTTATAACATTATGTATATATAACATGATTTCAGGGTCTGGAGAGATAATACAGTGGGTGGGGCGTTTGCCCTCCATGCAGCAGACCCAGGTTCCATCCTCAACATCCCATCTCAAACACTGTGAGGAGAAATTCATGAATGGAGAGCAGGAGTAACCCCTGAGCATTGGGGGGTGTGACCCCAAAACAAAACCAAAAATTATGATTTCAAATCCTGTTACAAAAATGTCTAACACTTTATTAACATGAAACAGTTCCATTTTGCAAGAAGGCACAATGCAACAGCACATGTTAAATTTGGATCAAATCTATCTTTAGAAAAACAGTAATTTGGGCTGGAGCAATAGCCCAGTGGGTAGGGTGTTTGCCTTGCACGCGGCGGCCCATGCCAGCCTGGGTTCAATCCCTAGCATCCCATATGGTCCCCTGAGCACAGCCAGGAGTAATTCATGAGTGCAGAGCCAGGAAAAACCCCTGAGCATTGCCGGGTGTGACCCAAAAAAAAAAAAAAAAAAAAAAAAAAAAACCAACAATAATTTAAATTTTCCCAATGGATTTTAGCAGTGAATATTTCACGTTCACCCCATTCTTACCTGGCTTTCTATCACAGAAATTATGTGACTGATTTCCTGTTTATATATTGTTCTCACACTAGAATGTAAACTTCCTTAGGATACAGGCATGTTGATCTCTCTGTCTCTAATGACCACTAAAAATAGCATGTATGATACATATTACTTGTTGAATGCTTATCCTGTCTGCTAGGTACATGTTTATTTGTTTTACACACAAACTTAAAAAGCTAGCTAACTTTCTATAAATGGATAATTGTACCCTTAGTCCAGATACATCAGTAGTGAGATTGAGATTCAAACATAGTCTAAATCTGGGGCTGGAGTGATTATACAGAGCAATAGTACAGTGGTAAGGCTCTTGTCTTGTATGTGAATGATTCAAATTAAATTCCCCAAACTATGTATTATGCCCTGAGCCTCACCAGGTGTGATCCCTGAACTCCGAGCAAGGAGTAAGCCCTGAGTATTACTGGGTGTCACCCTGAAACAAACAAACAAACAAACAAACAAACAAACAAACAGACAGACAATACCTAGCCCATGTCTGTCACTTGAGCTGTGCTTCTGAGTGATAGTTGTGTTCTTTGAGTATATGTTGAATGAACAATAAACGGGGCTGTTATCAGGATGGGAAGCTTTGATGATGCCTGCCGTATTTGGAGATGCTGTGTTGGTCCTGAGAGGTTCTGGAGCCTACTATGTCTCTTGACTCTGACTAAGCGACTTTCCCATTACCTGTCCAATGCTTACCTATGGATAAAAATACAAGTGTCTGTGTAAATTTGAAGTTCCAGTAAGATTTTGTATTTATGAGTAAAACTTATATTTTCATAAATGACTAACTTCTGCATGAAAATATTTCTAAGAATTATCTTTCCATTTAATAAATTAAAAAATATTAGTGAGAAAACCATCTAAAAGACAAAAGAATTTTTTTAAAGCTTTTCTCCAAAGAATGAAAAAATGAGAAGAATTAATGTTGTCGAGGGGCCATCAATTCCCCCATAAATATAGCAGGTGGCATCACTCGCGTTGTTATATATCATGTTAATAGCTTGAAAACAAGCTAAACTGAATACAAACTATTTCTTTTATTTGTAATTTAGAAAGCCTGAAATAAGGAGCTCGAAGACGAAGATAGGCCATGTTCTCCATGAAAGATTCCTGGAAACTGAAAAAATAAGGTCTTTAACATTTTGTGATATAACTGTTTTTCTTGGCTTAAGCGTAGGTTTTAAAAAATGGTGCTCATTGTTTTGCTTCTAGTTCTTTTATGCATGGACAGCCGTGCTGATGATGCATTCAGTTTAGGAGAATTTTCCAATTGAAAAGTGCTCTGGAGAAGTTTAAGCGCCATGAATCACCCAAACCTCATCTAAGTCTCGTGAAGGCAAAGGCTGTGAAAAGCAGTCACAGAGAGAAGACATATTGTAGTTGTGCTGCCTGATTCAACTAAATAGAAAAATATTTTGTAAAGACATGAGAATTTCAGGCATCTGACAGAGTGGTAAGGATAAATGTCACATTCTGTCAGAAAGGCAAAAACGAGTGACCTGCTGCTCACCCTCCCTCCTCCTCCTTTTCCCTTCAGAGGGGTGGACCCGGAATTGCCGTCTCCTTCCTCTGTAGAACCTCAAGTCTCTAACTTACACCTTGCAAAGCTACAAATACAATGGGACATTGCCCCCAGCCCCCTTTATTCTTTCTAAAAGGTTTCCGAACATCTAGGCTGGGTTTGATTAGGTGACTATGTCAAGACATTTTTCCGTTTGATGGAAAGATGCTCAGAATCATAGACTAAGCAGTGGCAGCTGTTGAAAACTGCCGGTGTCCTCCTTGGCCCAGGTAAGAAAAGGAACACAGGCGACAGGTGGGAATTTTCTGATCGTCTTCCCTTTAAATTTGCATTAATATACAGAGAGATAGGAAAATGGGTAAGGTACTTGCCTTGCATGCAAGCCACCCAAGGTTCAGTCCCCAAAACTGCGTATGTTCCCCCGGGCACCATCAGCGGTGATCCTTGAGCACAGCACCAAGGGAAAGTTCTAAGCACTGCTGGGTTTGACCATCACCAAAATAGAAGCAAAGGAACATTTAACTCAAAATAGAATGTGTATTTTCCTTCTTCTCTCTTTTTTTTCTTTTTTTTTGGGTCACACCCGACGATGCTCAGGGATTACTCCTGGCTCTTCGCTCAGGAATTAACTCCTGGCAGTGCTCGGGGGACCATATGGGATGCTGGGGATCGAACCCGGGTTGGCCACATGCAAGGCAAACGTCCCTACCCTCTGGACTATCGCCTCCGGCCCCCTAGAATGTATATTTTCTATTTCTCAATTAAAATAGTTTTTAAAAGCCTAAACAGCATGGTTTCAATTTTACTAGTCCTTAATAGTTCCTTACAGATATTGACTTTAGAGGTTTAGAACTTTTTATTACGATATCTCAAGTGCTAGCTTCATGCCGTGAAATTTGTTAACCAGGTAGCTGCACTCTGTTTTCCTTGTTTTGGGGCCCCAACCAGGTATGTGCAGAGGTTTTCTTTCTGGCTCCAAGACTGAGCCCTGATGGTGTTCTGGAGGAGCTTTATGTTCTGTTTTGTTTTGGGCCACACCCAGCAGTGCTCAGAGCTTCCTCCTAGCTCTGTACTCAGAGATCACTCTTGGCAATGATAGGGATGGGGGAGACCATATGAGGTGCTAGGGATCAAACCAGGCTTAGCATCTTGCAAGGCAATCTCTTTACCGGACCCCAAGGGGGCTTATATTCTGTTGGGCATTGAACTGTGTTGGCTGTGTCCAAGGTAAAGTGCCTGACCTGTACAATCCCTCCATCCCTGACAAATGCACTCTCGGTGGGGAACTGTATAGAGGGAATATCAGGTACATGCCTCACACTTCCACCCTGTGCCCAGTTGAAGGACTAAAACGGAATGTGGTATGTTCAGTACTATATATATATATATATATATATATATATGTATATATATATATGTATATATATGTCAGTCACTCTTTGCACCCCCTTTTATTACTATATGGGTAAGAAAAAATTCATCTTGGGGTTTACTTTTCCAAAGTGCCCTATGCATACCCCAGAATTAGAAATGTGCTTATCTGAAGGTGTATGAGAATTGGGCAATTTGGAGCACCGGATTGCTGCATAGCCTAAGCTTTGGGCATTTGAACCAGGATGCTATGCCATCGTAGGGTCAACAGCCAATGGAGCAGTTAATGAATGCAGACAGTCAGATTTTTCCTTCATCAGTATGTGAATTACAGTCTTATTCCTTTGTTCCACAGCTATAATATGCCAGTAATAGCTTATTATTTATTATTATTATTGACTCTTAATTCATAGAAAATAATTTGAGAGTTTCATTAAGAATAAGTGAAAATGGCTTTACAGTAGAGGTTCAAGCAGGGATAGTAAGTTCAAAGACAAGTTTGATCTGTTGTAGGCAATCATTGGTCAGGCAAAGGTGGGCCTCTAAGGCCTACAGACATCTAAGCATCAGCCACTAAGTCTGTTTATTTATGTTGCTTTTGGGGTCACACCGGGGATGCTCAGGGGTTACTCCTGGCTCTTTGCTCAGGAATTACTCCTGGCGGTGCTCAGGGGGCATATGGGATGCTGGGGATCAAACCGGGTTGGCCACATGCAAGGCAAATGCCCTACCCGCTGTGCTATGGCTCCAGCCCCCAGCCTTAATTATTAACTTTAATTAGTAATTCTTTGATTGCAGGTCACAAGCCAGAGAAATAATATTAGCACTCTTTCTCCACTAGGTCTCTGCTGATTGTCTTTAACAATTGCATTTTTTGGAATATATCTTCAGCACTAAATGGGGTTTGTTATACTACATATTAATGTTCAGGTACTCTTAATTGCAAAACTTAATTCCTTCACCAACCAACAAATCACTGTTCTCCCCATATTTCCAAATAAGAAAGATTTAAGGGTTGATGGTGTGATTCAACATCAAAGAAACAAACGTCACTCAGTTTTGTGTATGCCAACTTTTTTCTCCCAGATAAGCAAAAGTTCCTCAACTTTCCTTTCGTCTAAAATTGGACACACAACCTGCCCTCAGTAGATGTTTATGGAATGTTTGTAAGTTGTTGTAAGTGCAAATAAGGCACTGACATTATTAGCTGAGGATTTTTAACCATTAATATACTTACTTGTATTATGAACTGAAGGCAAAGAATGATACAGTAAATAAAAGATTTAAGAAACATAACTTGCTTCCAAAACCATGGTATGATATAGCAAGAGCAGACTGCACCCAAGGGCCTGGTTCAATTCAAGTTATGCTGTGGATGACTCTGACGTGACCCATCTGTCCTCTGTAGCACCCTCGGTAGCTCATCAGTACGGAGTAATACCAACCCTTTTCATACAGTGAGGTTAGAGATGCAAAGTGAATGAGAAATAAGGCCTGTAAAAATACTTTGTAAAATGTAAAGTACACCATGGTGATGTGATTATTATGACAATTTATTTTGGAATGTTCTCAGTCTAATTGTTCTCTGACTCTCATCATGTTCTGAGAAAAATCCTTTGCATTTCTAATGAGAATGTGGGAAAAGGCAATGCCGATTTCCATCACTGATTCCCCGTTCTCTCTTACTAATATCTGTTCCTTTTCCCTTTATCCCAGCTCTAAAATAATCAAACCACACGGTACTGTTCACTCTCTCTGATATCAGCTGAACTCGATGCCAACATGAATACCTGAGTACCATTATTTCCAACAGTTCTGTTCTATAAAGGTGAATTAATGAATTAACCATTAGTTCTAGGGAAACAAAGGACTATGTTCCTGCTGGTTTCTGTTCAGATTTATTTCTGCTGTCAAATAAAGCATAACCTTCTTTGATATATATTTTTGTTAGTACAGTTATTTATTTTTAAAAAATTTTTTGGGTTTCTGGGCCACACCTATTGGTGCTCAGGAGCTTTTCCTGACTGTGTTGACCCCTGGAAGTTCTTGAGGAATTCCATACTGTGCTGGGGGGGCTGCACCTAAATCAACTGCATGCAAGGCACCTTATAATGCCTTATTTAATATATAGTGTTGGTTCATTAACATTGAACTCATGGCCATTAACAGTATAATTCATTCCAGAAAGAGGATTTCTAACATTGGGCTTCTGATATTTTTTTTTCCATTTGTAACTCCTTTTGGACGAAGAACATTTTATATGATCCAGGTATATAGGTTTATAAAACATGCAAGCAAGCAAACTTTAGCTAATGATAAAGTGTAAGGGATATTTATTTCATAGCAAGTTTTTAAAAATGTTCCTATATGGGACAAGTCCCCCTGAAGATAGGGAATGCCAGACAATTTAAAAGCATCTTATCTATCTATCTAATCTATCTATCTATCTATCTATCTATCTATCTATCTATCTATCTATCTATCTATCTATCTATCTATCTATCTATCTATCTATCTATCTATCTATCTATCTATCTATCTATCTATCTATCTATCTATCTATCTATCTATCTATCTATCTATCTATCTATCCTATCTATCTATCTATCTATCTATCTATCTATCTATCTACCTACCTATCTACTTATCTATCTATCTATCTATCTATCTATCTATCTATCTATCTATCTATCTATCTATCTATCTATCTATCTATCTATCTATCTATCTATCTATCTATCTATCTATCTATCTATCTATCTATCTATCTATCTATCTATCTATCTATCTATCTAATCTATCTATCTGTCTATCTTTCTATCTGTCTGTCTATCTGTCTGTCTGTCTGTCTATCTATCTATCTATCTAATCTATCTATCTGTCTATCTTTCTATCTGTCTGTCTGTCTGTCTGTCTGTCTATCTGTCTGTCTGTCTGTCTGTCTGTCTGTCTGTCTGTCTGTCTATCTATCTATCTATCTATCTATCTATCTATCTATCAATCTATCTATCTATTATATCACCTTGAAATAAACCACTACAAAGCTGCTCATGATTGGGTTTCAGTCATACAGTGTTCCAACATCATCCCTCCACCAATGCACATTTCCCAACACCAATGTCCCAGTTTCCCTCCCAACTCACAACCTGCCTCTATGGCAGGCACTTTTCCTTTTCTTCTCTTTCTCTGTCTCTCTGTCTCTCTCTGTGTCTCTATCTCTCTCCTCCTGCATTGTGTTTGCAATATAGACACTGAAGGGTTACTATGTGTGATCCCTTTACGTGCTTTCAATACTCAATTCTAGTCTAGCATTATCATTTCCAACTAATATTGGCAAAACTGATCCCTTCGCTATCTTTCCTGCCTTCTGACCCACATACACTTGTGGTATATTCCAACCATTGACAAGTCCTTCTGTTCCCTGTTTTTCCTCATCTTGGATATTAGTCTCATACTATTTATTTTATAATGGAAGGCATTTGAAATAGTAAAATCAACAACATCAAAAAAGCACAAAATATAAGACATGACTATGACTGGAATAAGTTTATGTGACATGAAAGCTGAAGCAAGAATGCAGAGCTTTATTTATTTATTTATTCATTCATTCATTTATTTATTTATTTATTTTGCTTTATTTGATTCAGCAGGAAACTTGCTTGTTGAGTTTTTTGTTTGTTTGATTTTGATATGGGCCACAGGGGAGTGGTGGCCCAGAGAGGCCTTTCTTCTGGTTCTCTGCTCAGGTCTTTCTTCTGGTTCTTTGCTCAGTGTTCACTACTAGCAGCATTCGGGGACCATATGCAGGGCCAGAAATAGAATGCATACAAGGCAAGCGCTTACTCATTGTACTATCTCTCTGGCCCCTGTTGAGTTGTTTTTTAAAAAAATTTGAGACACTCTTTATGTATTGGAAAATATTCTTCAGAATTTAAGCATACTAATTTGGGGAAAGGAGATAATAAATAAACTTTAGTGAGAAAGTAAGTCTAACTTTTCTTTTTAAAAATTGAATCACCACAAATTGCAGTTATTCATGATTGAGTTTCAGGTGTACAATGTTCCAACAAGAAGGGGAATTTTAAATCCAAGCCAAGAATCATAGAAATCAATTCTCTCTCTAGAGGACAGAATCAGGATTTACTGGTGGAAATTATATGAGGGCTGTTTGTAAATCACTTAAAAACATTTCCTTCTCAATATAATCATAAATCAAAAGAACAGACATTCCATGGAGCCTCTCATTTTGCAGGTTGTGCTAGAGAAGCCATGATCTGAGCTTATTTGGGGAAAGAATCCAGGTCCTAAAGCTAGGCCACTTGTCCTTAGATGAGCAAAGATTGAATAAAGAATAGAAAAAAAATACAGGGTTGGGGATGCCATTCCAGCGGTAAAGCACACAACTCACATGTGTGAGGACCTGGATTCAGTTCCCAGTACCACATGCCAGCCCTCAAGCCCTGCAGTGTTCGACCCCAACATCAATTTTCTTTTAGAGAAAAAAAGGCAAAATGATTAAATACAGCTTCCATCACTTGATCATTCTCTGAAATAATCTTCATTCTTCAGTAGGCAAAAATTAAAAAATTTCAGTCAAGCCAATATATAATTTTTAAATTAAGAGTAGTCTTCTAGGGGGCCGGAGCGATAGTCCAGAGGGTAGGGGGTTTGCCTTGCATGTGGCCGGCCCATGCCTGCCTGGGTTCGATCCCCGGCATCCCATATGGTCTCCCGAGCACTGCCAGGAGTAATTCCTGAGTGAAGAGCCAGGAGTAACCCCTGAGCATCGCCGGGTGTGACCCAAAAAACAAAAAAAAAATAGTCTTCTAAATGGGAACGTGTGCCTAAGTGTCTTTTATTCTTTGATGTCAGATGTTAGGAGTTAGTAGAAGCAGCATTTAGTAGATTATAAAACAGTGATGAGAAAAGTGCTAAGAGAAAAGGTACAGTCACTGAAATGGAAGAATACATTTTTCAGTAAATCATCAGAACATAAACAACTTTCAGAAGTGCCCAACCAAAGCGGGAAGAGGTGAGCACCTCCATGAAGGATGAAATTACCTAGAGATGTAACTTAATAAGAAATAATCTGGGTTGCTCTGCTTACAAATCGAAAACAAAACTGCATCCCCTCCTCCAAATAAAACTGACCATGTAATAATTTGACCTTTAAAATGAAAACATTGCAAGTATCTTTTCAAAGTCTGAGTTAGGGAGGAAAGGCCACAATTACCTCCCAATATCTCCTCCCCTCCAGTTCCAGCAAAGAGGCAAGGAAATTCCAGGAAAGCTGAACAAGAATTAAATTTCTTTCTTTCAAAAGTAAATGAAAGAGCCACATATAGTAGCAATAAATCCCTCTATTTCTGCTGTTTTCTGGCATCTGTTACCTTGGATGGTGGAGTGCCGCTGTTGGAAGCATTGCCATTAACTTTTTTGTTGGGATTTTTATAAATTCTGCATCAGCAGGACACGGTCCATGTCCACTTCTGGGTTTGGGCTGGTTTTTGATTTCTTGGGTTGTTTTTTCAATATTAATCTCTCAGGCATATAATTGGAAGCCTCGTAGATTCTGCAATGATGAATATTGCAAAAATATTTTCATTCTTTATTTGCAAAGTCCTTCTTGGGTCCCCAAAAGGAAGTCTGTTCCTCGTTCTACTGTCCTCTTCTCCAAGCACGTCGGACTCATTTTTCTCCATAGAATACCCATGGAGACTAAAATAAAATATTGTTTTCTGCTTTGGATGCCCTAGGCTGTTGGTTTAGCTTCTATTGAACTTTTTGCCTTTAAGTTGTATTCATTTCTGAAGTCAAGGGTTTTCTTTAGTTGTTGTTGTTGGTAATGGTTGTGGTGGGGGCTCCTAAGCAGTCTTAGGAAAGCCTGAGAGGCCCCATCCCTACCCCCAAGTCATTCACATATGCATTGTCACTTGTCCTTGTGGTGCTCAGGGATCAAACTCAATGGTGTTAAGAGGATTATGCAGTGCCAGGGATCAAAATGAGGTTGATCACATCAAAGCATGCAACTTAACTCCTGTTCTATCTCTCTAACTTCTCTTTGTCTCTTTAAATTTCAAGCCCTAAGTATGTATTAAGGTAAAATCAATTTGTTTAAAATTTTATATATTTTGAGGAGGGGTTAGGAGGGGGTCTCTGCTATGTTGATGTTCTGTCTGCCACAATAGATAAAAATCTGCCATGTTCTCCACCCCAAATTGTTGATCTCAAAGTAAAAGAGTCAAATTTTCCAAGAAAGTTGAACAATTGGTTTTGTTACTGGAGAACAGACTCAGAGATAGAGGAGGGACCAGAGAGTAGGTCCGTCTGCAGACCACTCAACGTCAAGGAAAATCAGGGAGGACCTAGGTGCATTCCTGTCCAGTGCGGACAATGATCCTGCCAAACCTGGAAGAGGCTTTCCAGCCACACTTAACTCCACTGGATCTACGCTGCCTGGGAAGGAATTCTTGATGCCCTGGACCATAGGGGAGCCATGGTCCTTGGAATGTGATTGAAATATTTTGGGTCTAGTAACAAAAGATCTAAGAGAAGCCTCCACTGGAAGAAATCAGGTCCTTCATCTTCCTAAGGAATATTTCAGTTCACTTGATCACTTGAAGCCCGTTATTCATCGATTTGCTCGAGTGGGCACCAGTAACATTTCCATTGGACCCTATCACGTGCCAATGTAGCCCAATGGCATCTGGTTGATTCAGGAATATGAAGAGCCTCAAACCGTTCCTTCAGTGTCTTGACAAGGAAGTCTGACCATCTTGTAGGTGGGTGGCCACGTAATCTTTAGACATCCCGTGGGATCCAGTCGGCAATGGCTCTAGTCCAGCGGTTGTCTCCCAAATCGCATTACATGTCCAGCCCATCTGATTTTCGATGCCTTGGCAAACAAGACAGCATCCCTGATTCTGGAATAGCGACGGAGGTCAGAACTCCGGGTTTCTTCTCTTACTTGAGTGAGGCGTGGTATTCCAAGCACAGCTCTTTCGATTCCTCTCTGGGAGACCCGAATAGCATTCTTGTCCTGCTTTCATAGGGCCCAGGTCTCGGAGGCATATGTCAATGCAGGGAGAATGGTGGAGTCGAAGAGATGTGCCTGGAGTCGGAGGTTCTTTGTCCTTTTAGCTATTTCTTCGATGCCTTTGAAGGCATTCCATGCCGCTCTCTTCCTTCTGCGCAGCTCAGGTTTTAGGTCGTTCATCATGTTGATTTCTCAACCTAGGTACACATAACTGCTGCATTCAGAGATGTTTGTTCCATTGAGAGTGAATGGGGCCTCTGGAACTAGTTCATTTTTTCATAATATTTCAGTTAGGAGACTAAATTATGATCTGTGAGGCGACACCAACAGATGTTACCTGGGAAAAGGGAGTGCAGTAGAGAGGCTCTACTGTACCTCTGTCCTTTATTTTTGCCAGAGAAAGAATTCAAAAACAAGATAGTAGATACTTATTGAAGAGATAGTACAGAGATGTGTGTGCAGGTGTTCTCAAGAAACAGCCCTACACTGAGTTTTAAGGATGGAGATTATATAGGAGTGATCCAGCTAAGGCAGGGCTAAATATAAGGGGGTAGGAGGTGAGTAGCATGATTGGGTGGTGCTGAAGTATGCACCTGAGCATAAAACCTACATGCTTGTTCATACGTCACATATATCACTGGCATCTACTTATGCAGGTAGGGTGTGTGTAAACTAATATGTATTTTTTACTTAATGAGGAGAGAAGAGAAACACGGTCATGCTCCACTAGCTGGCTGGAACTAGTGTTCTAAAGACCTCTCTGTACCAGACACAAAGCTGCATTGGGGTCTCAAGGACCCTTTGTTTTCCTCTATACACATAAGATAGTTCCTTTTGCTTCTTATAGTGGTTTGCCTGCACTGACCACCTATAACAGTTGAATGTTCCACACAAACCCTTCACCTTGGTTATTCTGTGGTTAACATGCTGTCAAATTTGTTCGCTCACATTGTTTATATTGTCAGTCAGTTGTAGATACCCTACCCAGCAAACATCTACTGTGAGTGACATTCTTCACAGCCACAATATTATTATTATTAAAACTGAAAATAAATATGCATTATATATTATGTATTATATATAGTAGACCATTTTTAATGTACCTTGTTATCCACCAAATGTCTTTTTAGTTTAAAAACGACATTTGGGAGTCAATTAAAGTTTACATACTGAAATTTTTGGGGGAGGGAAAGAAGGGTGCCAGAGGCTGAACCTGAATTAGCCATACGCAGAGCAAATGCGCCACCCATGGTAGAATTGCTCCTGCCCGCCTTTCTGAATCAGTTTCTTCATCTAGAACCTCTGTAGCCATTGAACTCAAATATCTCATTCAGTCCTAACCTCCTCCCGGGTAACCACCCATCTACTTTATGACTCTATTAGTTTGACTAATCTAGGTACTTTATGAAAGAGAGAGAAAACAGTATTTGTGTGTGTGTGTGTGTGTGTGTGTGTTTACTTCATATAGCAGACTGGTTTCAAGTTTAATCCATGTAGCAGCGTATGTACTTTTTAAACATTTTTATTTATTCATTTTTGCTTTTTGGGTCACACCCAGCAATGCACAGGGGTTACTCCTGGCTCTAGGCTCAGGAATTACTCCTGGCAGTGCATGGGGGACCATATGGGAGGCCGGGGACTGACCGGGTTGGCTGCGTGCAAGGCAAACACCTTACCCTTGTCCCATCACTCTGCCCCCTGTACTTTTAAATAAAAAAAAATCCTGAAAAATCACTTCATGTCAATTTGGAGAAAGGACATGTTCTTTGTAAATATTTGATGACTCGGGCCGGAGCGATAGCCCAGCGTGTAGGGCGTTTGCTTTGCATGCGGCCCCCCCATGCAGGCCCGGGTTTGATCCCCGGCATCCCATATGGTCCCCTGAGCACTGCCGGAAGTAATTCCTGAGTGCAAAGCCAGGAGAAACCCCTGAGCATTGCCGGGTGTGACACCAAAAAAAGAAAAAAAATATTTGATAACTCATCTCATTGAATATTATTATGGACATAATGCAAAAAGAAAATTTTTAGAAGTTTCAATACCTTTTTTCCCTTTCAATTTAAGGTTTTAAAAATGGCTTACGTTCCATGGTTATGATAGTTTTCATGTTTGCTGTTTTGATGGACACAGTTATTGCACCTTCACCACCACCAAAGTATCCACGACCCTCCACACTATGCTTAGAGCACAGCTCGTTCACCTCTTCCTCCCACTTACCGCCTTCCTGCACTGTTCTGTAATCCAGGACAAGAGTCTGTCCTTGTTCAATACTATCTGTTCTTTTGCTTTGATTTTCCCCTGTAAATTAGATGAGTGAAATCGTCTGTTATGTTTTTCTCCTTCTAACTTATTTTGCTCAATATGAAACCCTCATTGCATCTGAGTTGCAGCAAATTGTGATATTTTAATCATATTATATATATATTATACATTATAAATAACACATACCACATCTTTATCCATTCATCTGTAATTGGTCATTTGAGAGCTTGTTTAGAGGTTCTACCAAAGTGCACAGCTACTCTTAGACCACAGCACAATGGTCTGTCTCTATTGGCCATTTGGATTGTTTCCATATCCTTGCTATTTCCATGAGCATAGGTGTGCTTATCTCTTTTAATGAATAGTTCTGTGATTTGGATTTCATTTTTTTATTTCTTTTATTTTTTACTGGGGGAACACCTGACTGTCCTCAGAGATTACTCCTGATAATGTGCTCAAGGTTCAGTCTTATTGGAGCTCAGGTAACGGCGCAGACTCAAACCCAGTTTAGATGTATGCTAGGAACTTATATACACTTACCTGCTGAGTTTTCTCTCCAGGCTCTGTTTCTGTATTTTGGGGGTAGATGCCAATAAGTGAGATTACCAAATCTGATGGATGATCTGTTTCCAATTTTGTTATGTAGAAACTGCACCAGAGTACATTTTATCAACATTTCCACCAACAGTTGTTGTCTGGTTGATTTCAATTTTTGGTATATGCCATTTCTTACTGATGTGAGATGATGTTTACAAAAGTCATGCATTGAACTAAGGTGTGTTTTTATTTATTTGTTCTCTCTCTCTCTCTCTCTCTCTCTCTTTCTCCTTGCATTTCCCAAAATCAAACCCAAGGTCTTACACATGCAAAACAAGTACTATGTCAACCAAGCTAACTTCCCTGCCCTACCATTTGCTTTATTTCATAAAAATTCAAGCCAGTGGGATACATTTTAAGGAAAGAGGGCTGGAGAGATAGTACAGCAGATAGGCTCTTGCCTTGCCCGTACCCAACCAAGGTTCAATTGCTGGCAGTCCATGTTGCTCCCTGAGCACCACAAGGAGAGATTCCTGAGTGCACAGTCAGAGTGGGTCCTGAGTATCATGGACTCAAAAACCAACAAACAAACAAACAAACAAACAAACAAACAAACAAAATAAAAAAAAGAAAACAGTAACATATAAGTTCAGTGAAAACTGGTAAAAGCTTTCATTTGAAAGAAAATGAGTGCTCTATGATAGTTTGGCTTTCATTATATTTTAAGGATACCAGGTTTATTTTCTTCAAAAATTTTAAGCAAATTTCTCCTAATTTGCATCCCAGTATGGGTAGTTTTGGTTTGTTTTTAACTTGAATCTTTAGGAGTATCTATTCCTGAGCAATGAAATCTCTCCTCTTGTCATGAACTCCAGGCCAATCTCAAAACTCTTTTCATGGCTGGCTTGCCAACTCTAGGGAGACACAATTGCTTCACAAGAGACTCTGCAAGTAGTAGATCTCCTGGGAAAGCTCACAGTTGGGGTGGTTAGAAAAGTAGTGGTAAAACTCGTATAGAATTAGTTTTGGATTTGCTTGCTTTGCTTCAGTTTTCAAAGTAAAAGGACCAGATATTACCAGTTGCATGCAAAGTGTGTCAGTGAATAGGAATATAAAGGATGTGCAACAAAATATCTGTTATTGTAGCCTTAGAGATATAAACATAAATAAATATGTAGCAATAAAAGATAGGTGGCAACAGGGGTAAGGATCAAGGGCATTGGAAACATCAGTCATATGGAGATTGTATATGTATGTGTCTAAGCAACAAGAGCCAATAATACTGTAAGCATGCTAGTCAAACAATCACAACCAAACTTAAATATTTGTCTGTCAAGGAGAAAGACTGAGGTGTGTTGGGAGGGAACCTGGGGACATTGGTGAAGCAAAGTGGACACTAGTGGTGGGATTAATATTAGGACATTGTACAACTGAAACTCAACAATGAATAACTGTAAATAAGTAAAAAATTTTTAATTAGATTAAAATAATAAAATTAAAAGAACAAAGATGTGACTGGGTTTGAAACAGCAGGGTGCTATAAAAAAGATGAAGTTTACTATATTTTCAGGGATCATTTCTATAGCTTATTACTAGAGAAGTTTCTCAGATTGTGTAGAGTACCTGAAACCATGAGGAGGAGCCGAGCATCCTCTCCTGAGCATGAAGCCAGGTTTAGGTATTGTTTTGTAATTGACTTTTACCACTGATGATCATTCTTCTCTTGCCTTGGAAGAGTGAGAGAGAGAGGATGTAGTCTGAGTGATTTCACAAGAAAAATAAAAGATGAAGAAAATCAGGATGTCATTCTATCTTGAATATCATTTCATCAAATATTTAAATGCAGGGTCTTTTTTTCAAATGCAAGGTTGCAAACTTTCTCTAGTGCATAAACAAATCACTTGTATCACTTGTCCCATTGTTCATCGATTAGCTCGAGCGGGCACCGTAACATCTCCATACGTCCTGTTGCATGCTAGTGTAGCCCAAGGGCATCTGCTCGCTCCAGGAACATGAAGAGCCCAAACTATTCGTTTTGGTCATGGGAATGTAATTGTTACTGGTTTTTGGCATATCAAATACAATACAGGTAGCTTTCCAGGCTCTGCTGTGCAGGTGGAAGACTCTTGGTAGTAGGCTCTCAGTTCATTCATTTACTGATGAAGCACGTGGCTGCGTGCAACCAGGAGAGATCAGTGTTTCTCTTGGGTGGAGCTCTGACGAGCTGTGGAGTCGGATGTTGAAAATGGTTGCTCTCATGGTACCTCTGGCTTCTTGCAAGACTCTCTTGGGGTGGTGGGCTGGGGTTAGAACTCGCCTTCCCTCCTGGGTACCTCTCATGATCAGCCAAGTATAGGAGAGAGCGGTAGCAGCTCTGCTCCGTATCTGTGTCCTTCTTAATATTACTGAAAATATTTTGTCTTTGTTGTTCAAAACTAAACTTTATACACACAAGTACAGGTGCTGATGAGTTTGAAAGTAGCATTTTTGTTTTCTTTTTTCTTGATTTTCTGGGTCATATCCAGAGCTGCTCAGGACTTATTTCTGGCTCTCTGCTCAGGGATTACATCTGACCATGCTCAGCAGACAATTATAGTGCCTGGGATAGAAACCCAGTTTGACCATGTCAAAGTTAATGTACTGCCCGCTGTACTCTGTACTCTATCTTTGGCCCCGAAAACAGCACTTTCAATACAGTATGATACTAGTATTAGTGTATAAATTATAAGATTACCCTTCCCTTGAAATGATATTTGGAAATAAACCCGTTTCTCAAGTTTTATAGATCCAAAATAAAATGGTTAGACGTCTTTATTTTTTTTAATTTAATTTTTTTTTTTTTTTTGCTTTTTGGGTCACACCCAGGGACACTCAGGGGTTACTCCTGGCTCTTTGCTCAGGAATTATTTCTGGCGGTGCTCGGGGACTGTGTGGGATGCCGGGATTAAACCCAGGTGAGCTGCGTGCAAGGTAAACGCCCTACCTACTGTGCTACCGCTCTGGCCCCACACATCTTTCTTTAAACAGCATTGTTTGCGGCTGGTACAGCCTTTGTGGAAAACAATATAGACATTCCTCCAAAGACTAGAAATTGAACTCCCATTTGACCCAGCCATACCACTTCTGGGAATCTACTCTGGAAAACCAAAAATACGCAGCGGAAGCACCATCCCTACTTTTATGTTCATAGCAGCATTATTCACAATAGCCAGAATCTGGAAGCAACCAGAGTGCCCGAAAATCGATGACTGGATAAAGAAGCTTTGGTACATCTACACAATGGAATACTATGCAGCTGTTAGGAAAAATGAAGTTATAAAATTTGCCTATAAATGGATGGACATGGAGAAGATTATGTTGAGTGAAATTAGCCAGGAGAGAGACAGATACAGAATGACTGCATTTATCTGCATAACATAAATATATATGTACATATTATGATACCAATATCCAAGGTCAAGTGAAACATATATCAGGAGGTCTTGTCAAAGGTGGAAATTATCACAAGCGTGTGGGAGCCAGAGGCTAGGTAAGACAGAAAATGGAACAATGTGCTAACAATTGTCGAGGGTACTAATGCCAACCTAGAACTGAGCATTAAATAGAGGCAAAAAGATACACATGACAACCCTTTAATGTATGTTCTGTAATCCATAGTCTGGAGGGAAAGGAAAAGAGAAAGAGAGAGAAATGGAAAGAAATATAGAACCTGCCATGGAGGAGGGCTGGGGGAGGAGGGAGGGAACCGGGGGCGTTGGTGGTGGGAGATGGGCACTGGTGGCGGGATGGGTGCTGGAACACTGTATGACCAAAACCCAAATATGAACTTTTTAATTGTATATCTTTGTAATTATAAAAATAAAAAATTAAAAAATAAACAGCATTCTTTTTAGAATAGTTAAGACTACAAGTTTACTTCCAAGTCATAGAATTTTCTTTTAACTTACTTCTTTCAATGAACCCATATGTTTACTATTTTTCAATAAAAATAATTAAAATTATTTAAATAAAAATAATAATAAAAATAATTAAATAAATAATAAAAATAATTAAAAATATACATCTGAAGATTAAATAAAGAAGGCCTGGACAACAGACTCCTGGGAGGAGTCTTCATACTACAAATCTAAAGAGGAACAAAAGTTGGAAGCGCCACTTCATGGAGGGCAGATGTCGTAGCACCACATCAACAGCATGGACAGGATTCGGTGCTGATTGGCTTGTCTAATTCCAGTGGTTCAGGCAAGGTCCGTCCTGTCAGTACTTCATGCAGCAGGTGCCAACTCACCCGAGAGACAAATTTGATTGACACCTTGTATGGTTGGTCCTTTCCACCTTCCTCCGGTAAAAGTCTAAGTCTACCCCAGTAGACGCCACAGGAAGATGGATTGGCTGTGTAAAGACTTCTTTTTCCATCATAAACTGGTCTACGATCCCAAATATAGTAACTTTAAAATGCTTGAACCATTGAGTCAACCACTTCCCTGTTCACTCTCCGAAACACCTGTCTGGTTTAATATCTACCTCACAGAGGTAGACATCAATCTTTGGGATTTCAACTTGAAAACAGTTAGCAATTTAATGGTTTTGTCCATGCTGCCATAGCCAGGTCTTCTGGGCACATGAGTAGGGGCTGGCCCCAACGGGTCCTGTGGAGCCGATTTCCATTCATGGAGCTGGGGAGAGTGCTACGAGCAAGAAGGCTGCCCGCCACGGGGTGGGCGGGCAGAACCGCGGGGGAGCCACGAATGCATAAAGTATTTTAGCAATCATGATCAGGCAAAGTGTTGCTACTGGTTATTTTATACTTATGATCAATATTAATTAATATTACTTAATGATTTATACTGTTTTCTCAAGGTTTGTATTCTAGTCCTTTCTTATGCTGGTATAATTTGATGTTGCAAGCATCTTGGAGTTAGAATCCAAAGCACCACATTTAAGTTGTGCAAATATTTCCAACTACAGAGAAAAGGAATATATTTATTTGAAAGGCATTGAGTTACCCTGTAAAGCAGTGGTGAGTATATGTGTTTAGCAAGAGTAGACGGGTTAATAAATATAACAAAATTAATTAAACTCTTCATTAAATGTTTTATAGTCATCTCATTTCATCTTATATTTATCTTCAGATGACAGTTATAGAAAAGTTTAAAAAAGTCTGGTCCAAAAAAGTTGCATATATATTAACACAGCTTATTAGATAATTATTATCAGTTCCTGTTGTGTGAGCTATAAAGAAACGTATCAGGGATAAACCGCCCCAAGTAGATCAATTTGGTATAAGTTTTGGATTGACTATTCTGCATGATGATACTATCCAACAGCTTAAAGGATAATTATTTCTCAAATGTTTGTATATAAATAGATCTGGTTCCAAGGGAGCAAGTTGTGGGCTACCATATCTCAATCAAGTATAGCTCATTTATCCTAATCAAGCATGGAAGAAGAGATGACTGAAATGATATAGATTATAAAGTCAATGAGCTGGGGAGGGGGGGAGGGAACCGGGGACGTTGGTGGTGGGAGATGGGCACTGGTGGAGGGATGGGTGCTGGAACACTGTATGACCAAAACCCAAATATGAACTTTTTAATTGTATATCTTTGTAATTGTAAAAAAAAAAAATTAAAAAAAAGAGAGGTCAAAAAAATAAAAGAACTAGAACTATTGAAACAAAATAAAGTCAATGAGCAAAAAGTAGTGGTTATTTTCCTCTTTTTTTTCTTTCTTTTCTTTTCTTTTCTTTTTCTTTCTTTTCCTTTGTTTTCTTTTTCTTTTCTTCCCCTTTTTCTTCTCTTCTCTTTTCTTTCCTTTTCCTTTCTTTTCTTTTTATTTCTTTTTTCTTTCTGTTTTCTTTTCCTTTTTTTCGCTTTTTGGGTCACTCAGGATTACTTCTGGCTCTGCACTCAGGAATTATACTTGGTGGAGCTTGGGGACCATCTGGGATGCCAGGAATCAAACCCTGCTTGGCCTTGTGCAAAAAATGCCCCCTGTTGTGCTAGTGATCCAGTCCCCTCTTTTTTTTTCAAATTAGAAAACAGTTCAACAAAAGTAAAGTACAGCTAAATTCACCACTTACTACTCACAAGAGCCAAAATCTGTGTCCAAGAACAGATGTCTGGAGAAAGAAACTATGGTATATAAACACAATGGAATACTACTTGGCTTTGAGAAAAGATGAAACCATTCAGTTTGCTATACATGGTAGATCTGGAGAGTATCATGCTGGGTGAAGATACTCAGAAGGAGTATCTTCAACACAGTATGAACTCTCTCATGTGTGGGATATAAACAGTGGGGATACACCAAATGCCTGAAGGCAACAGGAACTGGGACCTGGTATTCAGTAGGACGCTTTGCGTTAGGGAGTGGGGGAGAGCCACTTGCACAATGTGGGGGAAGTGGACATTCTGGTGGAGAGTGTGGTGCTGATCTGTGTGCAACAAAACTTAAAATTAACAGTGCTTTTAGGGTCACATGGTGAATAAAAAGACAAACATTAGGATGCAGTCAGCTTTTTATTAGTTTTATTTGTTCCTGTTACATTACAGACACATCAAACATAGTTATTGAGACAGTTATTTACATAATATTTTTTTTCACAGAGACACTTATTTGCTAAAGATAATAAAAGCTGGAAAGCATGTAGTACTACATGTATATAGATGCATAAAAGTACTAAACAAGTATGAAAAAATTCTCATCATGGTGGAGCATATTGGGAAATGGAATGATGGGAAGAACAGGTGTTGGCCTTCCAAAAAAAAGCACACAGTTATTTCTCCAACAGAAACAACAAGACAGCTTGAAAGTACAGTTTCATGGTTGAGACAATATATATTTCTTATAGCTGGCACCCCCTGTAATAGGCTTTGGAATAATAACCCAGGGTGTTTTCTGGGTAGAGTAGCTCATTCCTCTACTTGGGCAAAAGAGATGCAATACTTCCCTTTGGAGATGCAAGCCATGCTAGGGCCTGTAGTTTTCTGATTATGCATGCATGGGAACTCTCTTCTAGACTTCTGACCTCATTTAAATAGGGATTCTGTTTATTAATTTTCAGACAGGAAATCCAGCCAGGTGAATAAAGTTATTCAAGGAGTATGATGACAGGCAGCAGGTAGCAGTTCTGGAAGTTAGTCACTATTAGAGTGGTTCAGAAAGGGTCATTAAGTAGGCTGAACAGAGCATTATGTCTATGGGGTTTGAAGCAGGAGGCACCAGACCTAGAATCATTTATTTACCCACTCACTCATTAAACATGAAATTCCTTCTATGGCAGCCGCTATACACAGTATTATGAATAAATTATGAATAAAACATGGTCTCTTCATCACAGTTCAGAGATGGAAGCAAATTTAAACAATGGACTGTATTTTAAAAGTATATGTAAATACAAAGTTTAATGAATCTAGTGGAAAGCTATCTCACATATGGTAAATGTGGTCATAGTTGCCTGTTAATTAAAAGATTCATAAGATTTGGCCAAGTCAAGAAGAAGGAAAAGCATTAGAGATACAGACAAACTTTGTGAAAGAGATTACAAGACATATCCAGAAAATAGTAACACTGCTGGGGCTTGGAATGCAAAACATATCAGGGGAAGTGAAAAGGTACATGCTGTAGTGATAACTAACGGGTATTTAAAACATTGTGAGGGCCCAGAGATAGTACAGAGGGCAGGGAAAGCTTGCCTTGCATATAATCTACCGGGGTTCAATTCCCAATGCCAATATGGTCCTCAAGCAGAGCCAGGAGTAATCTCTGAGTGAAGAGCCAGGACTAAACTCTGAGTACCAGCAGGTGTGATGCCAAAAAACAAAACAAAGCAAAGAAAAACACTAAATACCATCTCTTTTCTCATGGGTAGCAGATGAATACTTTCATCACGGAATTGGTGTGTGCTGTAAATAATTTACCTTGGAAGCAATGATGCTACAGGTTCTTTGATCTTTGCAAAATCCTGTGAATATGCTGAAGGTCATATAAATTTGTCAATTTTTAGAAGTAAGTTCTTTATTCTACATAGGGGTTCTCTAAATTGCATCATCTTCGGCTGCACACAACTTGGATCTTCCCTGACATTACTTGTGACTTAGAAAGTTATTCCTGGCAGTGAGCTGAAGAATGAATTGGAGGGAGAAAGGTAGGTTAGAAGGCAACTGGAAAGGTCTAAGATACTGAAAATTAAAATACGGCAATGGCAGAGTTGACCAAAAGAAGAAGCAGACTCTTAGGAGGTAAGATCAACAGCGCTTATGACAGATGAATATAGAAGTGTGGATTGGCCGGATTAACACTTAAAAAATCTCAGATTTTTAATGGGATCCCAGGAAGATGGTGGGATTTTAATTGCAAAATGAAATATGTATTTGGGAGTTAGAAAGACATTAAATTTTCTTTGGTAATGAAGAAGCACATGAAGGACAGATGCTCAACAATGCCGAATGCTGAAAAAATATGGAATGAGTTTAGAGCTAAGGATCATCTATTTGAATTTGGTAATTAGAAAGCCTCTGGTTGCCTCGAGAACAAATAAAACCCAGCTTCACTGGGTGGTGTGGGGCTGTAGCAGGAAGCAGACTGTAATCTTCCTTGTACCACCTCTCACCACTTTCATGAGTTCAGCTCTACAACTGCAGTGGCCTGAGGGGATGGAGGCAGAAATGAGCTACCAAATGAAAAACAGGCCCCAGTTCCAGTGAAACTGAGGAGGTGGTTGTGAGAAGTCAGAGTTTGGAAATTTTGGAGTAAGAATTACTGGGACACAAGACCCTGAAGAACAAGAAGTTAGGCTGTGTTGATGCTGAAGAATTCCAGTACTGACATAGCAGACCCCAAATCTCCTGGATAATGATGAGGTTTTCGTCAGAGTCCAGGGCATAGACAGGTCTGCCATCTGGGGGCACAAGTGCTCCTTAATAGAGCTGGGCCAGCTGAGGAGATGAGGGAATCAGGGAGAACAGACCCAGAAGGAAAAATTGATGGCTGGGAAAGAGATGCTAAACAGCTCCTCTGGCCTCCAGGCTCTCGAATCTGGAGTTAGCACTTCTGAAATTCAGCGGGGGATATTCAGCCCCATTGCCCTTTGTATTGCCAACAATAGCATCACAGTCTTTGGAATTTATCATGTGATCATTCTGAAGTTTCAGAGAGGAAAAACTAGAGATTTTGCTGTAAATATTCCTATGGGGAATCAAGAAAGACATAGTATAGGTTTGGGGACTATTCAGTAAAGTACTCCTAGCAGCAAAAACCCAAAGAAACACAGCTGGAATCATTTTATGAATTGCAGGCAAATTGTAAGATTGAATTCAGTCAAGATAATTGGTTTTTAAGTATGTCCTTTTCTCTTTCTCCCATTTGATACTAATAACATCAAGTCTTTTTAAATGTCAATAATTTAAATGTAATTTAATTTCTTTAATGAAATTGTTTAATAATTTGAGAATATAAGAATAGCTTTTGAGTAGCAGCAGGGGAGTGTGGTGAAGAGAGTGGGAGCGCTCAGCCTTGGCGGGAAGGAAGGTACCTTCTATCTCTCTCAGGGTGGCTTTGCTTGATGTCAGTGGAGTCCCTTTGAAAGACCTTCTGTTTCAAGTTCTCCCAGCTGAATGCAAGGGGACTGCATGCCAAATGCCGTTCAGGAAGTGTAAAGTGTATTAAAGTAGGCAGTCATCCAAAAGTATTGGATATGGCTCTCCTGTACACAAAATTCTAGGAGTTAAGTAAAGTTGGAATCCAGAAAACAAATAAAAGTGTGGCAGTCTCAGAGCCTGGTATTTAAAGAACTGCAAGACTCACTTTTTTTTTTATAAACACCACCAGATCATCTTCAACTCTAGATCATATTCAGTGTTCTTAAAAAACCAAGTATGAATTTCTCTATCATGTAATATATGTGAATATATTACAAGTGAAGGACTTTATATTGATTCCCTATTTAGGGTTATTCTGTGCTTTTGGAACTGGCTGTACTTTCAGTTTGTTCAAAGCCTTTAGAACACTAATTTTGGCTGTCTAGTATATTATCTGTTTCTCCCAACTTTTTGGCATTTGCTGATGAAATAATCATGGCATTGAATGTTTGGGTTTTCTTTCTCATTATTTTTTTGGGGGGTCACACCTGGCTATGCTAAAAGTTACTCCTGGCTCTGCACTCAAGGATCACTCCTGGCGGTGTTCCAGGGACTATATGGAATGGCAGATATCCAGCCCACCCAGGTTGGCCAAGGTGAGCACCTTAATCACTGTACTATCTTTCTGGCCCAAAGACTAGGTGAAGTCTGTAGGTTTATTTATTTTTTTTGCAAGGTGGTGAGTGGGAGTTGGGCTCATACACAGCTGTTCTCAGAGCCTGTTCCTGCCTATGTGCCTAGGGATCAATTCTGGTAAGGCTCAGGGGACCATAGGGGACTCAGGGATTATGGGTCAGCTACTTGCAAGGTAAGAATCCTACCTGCTGTACTATTTCTTTGGCCCCAGCACTGATGTTATTATCCAAGTAATTGGTAGAAGCTGTGGATAATACAGGATTGGGACAAAGTTCTACAGGCCTAAAATGTTTGCTGTGGTTTTACATGGATTAATAAGGAATATGGAAGTAAAACAATCTTCATGGAGCATCTACTGTATAGGTGATATTTTCTGCTGATAGAAATGACTTTTTTCATATATTGTCACTTTTAAAACAGCAAGTACTGTATTTGATTTGTGTTTGTCTTGTTTTGGGGTCACATGTAGCTGCAAGGCAAGTATCTTTTCTGCTGTATCTCTCTCTCGGTCCCTATATTTGATATTTTTAAAAATTTTATATCTAACTCCATGCTTTTAGCAATAAATAATATTGTCTCTAATTACTTTGTATATTCAACTCTTTATAAATCCACCAACCTGACCTTACTTCCAATCCAGATTTCTTTCTAGAAAAACATGCTACATCTTTTCTCTAAGGACACTAACAGTAATCACTGTTGAGATTTGAGTTGTTCTCAAAATCAATTGCACCCCACCCAATGCAATATTGGGTGTGATAGCAAAGGAAAAGGAACAGAAGAGTTCCATTTCCTGCAAGACAGTGCTTATCTCTTGTTGGTTCCTTTTTGATAAGAAATATATGTGTAATAACATAAATATGTACTGTTTCAAATATGGGTTCTCATAATTCGTGTAGAATCATTTCATATCATTCATAGTTTTTCTATAATTTTTTGTAGCTTGAAAATTTGCGGTTCTTTTATAATTGGGAATTCTGACATCTGAGTATAGTATCTCATTACTCCTGTAATGGTAGCAGAAATAATAATATTTAAATGCTTATGCTCTATCAGATGTTGTGGTATATGCTCCACTTGTATTAGGTACTATGTTACTTTGGGGGGTGCCTCCAGATGTTGCTCAAGCTGCCTGGGGTGCATCCCCTGTAATTCTCTTGCCTAGAAGACCAGCAGCTCAGGGCCCCAAGAGTACAGTGCTACTCCCACTGTGTGGCGCCCGAGCTACCTGGGTGCTCTCTCCCTGGGCCCTGTCTCATTTCGTCTCTTTGTACTCCTCTCTGGAGTGCTTCCTGTCATTTCCACTTTGTAGATTATGAAACAGGTTGAGAAGGAACATGTCCAAGAGCTGTGGTTGAAAGCCAGGACGACGGTTCCCCCCTGAACCCATGACTCTAGTCGTTGTGTGAAGAGAAATTTCTTTGCTTTCCTGTTCATCAGAGAGCAGTAGAACGGGTTGATTTTATTCTCAGTGACGTTTCATTGTTTGTTTTGGTTTTGGACCACCCCTGCATTACCTCTGATTCTGTGCTTAGGGATCACTCTTGGTGGGACATGGGGAACCAGATGTGATACTAAGGATTGAATCTGAGTTATCTGTGTGCAAGGTAAGAGCAGGGCCCATTTTGGAGTACAGTACAGTGCATATGTGAAAATAGCCAATGATATTTTTAAAGAGTTTATACAATAAATAGCCAAAGGAGATATATAATTAGGGTATATAAAATATACATATATATATTACCATATAAAACAAACAGTAGCTCTGTTTACTGTTTATTGTAATGAAGGCAATGTTTGTTTTGGGGTGAAGGTTAAGTAAGCATCCTGATAATGATAAAAAGACTCAGGACCCCTCAGCAGAAGCCTTTCCCTTCAAAGTAATACTCTGTGTGCACAGATATTGCCTGGCCCCTTGTGGCAGTTGGGGTTAGGGTAAGTAGCACAAGTGTTGATCCTCTGGATCCTACTTTTGCTGGGAGTAATACTTTGTGTCTGACTCAAGTTTTTCATGTTCTTTTCTATGAAACTGTGGTAGTTATTTGTAGGGAAAAATCTCAGACCTTTGGAACTGTGCAAAGAAATTTTTCTTCCTAGTCTGTGAGGTGAAAATGACAAAGTCCAATAACTCTAAGAAATATTACTTATAACTATTCCTAAATCTTGCTAATAACTTTTGCAATCTTATCTTCAAAATCCCTTTTTTATCCTTCATAAAACCCCAAACTAAAACTTTGGCAGGACACAATTATGGCTATTTCCTGAAACTTTGTTCTCTGATTTGAAAGTCTGAAAACCCAAAATAAGCACTATTACTTATGTTGTCCTCCAGTGTTATTCTTATATATGCTATCTTCTGTTAATAAAAAAGATAAGTGTTATTCTAAGAGATAGCTAGTTGCCTTTCAAAAATACAAATAATTATCCTTGATGGTGTATTTCCTGTATACCCAGAGTACACTCCTGGTGGCAGTCTTTGTTCTTCCTCTTAGGTAACAACCAGAAAAACCAGAGTGCCTCTCATAGAAGTAGACTGGTGGGTGGCAAGCCAATGGGGGAGATGGAAATTGGTGGAGGCAAGTGAGCACTGGTGTTCAAACAATGTGTACCTGAATCCCAATCGTGAACAACTTTGTAATCTCACGGTGACTGAATAAATTTTTGTTTAAAAAAAAGGAAAAGAGAACTACACCAAACAACCACAACAAAAGATAACAACCGCTACCACAACAAAACAGGTAAAATAAGACGCTGAGTTTTTTCAGATAGCCTGAAATGTAATTCTGTAAAATACCTCAAAGTATTGCTTCCAACTTAAATTTTCAAACTAGAAGGGTGCTTTTATTGTCTTTCCTTGATTGGTGTTTTTAAGGGATATGGATTCACTGTGGTGAATAAAATGAAGCTAGAGAAAAATCATTCAGTCTGGGTTTGCTGTTATTTTAGAGTTTGATTTGAATCTAATTCTTGTCAAGATGATCAGGGTTTCAGAAGAGCCATCCTGTGCTAAATAATGTTTCATTTTTGTAGGAAATCAATTGGGGAGCTATGTTTTATTTAGAAAATGTAATAATTAGCATAGAAAATATACTAACTTTATTAAAACAAAAAATTCTGAATATTGGGCATTTTCAGTTTGGGATTGGAGGAATTTAGGTTTCAACAGGTTTCTGTAGATTTTAGCAATGTTTATCTAAATAGTGTATAAGAAACATACACAAGAAAGGATGGGCCCACAGGTTTTATTCATACTATTTAAAATTTCATGCACATCTGTATCTTTCCCTGTTCTCTGCACAGCAACTCAGGGCACAGGACTCAGGCTACCGTGTTAAAAAAATAAAGTAGCCAAAATATGCAGGCGTCTTGGCAGGGTTTGGTCAGTGACCATTACAGCACAGATCTCAAATGTTTTAATTTTTCAACTGAATTAATGTTAATAGATGCAGAGAACTAGTCGATAGCTGTTTAGAGTCCTGGCTCGGTCACTAGACTTCCACTGACCAGTCACTCTGCAGCTACAGGAAGCATCAAAGTTTGCTGGAAAGTTGCTGTGCGGCCTCACATTGCCCCCCCAGAGTGGCTCATTCACTTGGTTTGAGGTGGGTCAGAGAATTTGCATTTCTAAGTTCTCTAATAATGCTTCTGCTAGTGCAGGGTTGAGGAACATATTTTGGAACCACTGCCCTTGATCAGTGGCCATCAACCAGCAATTCACTGGCTGGGACCCATGCACAGGTGGAGAAAAGTCAGGAAACCAGTGGTCTGCTGCTTGGCTTATATGTGTGCTGCTGTGGGCTAAGCAGAACAGATGCCAGTCTGCACATGTAAAAAGATTAAAGAATGTGCCTGGAGCTTTTCCTATGAACCGAACCTATGGCCTGATTGAGTTCATCAAAAGAGTAAAAATTTTCAACTTTTTTTCCATATTTGCCTTAGGGAAGATAAGAACCTTCTTTTTACTTCTTGATTTTTGCTTGCAGTTGTCCTGTGCTGTACTCAGTTGTAGGCCTTCATGAATGCTTTTTCTGTTTTTTCTTTCTTGTTTCATCTTTCTTCTTTTGCATGTGAAGCAACATGCATTCATTCTTAGTAATTACTTTTCTTCTAGCTGGAATATATGTGTATTATTAGCTCTCTAAATGTCAACAGTTGAAGTTCTTTGTTGTGTGGAAAGACAGTTTTCTTTTTCTTCTTTATCTTTTGAATTTCTGAGTATGGTACATCAACAAATCACATACTACTCTTTTGCAAGGAAGGAAATTGAAGCCACTGTCTACCACTGAGCCGCATTCTCTGAACAGCCTATTTTTTTTTTGTGGCATTTGGGTCACAATTAGCAGGCTCAGGGCTTATGTCTGGCTCTGCCATCACTCCTGCAGCATCCAGGGCACCATACGGGTGCCTAGGATGAGTCCTGGTTGGTTGCATACAAGGTAAGTACATGCATTGCACTATCTCTACAGCCCTAAATTGCATAATTTTTAAGGCCAAGACACCTCTGCATTTACACCTTTAATAAAAATTAAAGGTTCTTTACGTACTCAACAAGGTTGAGTACCTGCTATTGGAAGCCGTCAGTCCAGAGATAGAATGACAGGGGGCAGGGTTGGAGGGTTGGGGATGGGGGTGGGAGTAGAGACAGGGAAAATGGCTGTTAGGCGAGAAGTCAGCAAATCTGAAGCTGGTGGGGTCAGAGAATCTTATCCTGGAGAGCTTCTTGCCAGCATTATCAGAAGCAGCAGCAGCAGCAGCAATAAAAATCCAAGAAAGTCTATTATGAGAAAGGGTGGATTGTCCGACTGTGGGAACAAGGGTGGTTAATAAATTTCCTGAAGTCTGTCCTGAGGCGTAAGGGTTCAGCCTCTGTCTGGAGGACAAGGTAAGGGAAACAAACGTTCCTTGCATTCTCAACCGTCCATGTCCAGTGAAATTTGATCATTTTAATTTTGCCTCCCTGCTCTTACTTCCATTTGGATGGATTTTTTTGCCCTGTAATAACGGCCATTTATCAACCCATTGTGCGATTTTCTCATCATATAGCTTCTTTATCGCACTGTAACTATAGTTGTCATATTTGTAATTTGTCGTCCTCAATTTAATACTATAAACAAATAAGTGGCCATTGTTGGATGACCTGGGGAGATAACAGGGTTCGTTCTCTCAACTGATAATGTGTAGTGGCTGCTGAAGGAGGATTTCACCTCAACATTGTTTCCTTCCTGTGACCTCTCACAGCCCCAGCGGCCAGCACCTCCCATGTCCTACTAGTTGGCTCTCTAGTCTCCCTTGTAACCCTGTGAATGTCAACAGTGGCTCTCTTAGAATATTGGGGGCCCACAGAGGACCATATCCCCTTAATCCATCCTCCCCCTCCTGACACACAAACACAGACACACACAAGACTCACACACACACACACACACACACATTGAGAAGTGCTGGCATAGAGTTTTAGGCTGAATTTTTTTTTTTATTTCACCTGAGCTTCAAAGGGAAAAGGATCATCAGTTTTGTCTATGCTGAAGCCTAAAGAGCACCATGGCTGTATGTGAGACCCACACTGACAAACTCTGGCCTCTTGTTTCTATATTTCATCTGCAACAATGTGTTGTTGAATGAGGAGAGATTAAGCAATTGGATATGGAAATGTCAAAAAGTTGTGAAATACTAGTAGAAGAATTAGAACTACTTTTCTGAGCCTCATTGCCGCTTATAAATAATATTGATTTGGTAACTGACATTTTTTGCCTTCAAAAAAGGAAGTATCATAATGGACAAACTTGTGAGGAGATAAAGAGAGCAAGTTGGGATTCATTTACTAGTTCTGATTCCTTTTCTTGGGGGGTTCTGTGGGGGCAGGGTCACATCCAGAAATGTTTAGGACTCAGGGATCAGCCCCTGGTAGACTCATAAAAGCATATGGAATACTGGGAATGAAATCCGTATCAGCTTCGGTGCAAGGCAAGAGCTCTAATCACTATCATAACTCTTATTCTTTTTTTGAGTTTAACTTCCTAATCGATAAACAGTTATAAGATATCTACTTTCAAGAGGTTTTGTGATTAAATGCCAATACATGTAAAGAACTTAGCTCTTATGTGTTGGGTGTGTTGTGTCATGGAAGCATTGTACCTTTATTTTTTCTTTTTTTAATATTTTATTGTACCACCGTGAGATACACAATTACAAAGATGTTCATAAGATGCTCATATTTGGGTTTCGGTCATACAGTGTTCCAGCACCCGATCCTCCACCCGTGCCCATTTTCCACCACCAATGTCCCTGATTCCCTCCCCCATCCCCTAGCCTGCCTCTATGGCAGGTTCTTTATTTCTTTCTCTTTCTCTCTTTCTCTTTTTCTTCCCTCCACATTGTGGATTACAATACATACATTAAAAGATTGTCATGTGTATCTTTTTGCCTGTATTTAATGCTCAGTTCTAGGTTGGTATTAGCACTTTCGACAATTATTGGTACACTGTTCTATTCTCTTACTTACCTAGCCTCTGACTCCCACATGTTTGTAATAATTTCTACCTTTGACAAGAACTCCTGATCCAGAGCATATAACCTTTAAAATTTATAAATACATATGGGTTTTGTATACCTCAAAAACATAATAAAAAGCATGGCTCATAATTGATAATCAACACAGAAGGCTGTTTTAAGTACCTGTTGGTAATTAGGATGATAGACATCCGGGATTGTGATTAAACTATTTGAAGATAAGGGATAAGTATATTCTGTTATAAGTAAATTGAGGCTAAAATTTTTTAAAATTGCAGGGAAAATTATTCTAAATAGGAAGAACTTCCTTCCAAGAATCAAAACTAGTGCTCCAGTGTGAGGTAGTAAATAAACTCAATATATACATATACACATATATACACATATATATGTGTATATGTATATATATGTATATACAGATATATGTATATATGTATATGTATACATATGTGTATATGCATATATAGAGAGAGACTGGAAAGTTTTAATCAAAATGTAGTTCGGATGGAAGTCAGGAGTCTATGGTATTGTACTGATTGTACTGTCGGGGGACCCTTATCAGCGACCTCCGTCGGCACGAATGAGGAAACCTGGATTTTGCCGGACTTCATCCCTGCGAAAGGAGAGGGAAGGACTTGGGAAGAAGCACCTGCCTTGTCATTGAACCAAAGAAAAGAAAGACACCAATGCAAGGAGGGCGGGGTCCTGGAAAGCAGTTCCATTTTACTGAGCACAGTTTAAGCCTTTTATATGTGTGGAGGGGGTACAAGCAGAAATTTTTTGTGTGGAGGGGATACAACCACAAATCAAGTAGCATCCTGGGCCATCACAACATAACAATCACTGATTTAGCATTTGCAAGGTAACAGCCTCTGATTTACATATTACTGTGGTCAGAAGACCAGGCACATCCTGCATCACCTTAGATGATACTTGCCTGCCAATCTCCCATTGGATAAGCACAGATGTCTTTCATGTGGGTGTGCGCTCTTGAGCATCCAGAAGCTGCACTGCCCTGAGAACAGGGGCCCACCTCTGGACCCTACCCACAGGGCCCCACAGCAGGAAAGTGCCAGGCCCCAATACTAACTGCTTAGAGCCCTACATTGTACCTTTTTCAAATTCAGTTATAATGCAAATTCATTCCAGTCACATTGGAAAACCATTGTTTCTTTACCCCATTTTATATTTTCAATGTTGACTCTTGTATTCCAAAAGATTTAGCTCTTCATAGGGAACTCATGGCGCTTTAAGAGAATATCATAAGGAATATACCATATACTATAGCCAATACCAGCGTTTAAGAACCAACAAATAAAATGAACAGATATTTTTCCCTTTGTTTTAAGCAGAGAAATCAGTGCATTGCTTACTCAAGAGTTCAAAGACTGGATATACCCATTTAAGCAGCCCGAGGTTGACACTCCTAACGAGAGAACTTTCCGAAAAAGCACATCAGGACATGGCAATTGAGTCCAGCCGCCCCAGGAAGAAACACATTTCTGTGCCTGGATGTTTCTGGTACAGTGATCAGCAATGAAATGATTAACAGTGTTGGCATTTAAGTGATCATAATTAGGTTTCAAAGTTAACAGCCCATTGAGATAAATAGTGGAAGTTCACACCTCTCTCAGTGCTATTGTTTATCAGACTGTCAAGTTGCAGATTCAGGAAGACAACATTAATGTGCCTCTGGACACTAATTGCCCAAAGCCAAGTTACATCCACCTGGGAGGGTCCTTTGGGTATTTGTTCAACTCAAATGTCAGGGCAAAAGCAGTGTTGGGATTCTGTATTGCCTAATAGCACAACATCATACCAGTATTTTGATGCCTAGATGAAAATGATAAGGCAATGTCTTGTACTGTTCAGTGGGAATCTCCTAGATTAGAACATATCTGTTTCAGTTTCTTAAATGGCAATAAAATTGTTTACGTGGTTTCTGAGAGGAATAAAAAAGATTAAAACACAACAGCAGGAAACCCTTTGCTCATATGAATTAGGTTTCATAACCCATGTATTGTCCTAAAAGGACTTATATGCACATTTTGTCAATAGATGAACATTGAGAGTATAATTAAATTAATTTAACAGAATTCTGAATTATTTGTTCACAATTAAGGTTATACGCATGACTGCATGCTGTCTGATGCTCAATAAGGATGGAGATTGTAGTTTCAGTTTATAAAGTATTGATTTTTTTTTTTCAGAAGACATTTAATAATTGAAGGCAGCAAAAGTGGATGGAAAGAACAACATGTTCATAGGAAAGAATGTGCTGCAACATAGTAATGATTATCATTTCCTGAAACAAATCTTAGAAGAATAAAGTCACTGAGTTTATTATCATCAGCATGAAATAATTATTGAACATTGTTAACAATTACATTAATAAACTTAAAGACTGCTCTAGACCTTTCCACTTTTCCCAATAACAAACCTTCAACAGTTTCCCTTTGTGTAAAAAAAAGCCCTTTCCACAGGGTAGAGAATGAATCATGATTTATTTTCTAACTCTGAGTTCTACCATGGAGCTTAACAGTGAGCAAGAGATAAGGAGATGAGAAAACCCTATGCATGATAAGGAATGGGGGAGAGAAAAAAAATGTACAAAGGAAGGGTGGCAAAGAAATGCAAAAGCATGAATGTAGGGGAAGGTCTAATGTGTGTGGTCTAAATTGGAAGCTGGTGGGGGCTTAAGGCTCTTGCCTTGCAGAAAGCCGACCTCAGTTTGATGTTGGCACTGCATCTGGTCTCCTGGCACCACCAGGAGTCATCCCTGAGGTCAGAAAGAAGAGTGAGCCCTCAGCATGTGACCCCTGAACAAAATCAGAACTGGGTGTGGCCCTAAACAAAGTCAATCAGCAGAGGCTATTTACCCATTCATCTGATGTGGTGAGTTCATGGCAAACCCAGTAGGCGCATCTGACCATCTGGTGATTGGGGAATCCTGGTGTTTAACTGTGTAAATCAAGTGGACTCTGGACTTCCTGAGGTCAGGTTTGGGCCTTGATGTTTGCAGTGGCCTCAATTTTAAAATCTATGCTTTGTACACAAGCTTTTTATTAAGGGTAAATGGAGAACGTTATAGCAAAGCGTTTTAAGACAATTTATGACAAACATTTTAAAATGAAGCCATTGAGTAATTATACTAACGGGCTTCATATCACACATTAAAATTATGTTTTATATCACACATTAATAATTTATGTTTTTCACAATCCTTCTATAGTACTTTGGGGTCCTACTGAACCCTCTTGAACTTTCTGCCATTGAAAAGTACATCAGCCATGAGGGGCAAGATGTACCCGTAACATAAACCATGATGAGATGGTCAATTGTAAGTGTCAGCTTGGCTCGGTTACAGCCACTTACTCAATTTCAACACTAATTTATTTCACTGGAGGTGTTTGGAAGATGTGACAAAAATCTATAACTCTTTTATGCAATTTGAGTGAACCTGATCCAATCAGCTGAAAGATTTTAAAAACAGTTAGACTTTCCTATCCAAGAAAAAAAAATTTCCCCTCACATATAGTAGACAGGTATAAGCTCATGTCAGACAGCCCATTTTGTCTCGACTTTGGGTAACCATTGGGGAGGGGCAATCTGGCAGTGATGGTTGTTACTCCCAGGAATATTCAAGGCCTCATGTGCGAAGGATTGAAACCAGGACTCTGACAGGTACAGTACAGACACTAGCCCTGTGCACACTAACCCTGTCTTCCCAGTCACATGGATGGCTATTTTTAAATATTAATTTCATCATTTATTATAAATGCATATTCATTTTTCTGGGCTTACAAAGTAGCTCAGACTGAGTAATTTCAACAATGGAGATCTGTTTTCCATAGTTCAGGAGGCTGGACCTATAAAATCAATGTGTTGGCAGCTTCAGTTTGTTCTGAGGCTTTTCTTTACTTCATGGTCACGTGGCCATCTTCCTGCTGTGTCCTCACACGACATCATTCTGTCAACTTTCCCTATTTCCTAAGCACTTCTATTTTGTTTGTTTGTTGAGTTACATATTGACAGTGCTTGGGATTACTCTTGGTACAGTGCTTGGCTGTCGCTCCTAGTGATGTTCAGTGGTGGTAGGGCTGGAACAAGGAGCTCCTACAAAAAACCCCCCATACACTTCAGCCTTTAAGCTATTTCCCTTATCCCTCTAATTACTTCTTTTAAGGTCACCAACTGTCTGAGATCAGCACCCACTCCTAATAACCCATTTTAACTCAATTACCTCCTTAAAGGTCCTGTCTCACTCAAAATATTGTGACAGTCTGAGGTATTTGGATTTACGGCTTCAATATATATGAATTTGGTAGAAATTTAAGTATATGAATCTAGTTCATAACAGAGGCTTATAGTAAAAATTTTTGAATATGTACTTGATAAAAAAGTTGGAAAAAACCCAACCCCAAAATAGAGCACATTTAGCCCAATCCCTTGACCTAGATGAGAAGAAAACATGTAGGGGTCTAAAGAAAGTAGAGCGAAAAACAAAGCTCATTTTCTTAGTCATTTCTTTGGGAACACAATTTTTGACCAAGCCCCTATTTCCATTATGTTACATCTTCCTTGTTTGTTTTCCCTATATGGAAAGTTCTGTATGTCAGTGATCATGTCTCACTTTTCTAGATCATCGGTATGTAAGTAGGGCAAACTATACAAGCTTATTTATTAAGTGAATAATGAGCAACATCAGCAGTTTTTGGGACAACACTGTGACAACACTCCATTCCTGAATTTTTGTTTTGTTTTGGGGTTACAACTGGCAGTGTTTGGGGGTTACTACTGCCTTTGCTCATGGGAGCCACCCTTGAGGGGCTCAAGGGACCATATGAGATGCCAGGGACTGAATTGCTGCATGCAAAACAAGCTCTACCCACTGTGCTCTCATTCCAGCTCTATTGCACTTTTTCTTAAGAGGTGCTCATAATCAGCTGTGCTGAGGGATAACTCCTGGCTCTGTGCTTAGGGATCATGCCAGGCAGGCTCTGGGCGTCAGGGGTTTAAACCTAGGTCAGCTGTGTGCAAGAAAAAGCGTAGTGTCATTCAGGCCTCTCTTCCATACATTACATTCAGCAAAGGTGTCCCCCAAAAAAAAAAGGTATTTACGAATACTTGAAACCATATTGATTGATCCAGGAGTAATTTAAATCTAAGTCCTTTGAATGAAGGAAGATCTGATCATTTTTTTTCTTTTGTTAGGTCACACCTGGTGATGATCAGGGGTTACTCCTGGCTCTTTGCTCAGGAATTACTCCTGGCAGTGCTCGGGGGACCATATAGGATGCCGGGGTGGAACCCAGTTCGACCAAGTGCAAGGCAAACTCCCTAACCATTGTGTATTGCTCTGGCCTCGGACCTTATAATTTTGCATCACACAAAATCTATGCACCATTTGCTTTTCCAGTAAGTAGTTAATTTTCTCTTTTCCTTCTCTTCCACTACCTTGGAGCAAATGCTGAATTTTAATTTCATAATTTTGTACCTAAATTTTTAGCTATACCTCTTAATAGCCAGAAGTCTCTTTATAAAGAAGCTTTATAAGAAGCCAGAGGAACCCCCACACCAGGAGGGCAGTCATTTTCAACATCCAGACTCCATAGCTCATCAGAGCCCCACCCAAGTGAAAAGCTGATCTCAAGCCCTGCTTGTCAGAGTCCCACCCTACAGCAAAGCCCATTTCAAGCCCAGGTATGCCTGATCCAGAGACTCAGATACACAGAGCAGAGCTGCTACCGGCTCTTCCTGTGCTCAGCTGATCATGAGACCCCAGGAGGGAAGATGGGTTCTAACCCTGGCTCCCATCCCAATAGAGCCTCACAAGAAGCCAGAGGAACCCCCCCAAACCATGAGAGCAGTCATTTTCAACATCCAGGCTCCACAGCTCATCAGAGCTCCACCCAAGAGAAAAGCTGATCTCTCCCTGTTGCAGTACAGCAGCAAATGCACGAAATGAGAGCCTACTACTGATAGTATACCACCCACACGGCAGAGCTTGGCAAGCTACCTGTGTCATATTTGATATGCCAAAAACCAGTAACAATTATAGACCTCATTACCATGACGTGAAGGGATGGTTTGAGGCTCTTAGTGTTCCTGGAATGAGCAGATGCCCTTGGGCTATACTGGCATGTGACAGGACACATGGAGATGTTACTGGTGCTTGCTCGAGTAAATCAATGAACTATGAGAAGACAAGTGATACAAGTGATACCTCTTTACAGTTACCAATGTATTTCACACCCGCTCCTTTCTCAAAGAAACATCAAAACTCAAAACTAGCTTTATGTAAATTTGGCTTCTCAACTTTGTGCACCTGGGTTAAATGAGGCTCAGTAGAAAGGTTACAGTGCAGTTAATGTTTTTCTTCTGACACAGAATTTTAATCTGCAATTGTATTTCTGAAAAGATGGTACAATTTAGGAGGCCATTTAAAATGATGCATTCTCTTTTACAGAGAGTATAGTAGAAAGGTTTCTTCTGAGGTATTAACTTGTCCAAAAAGTTTACCAAGATCAGAGAGCAACAAATGTCCTTGACACTGAAAAGATGTTTGGAAATCTGAACCATCTTTAGAGCCTGAGTCCTTGTTTTTTAACTTTGTTAATGAGCAACCAAATGCTAATTAGTCAGATTAACTAAGTGGCTGAGTCATGCTGTAACCCGGCTCAACAAAGAAAGGCCCCTTTTGAGAAGCTAAATGAGGCTATAAAGGCAACAGACCATACCATTCTTGAGAGATAAGACAGTACCAATGAGGTTGTTAACCTAGCAAGTGAATTGATTCCTCTGTGTGTATCTGTATATAGAAATATACTTATGATTTACTTAGCAAGTAAATTAAGTTTCCTGTGTATGAAAAATATACATATGAATTACTTAGCAAGTGAATTTCCATTGTGTGTTATATATTTCTCTGTATTAGTATGCATACATGTTGAGGGACCAGCTTTCATATATATATTGTAAAGCACTTAAATAAATCCTGCAATAAATTTAGGTTCAGAGTTTCATCAGTTGGCTAAGAAAAGCCTATCCACAACTTTGTTGGGAAAGAAGCTCTAAAGCTTAGTCAACAATTTTTCTTAAAATTGTGATTTTTTTTATTATCATTGGAGTGGCCAGAGTGTGGAAACAAGGTTGAAATTAGCATGTGAGAATTTCAGAATTCTGCCACACTTTTGAGGGGAAGGATATTTAGCATTTCTGATGCTTTCTATAAGGAAATCTAATTTTTATACTACAGGTTTGTTTTTAGTTTGTTTTGGATCACATCTGGAAGTGCTCAAGATTTACTCCCGCTATACACTCCAGAGTCATTCTTGGCAATTCTCTGGGTGCTGAGAACAATGCTACAGTCTTAAGCCCTGCATTATCTATCTGGTCCTTGGATTTTCTTTTAAAATCAAACAAATAAGCACACCAACAAAACAAACTTCTCTGCCTCCCTCCTGTCAGTTGTTTTGGTGATTGCCCAAATAAGAGGGAATTCCTTTTGATCAAATCAGTGTAGACAGCCAGGAAAGGGCCACATGGCAATGGAATTCCTAGGAAGTAGCAAAACTGCCTAGCCCTAAGGCTAGCATGACTTGAGCACAGAACTCAGGTCTGATAAGATCTTTTTTTGTTGTTTCAAATTTTATTACACCACTTTTAGACATACAATTGCAAGATGCTCATGCTTGAGTTTTGATTCTACAGTGTTCCAACACCCATCCCCTCCACCCGAACCCATCTCCCATCACCAATGTCCCCACTACCCCCCCCCCATCCCACACCCCAACTACTTGGCTGGTTCTGTATATCTTTTCTCTCTTCTCTATCTCTCCCTCCCGCCTACCTTTCTTACACATCGTAGAATGCAGTACATTAAAGGACACAACTGTTTCCACTAGTTTGATGGACTGTGTGGCATAGCGGCCGCACAGATTTAGGGGCCTCAAAGTCAGCATCTGGACAGCGAAGGTGGCGGCTAATGTGGTGGGTGAGTCTCATCTGGCTGCTTCGGGACCCCCCAGAGGTGATGGGCCCACTCCCAAAACCCATCTGTCCTCCTGGGGGCCCCATGGTCAGCTGAGTCTGGGGAGAGCCGAGTTCCAGCCTCCCCAGCCATGTCTCTCCAGCTTCCCCAGCCTTGTCTCAGGCCTGATAAGAACTTTAACTGGAGCTACTCCAGAGCAGAGAAGGCTGGATTCACCCTCCATGAGAAGATCCAGCAGGAACAGAGATCAAGAAAAGGAGTATTCAGACAAGATCAGGCGTATTCAGGGTGAGTCTCTGAGTAATAGTGATGTAGGGGCTCACCTACATCAATAGTCCAGCAGGTAGGGTGTTTGCCTTGTATGTGACTAATCTAGGTTGGATCCCTGGCATTCCATATGGTCCCCCAAACACCACCAGGAGTAATTCCTGAGTGAAGAACCAGGAGTAATCACTAAGCACTGCCAGGTGTGACCCAAAAAGAAAAAAAGAAAGAAAATAAGAAAAGGAGTTTTCAAAGTCCACTTCCAACTCTACTGCTCTGGCAATGAATCTTAGGTAGAAGTGATGTAGGCAGGCAGGCAGGGGGTCCCCATGTGTCGGGGGCACTCCGCCGGGGTCCCCGACAGTGCTGGGAAGCGAGTTCCCTTCTACCTCCGAGCCGGTGAGGAATGGATGAACACTCAGGAATCCGATGCAGTTTTAAAAGGCTTTACTTATCACAGGTTCAGGCATACAAATCAGCAAAAGGAAAAGCCCGGTGCTTAGGATTCCAGGCTAGAACCCCAGCCACGTGTAGGCCAAGATGGCGGCCACCACGTGTAAAGGCTTTGGGAAAGGGAGAAGAAGACTTCCAAACAGGGCGAGCGCTCACAGCGAGCAAGAGCCCCCAAAGAAGCGCGCAAGAGTGAAAACCAGCTAGTTTATACCCCTGCAACTCAGACCTTCCTCCCACTGTTATGGAAAGCAGGGAGTGTTAAACGTCCTTAGGTAATCCCTCCCTGCACCTCACCTAGGCCCTTTAGTATGCTAATGTTTTGAGCCAAATGCAGAGGCCCTTAAAGGAGTCCTGCAACACCCATGGCAATGAACTTTAGCCCTAAGACTCCAGACCCATCTTTGGAATCAGGAACCAAGGCCTGGTAAGACCTTTATCACCAGCAATAGACCCTGAGAAAGCTGGATCAACCTGCTCTGTCCAGCCTTTAATCTGATTCCAGGACAGAGAAGATCCAGCAGGAACAGACATCTAGAAAAGGAGATTTTCAAAGCCCACTCCCAAAATCTACTCCCTCTTGGCATTGGCCCTAGCAATGGACTTTGGCCAAGGGTGAAGTCCCATATGCAGCTTGGGAGAAACCCATAAAGCCATCCTGACTAAAGGAAAGGCTTGCACACGCTGACTGAGCCCGTGCGCTGCTTGAGCCACGGGGCTGAGCACATATCACCCACATCTCCCCTCTTGAGATGTGCACTCTCCCATTTTCTCTCTCCTCTTTCCCCATGCTAAAACCTCCATAATAAAATCTGTTTTACTTCACTGCTCGTCTACTCCTGAAAATTCTTTTCTGAGAGGGAGGCAAGAATTCTAAGAAAACCCTGGATAAGGCCCAGGACTGACGTTCCTTTCCTGCAGAGAGCAATTCCTCACCCCAGCCTGAGTCTGTGGCTCCCGGAGAAATGTCGGGTGGTGGGGATCAACTCCCTGTGCCTAGAGATCAAGCAGACATCAGGTGTGGCTTGACGGTCACCTTGGGGCCTGGTCCCACACTGTGCAGGGGCTCCGCCGCAGACTTTATCAGTCCTTAGCCTGCTCAGCGGGTCTCGGCCGCAGAAGTGGCTGGGGAGAAAGAGACCATCTCTCTCTCCTTCCCGCCTTACCTAAGCCACCCGTGGGGCCCACCTACATCAGATGCACCATGAGGAGGCAGCTTAGGGAAAAGAAAAACCAACGACTCTCTAAAAACCACCTTGAACAAAGGAAGAGCACACACGAAATGCCTGAGCCGGGTGCTGCTTGTGCCCTCGTGGCTGAGCACATGTATTATCTGCATCTCCCTCTTGAGATGTGAATACTTTCATGTCTAGTGCTGGGACGTGTGTACTGGGGCTCTTGTCACTGTTGGAGGAGCCTTTTGAGCTTGTTTCTCTCTCTCTCTCTCTGTCTCTCTCTCTGTCTCTCTCTCTCTCTTTCTGTCTCTCTCTCTCTGCTCTCCCTCCTTCGCCTTCTTAAAAGCCTCCAGATAAAATACTTTTTACTTCACTGCTTGTCTCCTCCTGAAATTCTTTTCTGAGAGGTAAAGACAAGACCCTGGGAAAGGCCTAACCTTCCCAGTGGGTTCCAGGGTGGCAGAGGAGGATAGGGAGAAAGTGACCTACTCTCTCTTCCCTGCCGCACAGAAGCCACCCATGGGAGCCCACCAACATTAAAATGCCTTTTGATGGTGTAGAGGCCTTATAGTGGATTATTGTTCTCTGTAAGTGAGAATGTTTCAATATCCTCTACTCCCAGCATAATAGGACTATTAACAGGATCCCAATGTAGAGTTACTGATGTCTGCTCACTGAAAAATAAGAGGGCGGTGTGTCCTGTGGGGAGTATCTAGGAGAGGGAGAATCCAGGACACAGAGCGGGTGGCTGAGTGTCATACACTGACCTTATATGACTCAGCAAGGTCCTGCACATCTTGAATATTTTCTGACAGGAGGGGGAAATATGCCAAAAAAAAAAATGTGAGCTTAATGTAAGCTCAATTCTGTAAGCCGGAGGGTGTAGGCTTGGGGGACAGTGGTTGGGAGGGACGAGGGACCCTGAGACAGCTGTGGAGAAGAGTGAAGGACACCTGGTGGAGGGTATAGTGTTGGGACACTATGGATGAGAAGCTCTAAATAACAGCATTGTAAATCACAGTGCTTTAAGTGAAATAAATGTTTACAAAGTATCATACATTGCAGCCCCAATATTGGGGGCAAAAACAAATTTAGCCAATTTGCTCTGCTATGATATGTATTTTTACAGGAGAATGAATTGGAGTTCACATTTAACATTATTTCCCATACAAAAATGGTGTGCTGTCTTCTGAAAGATCATTCCAGCAGACAGCATAGTAGGAAGCAGAAGCAGAGCATGAAGGGAGAAATAACCAAAGGCTGGGGGTTGAGGTCACACTGGTCAGAGTGTCTGTTCTTGGTGCCAGCTGTTACCCAGAGAATGATGGCTGCTCCAGAAGTTTAGACTTCCTGGGGAGCTTGTTACAAATGCAAATCCATAGGATTTACTAGGGTATACAAACCTCTGGGGATCGGAGCCAACAGACAACATCATGGGCTCTCCAGTAAAGGCTTAAGTTTCATTCCAGTTTGGGGCAGTTGCTGTGAGAGAGACTCTTGGGAAAGCCCCTCATTCTTCCCTACTCACCTGCTTTCAGTGTGTTTTCTGCATTTTGCTCTAGAGATACGTACTCTTCAGGGTTAACTTTCCATGTGAATGCAACGAGGGAATGTTTTTCATCGATTATGGTTCCAGTTGGAAAACCACAACTTCCAGGGAGTAAATCAGGCCACCTGGGAATAGTTTAGTCTCCTTACTTGAGAGGAGTGTTCATCTGCTTTGATTCATCAGAGGATCTGGCCTGCATAGTCATAATAATCATTTTGATGACAACCAGCATTTGTTTAAAGGGGAATGGATGATGGCAGGGTAGAGAGGCCCTAAGTGATGAGCAGCAATAACTCCTCTCTCTCTCTTTGTGGAATTGGATGATACTAATCATTCTTTTCCTTCCTTCCAGGGCTTTGCTGAGGGAAGAAAAAGAAAGCAGGCAGAAGTATCATGGGGGGGTGTCCTAGCGATACCCCAAAGACATCCAGGAAAGCCTCAAATCCTTCCTGTCTGCCAGTGTTCCTCATGTGCTGGTCACTCTAAACTTCAATTACATTCTTTTATTATTTAAATCCTAGTTTACAAATGAATTTCCTCTGAGTAGTGTGTGATTTTTTTTAAATTAATTTCTGTGAACCTGGAGGACCTCATATATGTCTATTTTTTTTCTTTGGGGAGCACACTCAGTGATGCTCAGGGTCCACTTCTGGCAGTGCTCAGGGGACCATATGCAATGTCAGGAATCAAACCAGGGTTGGCTGCATGCAAGTCAGATGCCTTCTCCCCTGTACTATCTCTTATTACCATCTTTAAAATTAGCATAGTAGGGGCCGGAGCGATATCCCAGCGGGTAGGGGCGTTTGCCTTGCATGCACGCCGGCCCATGCCAGCCCAGGTTCGATCCCCGGCATCCCATATGGTCCCCTGAGCAGCGCCAGGAGTAATTCCTGAGTGCAGAGCCAGGAGTAACCCCTGAGCATTGCCGGGTGTGACCCAAAAAAGCAAAAAAAAAATAAAATTAGCATAGTAGCGGCCAGGTGATAGTACAGTGGGTAGGAAGATTGCCTTGCACATGGCAGTCGTGAGTTTGGTCCTCACCATCCCATATGATCCCCCAGCACTGCCCCAAGTAATTCCTGAGCGCAGAGCCAGGAGTAACCCCTGAGCATTTCCGGATGTGACCCAAAAAAGCAAAAAAATAAATGCATAGTAGTTCCAATACTATGTAGTTCTTTGCATTAGAACAGTGTTTCTCAGTATGAGTTCATATGTCTGCAGTGGGCCCCCAAGGATATATCAATGGGGCCACAGGTAAAAATTATTTAAATGAGGGGGTCAGAGAATGAGGCTAGGAAACTTGGGGAATAACCAGTAAGATGGTCAGGGGAGAGGAGGTCAGAGGAAGGAAATAAGATAGAAAAGGAGCCGTGGCCAGAAAAGGGTTGAAAAATACACAATTCACAATGAAAATTTAAGTATATGCACAGTTTGCTCAAATCAATGTTGATGAATTGGATGACAAATCCTGCATCACAGAATCTAGTCTTAAAATAGAAATTCTTAACTCAGATTCCAAACAGTAGGGGAAGGATGAGGGAAAGGAAGAAGTGGATTAGCAGTGACAAAGGGACAGTCATGGAGGGTGTTGGGCACATTGGTGAGGGTACAATAACTGTGTCCATCAATCCCATAAATGGTAACACTATTGTAACCATTTAACTAAATTATAATTTAAAAAATTAAGCATAAAAAGTTGAGGCTATTATCTGGGAAAATCCATGGATGGATTCTAAATGGCCAACCAACCCCCTAAAATCGTATGCAAAATTGATTAGAATTTTCTAAAGAGAAAATATGCAGATGGTGTGGTTGGTTTGTTTTGATTTTTGGGCTACATCTGGTTTATGCCTTGCTGCTCATCTAATCCTAGTTTAGAATATGAATTTTCTGAGTTGTCTGTGATTTTAAGCTATTCATTCCTTTATGCTCAGGATCACTCCTGGTTGACTCGGAGGACCATATGGGATGCTGGGGATTGGACCCAGGTTGGTCATGGTGCAAGGCATGGTCAAGAGCACATAATGGCTGTTCTATCACTCTGGCCTGAGAATTCTTTTTTCTTTTTTGGGTCACACCCGGCAATACCCAGGGGTTTCTCCTGGCTCTGCACTCAGGAATTACTCCTGGCGGTGCTCGGGGACCATATGGGATGCCGGGGATCAAACCCGGGCCAGCGCAGGCCAGCCATGTGCAAGGCAAGCACCCTACCCACTGGGCTATCGCTCCGGCCCCTGAGAATTTTTTTTTTAATATTCAAAAGGGATTCTGCCTCTCCCCTGCTTACTGCTTCTCCTGCTCACTGGAGACTTCCACAGTGCTCCCTCTCAAGAAAGGTCACTGAGAAATGGAAGGGTAATTCAGACACCGCCTCTACAGTTAGTTCTGCCTTCTCTATTTATTACCACCCATCTTAATTGATGATCGAGACACTTTCTTTCCTCCATGCTTGTTCTTTGTCCTTTTACTTATGAGCATATTCAGCAGTCCTTACTATACAGATATTTTATTGAAACTGACTTGTTTTCTTCTTCCCACATCTCGCTCTGTTCCCTAATTCTTACAAAGCAGTGTCTCATTCTAAATCTGGTACAGAAACACTTTAAATTAAAGGATACATTACATAAGAAGAAAATGTGTTGACTACTTATTATTCTCCCTCGGACACTATGAGATTCATCATTCATTCATTCATTAATTCAGTAATTAATTCATTGGTTCATTCATTCATCTATTTATATGTATTTTTATTTGTTTATTCATTTACTCATTCACTTATTTATTTACTCACTCACTCATTTATTACTTATTTATTTTTATTTATTCATTTATTTTTTTGTTCATTGATTCATTGATTCATTTATTCATTCATTTATTTACCTATCTTTTTTGCGCCACATTGTGGTATCCAGAAGTCACTCCTGGTTCTGCACTCAGGAATTAACTCCTGAAAGTGCTTGAGGGACCATATGCGCCGCTGGGGATTGAACCGGGGTTACTGTGAGAATTTAGAGTAGTATATTATTTTGTATCCCAGGGCCTCCAGTAAAGCAGGGCAACAGATGGGTAGTGCCACAAGGAAAATCAATAGATATTTTCTAAAATTACAAGTTCCACATTTTGTAGAAGGGAAACCACTATCCTTTTTGCTTAGGGCTGAGAATTTTCTTTTTTTTTCCTTTAATAATGATTTATTTTAAACACCGTGATTTACAAAGTACAAACTTTTTTCACAATACAGTTGCTAGTAAGGTTCATCATTCAGCACCAATCCCACCACCAGTGTGCCCCAACCACCACCAGAGACCCTCATTTCCCACCCACCCTCTATCCCCCTCCCTATGTCTATTCACTTAGTGGCATCAATTATGTTGATCATTACAGCTCATATAAGGGAATAGTAATGATAAAGTCATGCCCTATTTTTCCTGGATTGATATGTGGGAGTCTGGCCAATTTCTGCCCTTGAACTCACTTCCTGGGTTTCCAGAACACAGTGGTTTTCTACTGACAGTTCCAGACACACCACCACTACAGCTACAAACAATCATTTCACATTTATCTCAACGACTATTTGAGCTTTCCTATTCACATACTGAATAATCTATTCTATATTGCTTGTTGGAGCTACTTCTCTAAATACTGTTGATGAAGATGGTGTTAGACAAAAGTCAATGGAGATCCTCAAATCTCTATTGTGTCATTTGAGCCCACTGTATAGGAAATTACCGAGGTGGTCCGCCAGATCACACATTGTGCCCACACACTTTGTTTCTAGAAAATGTGATGGGATATCTGTTAGATAAATATACAGGTTTTGAGATATCGCGGGTGCTGTGCGCTCTGCCAAGTTTTGCAGTCCTGACTTTGAAAGTGGCTGCGGTTGTGATGTGTGAGGGTTTCTGACCTCTGAGAGTCTGTGAGGGGAGTGGGGGGGCAGTGAGGACAAGAACCTGATCCCCTTCCAGGACACCTCATTAGCCTAGAACAAGCTGAGCTGGCAGCAGAGCCCTGTGCCTCAGTCCCTGGTTCCTAGCTGGCCACAGTTCTGGGCAGGCCCACCAGGCCTTTCTGGAGGGGACCAAGGTGGTGGGAAGGGGTCCCAGCTTCAGCTCCATGGGAAGTTGGTGGATTTGACCAACTTGAACTCAACTTCTCTGTTGGGTGGGGTTCTGGGGAGCTGTGGGGTCTGGACTTTGAAAGTGGCTGCGGTTGTGAATGTGTGAGATTTTCTGGCCTCTGAGAGTCTGCGGGGAAGGAGGTGGCGAGGAAGGGCTGAGAGTTTTCTTAAAAAGGAAACTTCTGTGCTGAAATTGAGATGACTTAGTTGCCTGTTTTCCTAATATCCAGAATTGTCCAGAATATTTCGCTTAACTTTCTTCAAGGTGTTCTCTGTTTTAACAAAGAAAATAATGTGCTTAAGGTTCCCTGAAAACGGTCTGCTGACTGAATCTGTGATGAGAATGAATGATTTCAGTCTCACATCATGAGAAGTTGGGTGCTAAGCGGCACAGTGCTGAAGTTTGCATGTTTGAATGTACCTTGATGAAGAACAGAGTCAGGCAAGATATTTTCAGGGTAGCGTCTTTATCCAGAGCATCACCTTCTCCTGGGGAGTTTTTAAGAAGTGCAACGTCCCAGGTCATCCCCGTCTTCTGAAGCAACCATTCTGAGGGGTTGCCAGTGACTTGGGTTTTAACAAGCCCTCCAGAGAATTGCAATGACTGACAAATTTGAGGGCCTGTAAAGTAAACACATCTTACTGGACTCAAAAGCCTGAATTACAATATAAATTGTCACAAATCACAGAGAGATGAGAGGGATTTTGCCTCTCTGTTACCTGAAGGGCCCTGTGGATAGGGGTGTCTTCTCCATGAAAGCTCTTTCACCACAAGTTCCCAAGGACATATTAATGGAACTCAAATATGAAGAGTAGGTAAACGTATGGGAGTCAGAGGCTAGGTAAGACAGAAAATGGAACAGTGTGCTAACAATTGTCGAGGGTACTAATGCCAACCTAGAACTGAGCATTAAATAGAGGCAAAAAGATACACATGACAACCCTTTAATGTATGTTCTGTAATCCATAGTCTGGAGGGGAAGGAAAAGAGAAAGAGACAGAGAAAGGGAAAGAAATAAAGAACCTGTCATGGAGGAGTGCTGGGGAGGGGGGGAGGGAACCGGGGACGTTGGTGGTGGGAGATGGGCACTGGTGGAGGGATGGGTGCTGGAACACTGTATGACCAAAACCCAAATATGAACTTTTTACAATTTACAAAGAATTATATCTTTGTAATTGTAACAATCACTTTTTTTTTTTTTTTTTTTTTTGCTTTTTGGGTCACACCCGGCGATGCTCAGGGGTTACTCCTGGCTCTGCACTCAGGAATTACTCCTGGCGGTGCTCAGGGGACCATATGGGATGCCGGGATTGAACGCTGGGCTGGCATGGGCCGGCCTGCATGCAAGGCAAACACCCTACCTGCTGGGCTTTATTTGGAGGTGTTTAAAAGAGGTTACCTCCGCGGGCAAGCCCGGCAAGCTTCTTGTGTTGTATTTGATATGCCAAATTCCAGTAACTATTACATTAGGTCATTCCCATGACCTAATATAATGGTTTGAGGCTCTTTATGTTCCTGTAGCAAGCCGATGCCCCTGGCTCTACTGGCATGAGACAGGACATATGGAGATATTACTGGTGCCCGCTCTAGCAAATAGATAATCAACGGGAAGATCGTGATCGTGATCGTGTAATTGTAAAAATAAGAAATTTAAAAAAAATATGAAGAGTAGGATATAATTCCATATTGTCATAGAATTCCAAAGCTCATAATTAATTCAAGAGCTAGAATTAATTCTGATCATGGTGTCATGGCTGTTCTTTTTACTTTTTGTTGTTGTTGTGATGCTGGGATCAGAGTCTGTTGCATTGAAAAATCACATTCAGGGGCCAGAGCGATAGCCCAGCAGGTAGAGCCTTTGCCTTGCATGTGGCTGGCCCATGCCGGCTCGGGTTCAATCTCTGGCATCCCATATGGTCTCCCGAGCACTGCCAGGAGTAATTCCTGAGTGCAGAGCCAGGAGAAACCCCTGAGCATTGCCGGGTGTGACCCAAAAAAAAAAAAAAAAAAAAAAGAAAAAGAAAAATCACATTCATCAGTGTGGGGTGATGCCTACGAGAGTACCCTCAGCCTCAGGCATGCAAGGCATATGCTTTACCAAGGAGCCATAGCTCCCAAACCTTGATTTAACTAACAACCTTAATTGTCCACCCACTCCATCCCTGCGACTAAGCTAGGAGTCCTACTAGAGGGATGTTGGGAACTGTTTTAAACCAAGTTGATCATCCTGGTTAAGCTTTTTTGGAGAAATAGCAGTGCCTTCTCAACGGAAAGGTTTTGGGATTCCCTGGGTCTTAGACTTGTCAACAGCAGGACTCAGATTTAATTGTGCTGCACAGACCATCGTTTTCAGTCAGGAAACACACAAAGATTCATATTACCTGCTTCTGAGCTTGAGAGAGCCCCGGTGCAGGGTGGCTTTGAGGACTCCAGCAGCTCCTGTGCGGATGGTTTGCTAGCGGCAGAGAGGTGGTAATTTAACAGCAGGACTCAGCTAACATTCCAGCCAGATTCAGACAAGGAGAAGCCTCTGAGTCAGCAGCTGGACCCAGGACAATTTCTGAATCTGGCCTCAGGCACTGCTTCTAATTGCATAGGCTATTGGGCTCGCTGCGTTCTCGCCCTGCTCATGCATGAGCGAGAATGCCTGCACAACTGCGGTCAATACACGCATCTGGATCACCAGGCATTTCACTAGTGAAAAATCATTTCTCACATCCCTTGCTCTAACAAAGGAAATCTCTAGAGTTGATCATCCATAAAGATAGCTGAAGTGTGGTTAGAGTCTCATGTGGAGGATAAAGTTTCCATTAGAGACTTTCAAAATCTTACTAACTGTCCCCCAGAATGTTAGGCCACTGAGCTTTTCTTTGGTGAGATGAAGCTACTAACAATTACTATCTCTGGAGGAGCATTTTCAAGCAAGTTAGGGGCCAGAGAGGTAGCTCAGTGGTAGAGCACAAGCCTTCCATGTGTGAAGATCTGGGTTTGATCCCTAGCATTGAAATTAAAAAAGTAAATCATAGTTAGCTTGCATGAGAAATACTATGCATTTCATGATATAGAAAAATGCTGTATTTTTTTAATGTTCAATTTTTGATTGAAGGTTAATTTTCTTTTCTATTTTTTTTTTTCTTTTTTTGGGTCACACCCGGAAATGCTAAGGGGTTTCTCCTGGCTCTGCACTCAAGAATCACTCCTGGCGGTGCTCGGGGGACCATATGGGATGCCGGGGATCGAACCCAGGCCGGCACAGGCCAGCCGCGTGCAAGGCAAACGCCCTACCCACTGGGCTATCGCTCCGGCCCCTGAAGGTTAATTTTCTATAATTCAACTTAGACACACTATTTCTATGAATCTTTGAATATACTGTTTATTGCTTTTTCTTTTATCGTGTGTATGTGTGTGTGTGTGGTGGGGGGCACAGTTGAATGTGCTCAGGTCTTAGTCCTGGCTCTATGCTCAGGGCTCATTCCTGGCAGTGCTCAGGTCTCTCTGTGAGCTGCAGTGCACTGAATCTGTGCCGGGAACTGGTACTGCCCACAAGGCAAGCACCCTTCCCACTAGACTATCTCTCTGGGCCTTTTTTGTTTTGCTTTGATCAACTTTATGATCCCCAGTGCCCTGCAAATATCTCCCCCCCACACACTGGCCTTTTTACTTTATATCCTACAGCAAACTCTGGACTCCTCAAACTTACCAGGCACCATCCTGGTAATTTTACAGCTCAGTTTACAGCTGTGTGCTGACTAATGGACAGTATCAGGTACAGAACCAGTCCAGAGGTTTTGAACTCCCTTTAAGCCTTTCTTCCAACTACATCTTTGTTCTGCCCTTAGGCAAGCTCAGGCAACCCTTCTCCGCTCCTCTAACTCTCTATCCTGTCAGACTCTCTGCTCCAACTCACTCCTGCCAGCCAGGCTGAGAACCCAGTCTCAACTGACAATTCAACTGCTTTTCCAACTCTTTTATGTCCCCATAATTTGGATATCAGCCATCCCTTTAAGAAGTATAAGCCATCTCTTTAAAGGGATCTCTTGAATCTCTTAAAGGAACCCAACACCATCCTAAGCATCCTAAACATCTGGGCTAAACTTCTTTCTAAGCAGTGCATTATAAATCCCTTATTAAATCCTTTATCTTGGTCCCTAGGCCGTGAGCTTGCCTTGAAGTGTGACTGGACCATCATTTTTACCAGGAACAAGCAGGAACCAACCACGCACAACTCTTATTCTTGAGAAATTTTCTTGAAAGGTGAAAACATTTAACCTACCTGAGAAGATGTCCCCAATGGAAAATACAAGTCACATCACAATTAGGTGCTAAATGTTCAGGTATGGCGTGTAAGAAAATGAAGGTCCGGTTAATAGAAAGCTGATTAACAACTTGGAGATGAAGCTGTGAATCCTGGTCCTAATTCTCTTAGGAGAACACAGGCCACACTGATTCACACACGGGGCTAGGTCGGGACCAGCCTTGGTGAGACAGTGGGGCTCTGATTTACCTCCCAGAGAGCTCTGGGCTTCATCAGATGTATGCAAAGGACAACACACAGAGTGATGGGGAAGGAATAACAATAGCAGTTACACCAATTAAAATAGAAATGATATCATCTGGGATCACTCAACCAATTAGCATACAATTCAGTGTAATAAGAAATCAGAGAGAGGGAGAAAAAAGAGAATGAGAACAAGAACACATATGCCTACCAAGAATGAGAGGGAAGCAGAAGAGCGAAACTGCTAGGTTTCAACACTGGGTAAAGATATTGCTCATTTGCCCACGAGAAATGTGCCTACGAAGGAAGATAACAGTGTCCCTGGCAGTTTGAAGTCCAGTGTATTATCAATTGTTGATTTTGACAGCTTACTTAGGCCTGTGCCAGTCTGATTTTAGGAAGAGTGTACATTATTTACATGAAAACAAATATGAGCATTAGGAGGCATTTTTCCCCTGCGTGCAATTCCTACTAAAGAATTTACATTCTTCTAATTTGCTGCTTTACCGCACCACTTAGTCTCTGCCTGAGATGAGCACAATGTCCTCCGTTAGGAAGGTGCTGGGGAAATTTACCCTTTTTGCACCGAATCACTCGCTCTCTTCCTTGAAGCTTCCAAACTCTCACTCATGTGAAATTCTCCTTCTAAGCATCTGTTTTGTTCTGCAGGTATAATCATATTCCCAAGTCACAAAACAGACTTGGATAGTTTGATTTTAATATCTAATTCTGAGAGCGCTATTGTAGTATTTCTACTCTGGAAATGGCCTTTGCAATAACAAATTCAGAGGCATTTGCTTTATTTACATTGTAATTGATGAATTCTTCTTTAGAATGGGAATTCTGTTGTATTTTAGCAACACACAAACATGAATACCATATGGTGAACTGCTTCCTGCAGAGTTAAAATAAACATCATGAATAGCATTAATGTAAACCACATGTATTAGTGGTACCAACCCTAACAGCTCAGTAATCTTAGAGTCTGACACTGCACTAGAAATGTGTCTTAAGAAACCACACATTGAACTTCTGAGCTGTCAGGAGACTTTTCTTCTAGGAAAGGGAAGGCAAATTTAGAATTTGGCTTGAAGCACATTGGAATACTAATGCCCATGATTTTGCTTATTGCATTTAGATTTGGAGGACTGAACATGCCCCAGGAAGCCAACTTTGAAGACAGCGTTTGATGCCATCACGGACTTCAGAAAACCGTTGAAGCTGTTTGAGGCATAGCCAATGTATTGGCAGCTTAATTGAACTTCACCTGAAAGAGTGACTCACTGGCTCCCAAAGTTTATGCTTACTAGGGGCAAATCGCAGAGGTGAGCCTGAGCTTCTTCAGAACATGGAGACTCAGCTTGGTCACATAAACGGAGCCTTATTTTTGTAGCTGTGTTTCATTTTCAAGTATTAGCAGGGAGCCAAATTTCAAGCCAAATGGTTGCATAATTTTTTGCTCACCATTTTGCCAACATAACGGCAGATTGAATAGATTAGTGTAATCTGTGAGGATAATATCTATCCATTGTTGCAACCTAGATTTTAAAAAGTTTGAAGTCTTTTCTTAAAGAGTTAGCTCTTTAACTCTGTCTGTCTCCTGATGTTAACTCACCCTTAGATATAGGGAGCTGAGGACAGAATATTCTGCTCTCCACTGTATTACCCTTCCTGCCCTCTGATTTACCGAGTCTATACTATCTGTATCACATGTTGTGTGATGTGATACTGCTTTTCATTGCTCCTGCATTAATGCTGTTTTAATTCCATCACTTTGTGTGCAGGACTCTGCAAAGCACATGTGCACCAACAGGGGGCGCTAGATAAACTGCAAGAAGGAGAAGGACGACGTTTTATAGACTGTTTGCTTTCTGTACCTTGGCAGCTGCAGTTCCTGCCTACAGAAGCATCTGATTCCAGCTGGCAGCTCTCCCAACCTTTGCAGAGCCAACTTCATGGTCACTGCATCTCAACCACAGAGATAGTGGTCCCAGTTGGCAGCGCCCCTCCACAGAGGTCATGTTCCGATCCCTTCCCTAAGTTTCTAAATTTCAATGATTCTAACCTCTTCCTTTTGTTCACTTAGGTATATACTTTAGCAAACGATTGCTCTCCTAGTCAATGATTATTATATTATTAAAACAGCTAAAATCTATTATAACTCATTTCATTTAGATTGAATACCAAGTTATCTCTTTTATAGTGCTTGCCTTGCTTGCAGCCAACCCTCATTCCATCCCTGGCACCACCCAGAACAATCCCGAGCCCACAGCAGAGTGTAGCTACCAAGTATCACAGGGTGTGGGTCAATTGCCCCTTCTCCAAGATATTGCTTTAATAGGGAGTTTTCTAGGTTATCTTGAAGTTAAAGAGATAATAATATTTTTTCAAAAAATATTGTATAGGGGCCACAAAGTTAGTCCAGTGGATAAAGCACTGGCTTGCATTCAGCCCACTGCATAGGATTCCCCAGAAGATCTTTAGGAATGACGAGAGAGCCAGGAATAATCCCTGAGCACTGCTGAGTTTGGCCCCAAGCAACAAAACAAAATTATATAAATCACTCCCCTCTGGTTGCTATAATTAAATTTAGTTTGGGTTCCCCACATAAGGAGAGTTCAACAGTTCTTAAAATAAAGGTGACCTTTTATTTATTCCTAAATTATTTTGCATAAGTAAAAATTTATAAACCTTTGACTAACCATTCATAACACTTCACAGCCCCCCGACTCCCATTATTCCTGGCAACCACCATTCTCCCTGCTTCTGTGAATTTGACTATTTTAGGATTCACATATAAAAATAATCATATAGTATCGGTCTTTTGTTTAAATAACTTGTGTGGTGTCTGTGAAAAAAATTTTATGTGATAGTTCTTAGTACTGGGTTAAGTGTATATTGGCATTTGTTATATAAATTTCTATTTTTGTAATAGCTTAAATTTTTTAAAACTAAAGTGATACAACTATCTCTGTTAGTGAGACTTCTCTTATCCTATAGTTTCTGAATTTAATCTTTACTTGCATTTCCACTATCATGGGCAAACATCATGTGAATTTCAACCTCCCTTACTCTATTTCTCCCCCAAGTTCTTAGACCATGAAATTTCTTTATCTAGATGTGATTTCTACCATGCCCACGGCTCCCTCATGCTCCATGTTGAATTAATTAGACTGACCACTTTCCAGGTCTTGAATCCTTCTGCTACCCTTGGTTCTCAGAATTCATTTGCTTTCATTTGGGCTTTAATTAAGTTCCTGTCTGGCCTAGATCCCTTGAAAGGATTCTCATTCCGGCATGCCTTATTTCCTTCTTGTCATTGTATGGTACATGTTCTTCAAATTTTTATCCCCTGCAAGCCTCACTCATATTACTTTAATTTTTTTAATCTGTTATGGTCTAGATCACATGTTTATAATAAGTGAGTGTTTTGATGTACATGTTACTCCACCACCAAACAAAAGTCTTGGGGCTGGAGAGAAAAATACAGTGTGTAGGGAAATTGCTTTGCACGTGGCAAACCTGGGTTCAATCCTTGACACCAAGTTGGTCTCCCAAGATATGCCAGGAGTAAATCCCTGCGCACAGAGCCAAGAGTACCCTGAGCATAGCTGGATGAGATCACCCCCAAAACAAGAAAAACTCCCTAAATATTCAGAATGTCCAAAATCCTCCACCCATTTGCTACCTGTAGGCCCAAGATTTCTCTATCTTCAAGAGGATTAATAATTTATTTCTAATAATAGATTTTTTTCAAAAAATTTTAAAGCCCTTCCTCTAAGTGGGACATTTATTTTCCTTATTTAATGAGATTTCAAGCTTAAACAGGTTCAGTTGAGGCTGCAATGCAAGGGTATAATGTTGAGAGAATTATAGTCAAATATTTTGATACATAGCTCATTACCTGAATGAGGTTGGACATAGTGTATAAACATAATGTTTATCATTTGTTTAAAAAATAACAAGGTGATACATCCTGATAAAGGAATATTACTCAGCTTCTAAAAAGAAACTATCAACTATTGTGACATCATTGAGACAATATAAATATACATCAGTAAGTGAAAGCAGTTATTCTGAAAAAAACCATGAAGATTTATGTGACCTTCTAGAAACTATAAAACTGAATAGTAAGTAAAATGATCAGTGATTGGCAGCTATTGGCATGGAGGGGAAGGATAAAGAGGTGAAGAAAGAGGATTTGGGCGTCAGTTTAATCATTCTGTAAGATACTATGTGAATACATTCATTTATACAATTTTACAGAGAATATTACCAAGGTAAGCCTTAGTTTGAACAAATATTCCCGTCTAGTATAATATTCCCCTCTAGTAGGGGAGGTTAACAATGTGGGAGGTTCTGAGTATGTGTATGTCTGTGGGGGCTAACTGGAAAATTTATGTATAATACCCTGAGTTTATCACAGTCACCGTAGACATTCCATAACAATTCATAAATGCTGGATTTTGAGACGACTACAAGAGTATGCTACCCGCATGGCAGAGCCTGGCAAGCTACCCGTGTCATATTTGATATGCCAGATACCAGTAACAATTATAGACCTCATTCCCATGACCTGATGGAATGGTTTGAGGCTCTTTATGTTCCTGGAGCAAGCAGGTGCCCTTGGGCTCTACTTGCATGAGACAGGTCATATGGAGATGTTACTGGTGCCCACTCGAGCAAATTGATGATGAACGGGAAGACAGTGATACAGTGATACCCTGAGTTTATTCTATGAATCTAAAACTTGACTAAAAATAAATACATAATTAAAAACAAACCCAAACATAGTATTTTATTAGTGCTTATGATGCACCAACCAGACGCGGTTCTAATTACTTCCTTCCTTGAATTTGTACTTAATGTCACAACACCTAAAGTTTGTACTTAGTGCTCACACATTATTAGATCCATTCTGGGAATCCTTTAGGCAGAGATGTGGGGCATGGTGTTTGTATCACTTGATCATTTGACATCCCCTTATTCGTCAATTTGCTCGAGTGGGCGCCAGTAACATTTCCATTTGACCCTATTACGTGCCAGTGTAGCCCAATGGCATCTGGTTGCTTCAGGAATACAAAGAGCCTCAAACTGTTCGTTCAGGATCTTGATGAAGAAGTCTGACCATCTTGTAGGTGGATGGCCACCTGATCTTTTGACATCCCGTGGGATCCAGTCGGTAATGGCTCTAGTCCAGCGGTCGTCTCCAAATCACATTACATGTCCAGCCCATCTGATTTTCGATGCCTTGGCAAGCGAGACAGCATCCCTAACACTGGAACAGCAATGGCGGTCGGAACTCCAGATTCCTTCTCTCACTTGAGTGAGGCGTGATATTCCAAGCATAACTCTTTTGATTCCTCTTTGGGAGACCGAACAGCATTCTCATCCCTGCTTTCGTAGGGCCCAGATCTCTGAGGCGTGTGTTAATGCAAGGAGAATGGTGGAGTTGAAGAGATGTGCCCTGATAAGGTCACACAATTGGTGAATGGCTAAACTGGAATTAAATCCTTCCTCGGTGTCTGACCCTCTAGTGGTATGCAGCTTCTGGACGAGAGTGCTTGGGGTTCTCATGACAGCCCAGTGAGTAATGCAGTGCTGATAAATGATCTAACCTTCTATAAATGCTAGTTAACATAGCTTGTAGCACAGACAAATGACTTGTCTCTTAGCACATTATCATGTGTACGTATGTAAGGCTCCAGACCATGAGTAGCTCTGGTGATAACCTATCTGCTAGAGTGCACAGTTATCGGCTTCTCATCTGGGAAGTGAGGCATGGCACAACAGAAAGTTCACCCCCTCTCTGGTTGAGAAGAAGGTCTAGTAAAAAGCAAAGAGAACTGTCATACTCCAGGAGCTGCTCACAATGCTGGATACAGGGACTCATATAGGAGTTTAGCTGATTTTCTGATTTGCACTTTGTAAGGGCCACAAAATGTCCAAGACCTTCCCACCAGGATTTCACAGTGCCAAGAATGTCTTATTTGATATACTTCCTCCATGTCTGCAAGGAGCACAGAGCAGAAAATTTATCCTTTTCCTACCTGAGGAAGCAAGTGGAAAGAGGTGAAGTCATTTACCTAAGGTCACAGACTTTATCATTGTTAAGGACAAGGACTAGTAACTTAAATATCTCTTTACTCCAAATGCAGAGTTTTATCTAGTAGATGCTTCTGCCTCCGAAGCTCTGTTCTTTTATGCTAAGCTCCATTTCAGCATTTCTTCTGATGTATGGTCCCAATTCTGCTTCAGTGAGTCTTGCTCAAAATTCATTTCTTTGGTGAACCATCCTCTAATCTCATATGACCACAGGCTCTCCTTAGACTGAAGCTCCCGGACATGGCCATTGAAAAATGACATTATAATACTAAAAAGAAATGAAGGAAATTGAAACCAATCTTTGCGACGCACTATTTTTATTTGGTTGTTTGTGCTATTTAGATGAAGAGGATACTGGATAGGGACTATATCTTTTTCATGTTTCGTACCATGCTTAATACATTCTGAGACATATAATAAATGTTTCACAGACCAACAAAAAATCCCAAAGCTCATAAACTATTGGGGAGGTTGTAAAATTATTCATGGCTGACACTGATGAGAGGATAAGAGTTTTTGCCCTAAGGGAGAAGACACTGTGACACCCAGAGTAGCAAAGAGTTATCCTTGGAAAAACCAGATATTTTCAATAAAATCCAGTTCCAGCGTGAATGCTAATCAGGCACATACAAATGTACATAATAACAATGTGCTAATTTATGCCCCCTGGTGATAAAGATAATAGTTGTCTCTGGTTACTTATCATCATGCTCTAATAATAATATGTTTTAAAAAGAACCTTTAAAATGGTAGATTGTAGCCCATACCCATTGCCAACCCCGGGGCACAGAAGAGGACAAAAGGACCCCAGTAGCCTGGAGTGCCCAAGTTCCGCCATCAGTAGCCAACCCACTTACCCGTGCCAATCTGCTCCCTGATTTCCCGGCTCTACTCCAGGTGCATTAGACTCCCCCTGCCCATACCACACCACCAGCGCACAAAGGGATCAAACTCTTGCAGGTTTCACACCCCCAAAACTCAAAACTGCATGGATGCTCTAGCATCCACATGAAGTAGTGTTACTATATCTATATAGAAGTACCAGGGTACATTCAAGGCCTCACCACGAATTCTACCTCCCACAAAACTCTGTGAACAACCGTAGATAAACCCCACTGTACTTCCCAGTCACACAAGAACTCACAAGTTGCATCCTGTAATGGTTATAATGATAAAGCAATGCAGGATTCCATGAAGCTCAATGAGCGAAGCTGCTTGCAAGATGAGCCAAACAATAATGATGAGCTGTATAACATCTCTGATAAGGGATTTTGAAGGGAGCTGTTAAGGATGCATAAGGAGCTAAAGGAAGCAATGGAACACAGAGTCAATAAAAATGCAAGAGGACATGAAAGCAGAAGTGAGGAAAATGGAAATGGAAATGCAAGCAGAAATAACAGACATTAAAAATGTGGTGGGTGAAATGAAAAACTAATTGGAAGGCCTTTACAGCAGAGTAACAGCTGCTGAGGACAGAATCAGTGAGCTCCAAGATGAGGTTCAGAGACTCTCTAGTCAACAACAGAAGATGGAAAAAAAAGACTCCCAGTAAATGAACAGACAAGAGGTAACTGAGATGAAGCCAAAAGGAATAACATAAGGATCATTGGAGTCCCGGAGGGACAGGAAGAAAGCCCTGAAAAGAAGTAACTACCAAAGTAATCATTGCGGAGAAGTTCCTGGAACTAAAGAGTGCTTACTCCCACATTCAGAGTACCATCTAAAAGAAATCCAAATAAGAATATTCCAAGACATATCCTAGTCAAAATGACAAGAACCATGCTAGAGTTAGAACACTGAAAGCAACAAGGTCAAAGAAGGAAATCACATACAAAGGATAATCCTTAAGATTTAAAGCAGATTTTTTCAGAGGAAACGCTTCGGGCCCAAAGACAATGGTGGGATATTGTGAAAAGACTCAACCAAATGAAGGCCTCACCAAAAAATTCTTTACCCCACCAGACTCACATTCATATTTGAAGGAAAGATACACAACTTTATTCATAGACAAGAAATAGCTCAAGAACTTCATAGACTCAAAACCAACTTTAAAAGAAGGACTGAAGGAGCTACTGTAAGATAAGACAAGCCCTAAAAGCACAACAAACTTATTAAAAAGATGGCACAAAGTCCTATGACAATAATCTCTCTCAATGTCAATGGCCTAAATGCACCAATTAAGAGTCACAGTGGCAAAATGGATCAAAAAACTGAATCCAACATTCTGCTGCCACAAGAAACACATCTGAATAATCAAAGCAAATACAGACTCAAAGTCAAAGGCTGGAAGACAAGTTTCCATAAAAACAACTCTTCAAAAAAAGGCTGGTGGTGGCCATATTAGTTTCTGACAACATAGACTTCAGGCTGAAAAAGTTTAGAAGGGACAGTGAAGGCCATTTCTTAATAACTAAGGGATATGTATCTCAGGAAGAAGTTACACTTCTAAACATATATGCACTCAATGAGAATCCAGCAAAATACTTTCAAACAACTGCTAATAGACTTCAAAGAAGACATTAGGAGTAACACAATAGTAGTAGGAGACTTCAACACTCTTTATCAACTATTGATAGAGTCGACAAGACTGAAACTCACCAAGGAAATACTGGCCCTGAAGGAAGAAATGGAAAAAAAGGGCTGGTAGATATATACAGAGTTTTTCATCCCCCAAAAGCTGAATACACATTTTTTCTCCAGTATACATGGAACATTCTCAAGATAGACCATATGCTGAGCCACAAAGCATACCTTAATAAAATAAAAAAGATAGAAATCATGTTAACTATTTTCTCAGACCATGATGCAGTGAAAATGGTAGTTAACCACACACAGAAACAGGGACTCAAACCAAACACCTGGAAATTGAACAGCTCACTGCTGAACAAGCAGTGGGTCAAAAAAAGAAATCAAAGAGCAAATCCAAAGATTCCTGGAAACAAATGAAAATGAAGAAACCAACTATCAGAACTTGCTGGACACAGTGAAAGCAGTGTTAAGAGGAAAGTTCATAGCTCTGCAAGCATCCATCAGGAAAAAAAGAAAGGGTCCACATATATAATCTGACTTCACAGCTCAAAATATTAGAAAAAGACCAACAAAAGGAGCCCAACCCAGGCAGAAAAAATGAAATAATAAAACTTAGAGAGGAAATAAATGATCTGGAAACCCAGAAAACAATCCAAAAGATTAATGAAACCAAGAGCTGGTTCTTTGAAAAAAATAAACAAGATCGAGAAACCATTTGCAAGACTTGTAAGGACAGGGAAAGAGAGAAACCAAATAAATAGAATTAGAAATGAAAAGGGGACATCATAACAGAAACCACAGAAATCCAAAAGATCACTCAGAGATTACTTTGAGGGTCTTTATGCCACAAATCATGAGAAGCTGGAAGAAATGAATAAATTCCTGAAATCCTATAAACTCCCACGGCTGAAACAACAAGACCTGCAATACCTGAATAAGCCTATCACCACCGAGGAAATTGAAACAGCAATTAAAAGTCTTCCCAAACACAAAAGCTCAGGTACAGATGGATTCACTACTGAATTCTTCCAGACCTTTAAGGAGGACCTACTGTCAGTTCTTTTCAAGCTCTTCCAGGAAATAGAAGAAACAGAAACACTCCAAATAGCTTCTATGAGGCACATATCACCCTGATACCCAAAGCAGGCAGAGACAACACAAAACAAAGAAAACTACAGACCAATCTCCCTGATGAACACTGATGCTAAGATCTTCAACAAAATACTAGCAAACAGAATCCAAAGTCTCATCAAAAAGATTATACATCATGACCAAGTAGGATTCATCCTGGGAATGCAAGGATGGTTCAGCATTCACAAGCCAATTAACATAATACATCATATCAATAAGAAAAAAAACCCATATGATCATATCTGTAGAGCGCAGAGAAAGCATTTGACAGGCTCTAACACCCATTCATGATTAAAACTCTCCATAAAATGGGAATTGAAGGAACTTTCCTTGATATAGTCAAAGCCATCTACCAAAAGTCCACAGCAAGCACCATTCTCAATGGAGAAAAACTGAAATCTTCCCCTAAGATTGGGAAGAGACAAGACAAAGTTGCCTACCATCACCACTTCTATTCATTATAGTTCTGGAAGTACTTGCCATAGCAATTAGGGAAGAAAAGAACATTAGGGGCATCCAGATAGGCAAGGAAGAAGTCAAGATATCACTATTTGCAGATGGCATGTTATCATACCCAGAGAACCCTACACTCGCTGCGAAAAAGTTGCTAGAAACAACAGATACCTATAGTATAAAGGCAGGTTACAAAAATCAATACCCAAAAGTCAGTGGCTCAGTGACTTTCCTATATACAAATAATGAAAGCGAAGAAAGGAATATTAAGGAAGCGATCCCATTCACAATTGTGCCACAGGAAATCAAATACCTAGGAATCAGCTTACCGAAGAGTGTAAAGGACCTGTACAAAGAAAACTATAAAACCCTGTTTCAAGAAAAAAGAGGACACAAGGAAATGGAAACACATTCCCTGATCATGGATGGGGAGAATAAACGTCAAAATGGCAATACTCCCTAGAACTTTATGCAGATTCAATGCGGTACCTATAAGTATACCCATGACATTCTTCAAAGAAATTGACCAAACACTCCCTGAAATTTGTATGGAACAATAAACACCCCATTGATAGTTAAAGCAACCCTTGGGAAAAAAGAAAATGGGAGACATCACCTTTCCCAACTTCAAACTGTACTACAAAGGAGTAGTAATTAAAACAGCATGGCATTGGTATAAAAAGGCCTGTGGATCAAGTGAAACATGACCTTGTAACAGGAGGTCTTGTCAAAGGTGGAAATTACCACAAACGTGTGGGAGTCAGAGGCTAGGTAAGACAGAAAACGGAACAGTGTGCTAACAATTGTCAAGGGTACTAATACCAACCTAGAACTTAGCATTAAATACAGGCAAAAGATGCACATGACAACCCTTTAATGTATGTTCTGTAATCCATAGTCTGGAAGGTAAGGAAAGAAAGAGAGAAAAAGGGAAAGAAATAAAGAACCTGCCATGGTGGCAGGCTGGGGGGGGGGGGGAGGGAACCGGGTAGTTGGTGGTGGGAGATGGGCACTGGTGGAGGGATGGGTGCTGGAACACTGTATGACCAAACCCCAAATATGAACTTTTTAATTGTATATTTTTGTAATTGTATATCGCACAGTGGTATAATAAAATACTTACAAAAAAAAGACCTGTGGACCTATGGAATATAGTTGAGTATCCTGACAGCCATCCTCGAACAACTAATCATTTAATCTTTGATAAAGGAGCAAAAAGTACAAAATGGAGCAAGGAAAGCCTCTTCAAGTGGTACTGGGAAAACTTGACCACTAGTGACATGCAAAAAATTTGAATTTGGACCTCTGTCTATCACCATGCATAAGATTCAGATCAAAATGGATTAAAGATCTAAACGTCAGACCTGAATTCGTAAGTATGTTGAAAAAATATAGGAAAAACTCTCCACGACATTGAAGCTAAAGGCATCTTCAAAGATGAAACACCACTAACAAAGCAACTAGAAGCAAAGATAAACATATGGGTCTACATGAAACTAAACAGCTTCTGCACCTCAAAAGAAAGAGTGACCAAGATGCAAAGACAGTCCACAGAATGAGAAAAAATATTCACCCAATACTCATCTGATAAAGGGTTAAAATGCAGGGTATATCAGGCACTGGTAGAGCTTTACAAGAAGAAAACAGCCAACCCCATCAAAAAATGGGGAGAAGAAATGAACAGAAACTTGAAAAGGAAGAAATTCAAATGGCCAAAATTCATATGAAAAAATTCTCATCATCACTAATCATTAGAGAGATGCAAATCAAAACAACAATGAGACATCATCTCACACCACAGAGACTGGCACATATCCAAAAGAGCAAGAACAACAAATGCTGGCGTGGATGAGGGGGAGAAAGGGACTCTCATCCATTGTTGGTGGGAATGTTTACTGATACAGCCTTTTTGGAAAACAATATGGACATTCCTCCAAAGACTAGAAATTAAGCTCCCTTTTGACCCAGCCATACCATTCCTGGGCATATACCCTGGAAGGCCAAAAATGCACAGCAGAAACATCATCAGCGCTTTTATTTTCATAGCAGCAGTATTAACAATAGCCAGAATCTGGAAACAAACATATTGCCCGAGAACTGATGACTGGATAAAGAAACTGTGGTACATCTACATAATGGAATACTATGAAGCTGTTAGGAAAAACGAAGTTATTAAATTTGCTTATAAATGGATATACATGCTGAATGAAATTTAGCCAGAGGGAAAAGGATAGATATCGAATGACTGCATTTATTTGCGGGATATAAAAACATAGCATGATACCAATATCCAAGGCCAGACAAAACAAGGATCAGGAGGTCTTGTCAAAGGATAGATCCTACTGCAAATGTGTAGGCATCAGAGGTTAGGAAATATAGAGAGAGGAACAATGTACTAATAATTATTGTAAATGATAATAACAGCGTAGAACTGAGCATTGAAACTAGGCAAAAGGATACACATGATAACCTCTAACTGACTGTATTGCAAACCATAGTGGGTAAAAGAAGAAGAAGAGAGAGAAAGAGAGAGAGAGAGAGAGAGTGAGAAATGAAAATTGTCTGCCATGATGCAGGCTGGGGAAGGGAAAATCCTGGGACATTGGTGGAGGGAAATGGACACTTGTGGAGGGATGGATGCTGAAACACTGTATGACTAAAACTCAAACATAGACATTTTTGTAAGTGTATTTCTCATGGTGGTGTAGTTGGCATCTACCACCTCCACTTCACTGATGACATCATTCTAATAACACCAAACATTAGCGGAGCGGCACACATGCTGGCTGACTTTGACCGAGAATGTGGAAAAATAGGTCTATAGCTGAATCTGAACAAAATAATGTTCATGAAAAATGAACTAGTTCCAGAGGCCCCGTTCACTTTCAACGGAACAAACATCTCTGAATGCAGCAGTTATGTGTCCCTAGGTCGAGAAGTCAACGTGATGAACGACCTAAAACCTGAGCTGCACAGGAGGAAGAGAGCGGCATGGAATGCCTTCAAGCGCATCAAAGGAATGCGAAAGGACAAAGAACCTCCGGCCGGGCACATCTCTTCGACTCCACCATTCTCCCTGCATTAACATAAGCCTCAGATACCTGGGCCCTAAGAAAGCAGGATGAGAACGCTATTCGGGTCTCCCAGAGAGAAATTGAAAGAGCTATGCTTGTAATGAGAGAAAGAATCTGGAGTTCTGACCTCCATCAACATTCCAGGGTCAGTGAAGGTATCTTGTTTGCCAAGGCATCGAAAATCAGATGGGCTGGACATGTAATGCTATTTGGAGACAACTGCTGGACTAGAGCCATTACTGACTGGATCCCATGGGACGTCAAAAGATCACGTGGTCGCCCACATACAAGATGCTTTTGGTATTCCGGAAGCAAGCAAATGTCATTGGACTACACTGGCATGCGATAGGGTCAAATGGAAATGTTACTGGCGCCCGCTAGAATAAATCTATGAACAGTGGGTTGTCAAGTGATCAAGTGATCTCTCATAGTGGTATAATAAAAAATTTTAAAAAACTGGTATGTTGCTGCCAGTTAAGATATTTGTATAGGAATGCATATGCTTATTAAATATTATATTGTAAGTTATTATTCTTAATGATGATATCATTTCTGCTCTCTGAAAAAGTGAATGAGTCTTGTTGAATTATTGGAAAATGAAATGCAGAGATGTGGAACAAATAACATTTGAAATAAAATCATTCACACTGTAATAGTTACATGGGGCTGTTGGAGAAAGATTACCTGGAATAAAAGTTAGGAGAAAAGATTGGAATAAATGGAAGGAAAGAGTACTTTACACATGAGCATAGACGTTGACCATAATCAGTTTTTTAAACATTTCTTCCTTAACTGTTATGGTGTCCAGATATCAGCTTTCATTGTAAATGAATCCAAGTGTGTGTTACAAAACCTGTGAATGTCCAAGAACAAGTATAGAAGGAGAATACAAAAAAATGATGTTAGTGAAGGAGTGACCATAAGTAGAACCATTGGAAAAAAAGAGGCTGTGAAGGGTACATGTCTCTTTAGCGGCCAAAGCTGGCATGAGCTGGTGGTCCTGGAGAAGAATGATCTGGAGTAAGGATGTTCTTAAACAAGACTACAGCAGAGGGATGGGCTCCCATGGTCTGGGAGTAGATATTGGTAATTTAGTGCTTGCAGGTTCTTGTTTTCATGGTGGATTTGGGGAGAATTTACTATGTATCTACTGCATATTTGACATGCATTTATATTTATGAGAAAAAACTTTTAAACATGATCACTGATGGTTAGGAGTAACAGTGGAATGCTGTGAAACCCAAGGAGCATTAGATCAGATTCCCAGGAAAAAGTTAATGTCTAAAATTACAATGGAGGTGAGATAAAGATACAGAAGTGTGTGCTTAGAGGGTGGAGAGAGCATGCATGTGGCAGAACAGAACAGAAAACAAAAACAAGATCTCTTTCCACTTCAGAATCTAGTTTTATTTATCAGACTTATGAGCGAGATAATCCCCTGGCTATAGAATAATCCTATATATAAAATCTCAAGGAGGAGCTTTCTCCTCCACTGTCTACAATACATTTTTACACCCTTGCAAAAAAATAGATTTTATTATTTTTAAAAGATATTGCTATTCATCAATGTATCTGGTTTCATTCTCCATTTACATCACTGTATCACTGTCTTCCCGTTCACATCGATTTGCTCGAGCAGGCACCAGTAACATCTCCATATGTCCTGTCTTATGCAAGTAGAGCCCAAGGGCATCTGCTTGCTCAAGGAACATAAAGAGCCTTAAACCATTCCATCAGGTCATGGGAATGAGGTCTATAATTGTTACTGGTATTTGGCATATCAAATACGACATGGGTAGCTTACATAGAATACTAAATTTATCTCTAATTCCCAAAGACATAGTTATGGAATTTTTTTTGGTCAGTGACATATGAGGAGAAGTGAATTGGGTGGAGGCACATAATTTGAGTTCTACAATTTATTCTCTATTATCTGTATGCCTCTAATTACTCTTTGTTCTATTGAAACAGGAGATCATGTATTGCGTATGTTATAGAGGGTGGAGCCTCTAATACTTATCTGTGAGTGCTTCAAAAAATGTCTTTAATTACTTGAGAAATTTGTCTGAGATTTCTGTGGCTAACCTTGATCTATAGCAGGTTTTCAGTGAGAAATTAATCTATATCTTAAGTTATTAAAATTTGTGGAATGACACAATACAGCATTGTTTATTCTATTTCTTTTTATTTCAGTTGAAAAAATTTAAAGATTTTTAACTTTCTTTTTATTTTGTTTGACTCACTTTCATTACGTATTGTCCATTGTCTACTGGTGTGGAATGAGTCTTGAAAATAACTGACTATTATTTACAAATTAAGTCATGAATTTCTTATGAAAATTTGAGTTAAAAGAATAAGATAGAAGCTTCAATTAAAATCCTAAAAAATAAGATAAAAGTTTCTATTAAAATCTTAAATCAGTAATATTCTGCAAGACACATTCAATAGCATATTACTTTCAATGTTGTTTGTCCTTTTTTTAAAATAAAAGACTGCATTAATACATTTTAGAATTTTCCTGTAATCACAAATTAAAGTGACTTAATTTTCAGGTAACATGACATTCTTTTATTAGGACTAAACTCCTTAAAATTATGGATGTGGATTAAATCCATATAATCTTCTGAAACTATTTTACTTTTTTGAAGGAAATGTTTCTACTACATTTCTAGACCTTACAGTTGCATTAATTAAAATATGCATTAATACACTTCACTGAAGCTGGAATTATAATGTTAAATACATTTGGATGGTATGAAAAGGTTGGACTAAAACTTGCAAATTGGACCAGTTTATTTCATAAAATATGCTATTTGTTTCACAAAGTAATTCAAAGACTAAGTGGAAACAGGTTAATAAGAATTCAGGTACAATGTCATCAGTGGACTAGATGATCGAGATGAGAGCCAGCCTGAAATGAGGACACACGTTTCCAATCAGATTCATTTTATTATGGGATTTACAAAGGATATGGGAAGCAGAGTCTTTTTCAGGATACTTTTAATAGGAGGTCCATAAAATAGGTGAAGAAATTAAAGAATACTGCTGAAGAGTTCGCCTCTTACTAAACAAAACAGTTTTGTCAATTAAAAAGCTTCCCTTTCTTGCTCCCTCCCTTGCTCTCTCCATCCACCCCTTCTCCTTCCTTCCTCCCTTCTTTCCTTCCTCCCTCTTCTTACTGGTTCTTTCACTCTTATGCTCTGCAGTAAACAGTGTAAGTAAATGTTGGGTTATAAATGGCCAATTGGTTTTGTCTATGATTTTTTTCCTTCCAGGTTATGACATTTTTTTTCTGCATCCACTGTTTCTTATTCTTCAACCTGCCCTGCCCTTCCTCCCCCCCATTCCTCCTCCCCTTCCTCTCACTACTGTAGCTTTGTCTTGGGCCTGCTCCAGCACTCTTTCTGCCTCTTAGCAACTTGAGAAAAATAAGATGGGACTGTTTTATATTTCCCTTGGCAGAAATAACATATTTTCTAATCATCCTTCCCAGCTCTTGTACTTAACAATTTATTAGTGACATGTTTCACTATTTTCACAACCATTGTCAAGCTGGTTACATGATCTCATCGCTTCATTACGTCGAGCAAATATATACAGCCATGCAGACGTATACCACCCTGAGTATAAAGGGAATGACCCTGAGTTTGATTTTTGGCACTGGGGTAAATAAAGACAACTATAAGATCTACTACTCTGGCAAGACAATGTAGCATCAGACTGTTTTATGTAATGCCTGTCATACTGGAATACAAAAAGATTGAAATATTTGGTGAAACAATTAAAAATTGTGCCTTACTGGTAATATGATAAATAATATTTACAATATAAAGTGGAGCAGAAAGTGAGTCACTTGGGAGCAGAATTATGCTAAAACCAGAAAAATTGAATGCTAAATTTCAAGATTCATCTTTCCTTTGTGAAGTTCATCCTGAGTACACTTTCTTTTTTAAGTCCGTCTCTTCCTCTGACATAGAGTCCTCCATGATATCCCTATCTTCAGCTAGTTTGCTGGCAGTCACTGACACTTGAAACAGGAAGCATGGCAATTGTATTGCAGATCTAGTTTGCGGGTGGTCTCCTGAATTCTCCGCTCTTCTTTTCATTATGGCATGTAGTCTATATTACCAACTTAGTTTAAGATGCAATCAAAAGCTTTAGATTTCTCTACAGTTGCAAATGTGGATAGCAATCCTTTATATACAGCTGTGCATGTTTTATTACTTTAGAGTATGTACGTGTTTACTTTTCCAGTTTTGCACACGCACACACACACATGCCACCAGATTTCTCTAGATAGGGTCATAAGTAAATTAGGCAGAAGATTTTCATTCCTGGTCCCCTGAGCTTGCTAGGAGTGATCTCTGAGCACAGAGCCAGGGTTAAGTCTTATTTTCTCTATGGGCAATAATAAAATATCCAAGATAACTCAATTTAGATACATTATCTATGTATTTCATTTGTGGACTAATGTTCAAATAAAGTCATAAAGTTTAATTATTATATATTTATTTCTCAAGAGTTGCTTTTTTATTGTATTTTATTTTGTTTTTTTTTTTGCTTTTTTGGGTCACACCGGCGATGCTCAGGGGGTTACTCCTGGCTCTGCACTCAGGAATCAATCCTTGCAGTGCTCAGGGGACCATATGGGTTGCTGGGGATTGAACCTAGGTCAGCCGCGTGCAAGGCAAACACCCTCTCCGCTGGACTATCGCTCCAGCCCCAAGAGTTGCTTTTTAATAAGGTCATTCCAGCAAACTTGCTGTTTGGTTTTTAAGTTCACTATTTTTTTATATTAAGGTTTTCACATTATTGGTATTCTGGTGATAATAGGGATAGATTATACAACCTTTCTAAATATGTTACAATTGCTACATAATTTTAAAATTAATTTCAACTTAGATACTATTTGATAAGCTTTCTTCGGAGAAAATAATAAGTGTAATTACTAATTAAATTCAAAACAATATCATTGTTCTTGTATTTTTTGTGGAATCCTAATATGCTAAAATAATAACATAATGTACTCTAACATTTTCATGTTTAAAGGTGATATATACAATCTTTATCTCTTCAAATATTATTATTTTGCCTCTTAAAGTTAATAGATGTCTTCAGGGGCAAAAGTTAAATTGGTTGTCAGTTTTCTTTTCTCTGAAGCTAGTAAAATTAAATATGCATGTACATGTATATTCATATATCAAAAGATTGTGATTATGAGGATTTTTTTTCTTTCTTAAACATTTTTTTCTGGTTTTTCGAGTCTCATCTGGTGGTGCTCAGGGGTTATTCCTGGCTCTGCTCTCAGGAATTACTCCTGGCAGTGTTCATGGGACCATATAGGATACCAGGTGCCCAACTTGGGTCAGCTCATGCAAGGCAAGCTTCCTACTCACTTGTGGAGATTTCTAGGTAATTGATGCATGAGGCAGTCAAGTGGGGCAGGCTGAAATTCTCAGACACAGGTCAAGTAGTTTTTTGCTCCTTCCCTATTCTCTTTTCCACTGCCTCATCCTTTTTTATTTATTTCTTATGGAATTTTAACTGATTAGATTGAGCCTTTTAGATATCTAGAATAACATTTCTTAAAGTATTTGGTTATAGAATTGAATCACATCATCACAATACCTTGAAAATAAAAATATCTCTATCATTGTTTGAATAAGTAGGCTTCTTGTTTCCATAATCTTGTGAACTAATTCTTACAATAGACTAATTTTTATAACCTCACACATAAGCGTATATATATATATATATATATGTATATATATATCCGTATATTTATATACATGTTTTTTTCTTGGTTCTGCTTTTTGAAGATTCAAATACAGCACTTCCCCCTTTTAAAAAAACTTTATTTAAACACAGTGACTTACACAGCTGTTTACAATACAGTTGTGACTATAGCACTTTTAAGGAAATTTGAGTATGACATTAATTCAGTGAAAGTTCTCTGGAGATGCAAAGGGCGCACTGCGGCAGACACAATCTTGGCAATAAATTCTTTAGTCCTAGTCTTAGATCATGGCTGCTAATCTCTGATCTCTGTAAGAGTCATAGTGTGGTTTGCCTTTGTACCCCCAAACCCAATTTCAGAAGTACTTGAAGATCATAGACACTGGACTCTCTTCCTTCTTCGTAGCAAGTTCTTGAGGGATCTGACTTGCACATGTAAAAAGCGTGATATGACAAGCCATGAAAATGTGCCACTCAGATCTGCTTCAAGAGCCAACTTGACTGATAGCTACAGCTGCTGTGCACGGATTCTTTCACTGTGCTTGTGCCAAAGCCATTGCTTCCTATGGATGTTCCCAGTCAATGACTGTCAGGAGCACAATAACAAACTGTTCTTACCAGGTGGAGAACTTTTGATGTGTGTGTGCTTCCCAAAGTGGGTTATGCTGCCTCCTGGGGATACTGGAGGCTAGTGATGGCCATATCTCCTGTGTGAGTACGGTGCTGGGTGGGTGGGTGGGTGTTGGGAGGGTACTTTCTGTTTGTTCTGTTTAAGACAAAGATTTCCTGCAGGCAGAGAGTATTTCCCCCCTCGAAAAGGTGATGGTAGGCCAAATTCAGAAACCTCTGTTGGATGGTTTCCTGCTGGCTTTCTTCCAAAGCTAGAGTTTTGTTTGTAGGGCGAGATTCTTTCTCCCTCGCCTTTTCTTCTTCCTCCTCCTTTTGTCTAGCTCACACTTGAATTCTCAAGCTTTTTTCAGTCTCCATTTGTGCCTTACCCTTTTCTAATTGCATCTTCTCTCCCCTGCCCCATTACTTCGCTCTTACACCTCTTACCTATCTTACACCTCTTTACCTATCTTTCATTTGCCTCTCAGAGGACCAAGGTACTTAATTACCACTGTGCTCAGTTTCTAGGTCTTAGCCAAAATTATAATTTGTGACAATAGAAAATATCACATCTAATAATAGTCTTTTGTGTATGCTATAGTTTCAATATGTAGAATAGTCGGCACTTAATGCCAACTATCTGAAACACAAACTGATTTTATGGGAGAGAGTAGACGAATCAATAGAGGATTTCAAGAAACGTTATTTTAGTTCTGATTTCTGGGATAATGTCCCTGGGATCTAGACGATAGGATCCCGAGGAGGGCAGATGGGTTTTGGGTGTTGGCCCATCACCTCTGGGGGTCCCGGAAGCAGCCGGATGAAACTTCGCCCATCACACTAGCCACCATTTTCACTGTCCGGATGCTGGGAAACTGCCTCACGACCAGATTAACAGAGCAAAACCAGTTCGAGCCCAGGTAGGCGGCTCCCAGAAGCGGGAATCACTGGGAATTCATCAGATGGAGTCAGGGTTCGGCCATTCCCCTCTCCATTTTGTCAAGCCTGGTGGCCCCTGTAGTCCAGCATGCAGAGCTTCACAAGCGGCTGGGGAGAATGGAACTGGGCTTGCGCGGCCGAACTGGGTCCCGGAAGCAGCTGGATGAAATTCGCCCATCACACTAGCCACCATTTTCACTGTCCGGATGCTGGGAAACTGCCTCACGACCGGATCAACAGAGCAAAACCAGTTCGAGCCCAGGTCGCGCGGCTGCGATCCACTAAAATAGTGAAACAGTAATGTCTTTTAATGCACTGTATTCCACGAAGAGCAGGAAAGTTTGGTGGGAGGGAGATATAAAGAGGAAAGAAATGACATACAGAATCTGCCAAGTAGTTGAGATGCGGGAGGGGGGAGGGAGGTGGGGACATTGGTGATGGGAGATGGGTTTGGGTGGAGGGATGCGTGTTGGAACACTGTAGAACCAAAACTCTACATGAGCATCTTTCAATTGTATGTCTAAAATGGTGTAATAATATTTGGGGGGGAAAATAATAAAATTAAATTAAAAAAAAAATAAATGGAAACTCAACCAAAGAGTCAATGGGATGATGATGGAAGAGAGAACTGATTTGGATTTGCAAGGACAGTTATGTGACTCCTGAATTCTACTCTTTCTCTAATTAGTGCCAGTTTTGAACATTATTCTTCATCTCTCTGTATTCACCGTATCACTGTATCACTGTCTTCCCGTTCATCATCGATTGGCTCGAGCGGGCACCAGTAACATCTCCATATGACCTGTCTCATGCAAGTAGAGCCCAAGGGCACCTGCTTTCTCCAGGAACATAAAGAGCCTCAAACCATTCCATCAGGTCATGGGAATGAGGTCTATAATTGTTACTGGTATCTGGCATATCAAATATGGCACGGTTAGCTTGCCAGGCTCTGCGTGGCAATCTCTCTGTATTATTCTTACTTTACCTGAAAAATGTAAAAATGACCTCATTACACCAAAGTACAACTTCTACTCCCATTTTGCAGGTGATGAATGGAAGACTGAGAATTTAACTTGCTCAAATTAACTTGGCCCAGAAATAATAGAACTCAAATTTAGAAAGAAAGATCAGTGGCTACAATCTTTGATCTTTTCATTGACTGAAAATAGTATCTGGTCATCTTTAAAGTGTAATCCATGGTTGATTTTGCATGGATTTGTACAATGGAGATAAAAAGATAGCACATTGTCTAAATTTATATTTTAACTGTACACGGATTTTCTCTGAATGAAGGGATCTAACTTATTGGGAACTTTTAGCTTATTTTTTATTGGCTCTTTACTGAGTCTCAACAAATGTATTTACTTTGCAGAGCTGCAGTGGATTAATCCTGAATAAGTAATGTGGAAATGTTTTTATTCATTTCTATGGAAACCATCTATTTGAATTTTCATATATCAAGATCATAGAGATTTGTCCCAGTCCAATTGCAATCTTAGTTACAGCAGTGTCGGCTTACATATTAAGGGCATAGTTTTGCTCTGACGGTCCTTCAGAAATCTGTAATTGATGCGGAACACCGACACAAGGAGAATGAGTCTGATGAGGTCCTGCAAACTAGGCTTCTGCAGATTAGTGGAATCTTTCTTGATGGAACAAACCCTTCGGAGTTTATTAATACTATCTGCCTTTGCCATTAACCATTCACTTCTCATACAATCCATTTGATCTGCAGTTGCTGGCATTTTTTAAGAGTCAAATCTGCATCTGAGATTCTAATTGATATCTGGGATATTAGGTAATAGGCATAATACTTGACTTTTATATCTGAAATAGGACTTTACGTTTCTTTTAAGGATGAACACACTTCATCTGTACATTTTTTATCTACAGAAAAAACATCTATCTTTGTGTACTCTCAGAGTATGACATTCTGCCTCAATTATTCATTACCTTTCTCCCCAAACCACTTTCAGTTTTAATGCTTTGGGTGTTATGTTTCTTTTCTCTAAACTTCATAGAGGTCTTTAGGTTTGATTTGTGGGAAGTGTTGGGAATCTGTAGCATAGTTTTCCCAGAGTCTGTGTCCTATGTTTAAAGAATGAGAACTCTGGGGATGGACTAACAATCTAGGAATAATGCCAGAAATTTAAGCAGTAGAAACAAATCCTAAGATCATTTGAAATAAATGTCTCTGATTATTTCTCCTCTCTTTTCATCATCGTTATCGTTTTCTGTAACAAAGTTTTCTCTTTCCTTATTTCTTTTATATTAAAATGTTTTGGGTACATAATCATTTCTTGAACTGTTGCTAAGCTATAACTGATAATATGTAAAACATGATCTAATTTGCTAAATGGACTCTGAGGTGCTGGGTTTTTCATGTAGAAAGACTTTATAGCCATTTCATGAATTTTGTTTCTTTCATCTTCATACAGTTAGAGCCACATCAACTTCCTTGTGATATATATTTACTCTCTCTCTTTCTCTCTCTTTTTCTTTTTTCTTTCTTTCTTTCTCTCTTTCTTTCTCTCTCTCTTACTCTCTTACTCTCTTTCTTTCTTTCTTTCTCTCTTTCTCTCTTTTCTCTCTTTCTTTCTTTCTTTCTTTCTTTCTTTCTTTCTTTCTTTCTTTCTTTCTTTCTTTCTTCTTTCTTTCTTTCTTTCTTTCTTTCTTTCTTTCTTTCTTTCTTTCTTTCTTTCTTTCTTTCTTTTCTTTCTTTCTTTCTTTTTCTCTCTCTCTCTCTCTCTCTCTTTCTTTCTTTCTTTCTTTCTTTCTTTCTCTCTTTCTTTCTTCTCTCTCTCTTTCTTTCTCTCTCTTTCTTTCTTTCTTTCTTTCTTTCTTTCTTTCTTTCTTTCTTTCTTTCTTTCTTTCTTTCTTTCTTTCTTTCTTTCTTTCTTTCTTTCTTTCTTTCTTTCTTTCTTTCTTTCTTTCTTCTTTCTTTCTTTCTTTCTCTCTTTCTCTCTTTCTTTTTTTCTTTCTTTCTCTTCTCTCTTTCTTTCTCTCTCTCTTACTCTCTTACTCTCTTTCTTTCTTTCTTTCTCTCTTTCTCTCTTTCTTTCTCTCTTTCTTTCTTTCTCTCTTTCTCTCTCTTTCTTTCTCTCTCTCTTTCTTTCTTTCTTTCTTTCTTTCTTTCTTTCTCTCTTTCTTTCTTTCTCTCTTTCTTTCTTTCTCTCTTTTTTTCTTTCTCTCTTTCTTTCTTTCTCTCTTTCTCTCTTTCTCTCTTTCTTTCTTTCTCTCTTTCTCTCTTTCTCTCTTTCTTTCTTTCTTTCTTTCTTTCTTTCTTTCTTTCTTTCTTTCTTTCTTTCTTTCTTTCTTTCTTTCTTTCTTTTCTTTCTTTCTTTCTTTCTTTCTTTCTTTCTTTCTTTCTTTCTTTCTTTCTTTCTTTCTTTTCTTTCTTTCTTTTCTTTCTTTCTTTCTTTCTTTCTTTCTTTCTTTCTTTCTTTCTTTCTTTCTTTCTTTCTTTCTTTCTTTCTTTCTTTCTTTCTTTCTTTCTTTCTTTCTTTCTTTCTTTCTTTCTTTCTTTCTTTCTTTCTTTCTTTCTTTCTTTCCTTCCTTCTTTCTTTCTCTCCTCCCATTTACCAATCCTGTGTTCTCTTGAGTCTAATTTTCTGTAACCTCCATTCGTTGTGCTTTTTTATTCTTTTTAAAAATTATTTTTCGTTGAGTTTTTGTATTAAGATATTGTATGTTTTTGTTGTACTTTTTAGCTTTAAGACAACTGTTTGATTGTTTTTGATTTTTTGCTACATTTCCTACATTTTATTCAACATACCGTACATTTCTTTTTTACTAACTCAAAATATTTACAACTGTTCATTGCTTTTTCTATTTTGTTGGTTATAAATAATAGTCCATCTTCATTTTGACTAAAAGCACTATTTTTTGTATGAAAGAACTATATTCATTGCAAATAAAATCACCATCCAACAGAGAAAGTTTCCCTCTCTCTGTTCTGCAGTTAGACCAAGAAGGTGATAGTTGGGTGATGTGCCCTATTTAAGTTCCAGCTGCACTTAGCTTTCAGACCCTCCCAGCCCTGCTTGGGAGATTTTAATCAGCTCTGGCTGTTTGTGAAGCCCAAAGGCCCACCTGAACGTCTACATTTCAAAAGGGTTGATTGCCTGGATTCATCTCTAGGCAGCTCAGCCCAGGATGGTCCGGCCTGGAAAGTTTTGGCGGGTTTCTATCTATAAAATAAGCTGGGAGAAAGGAGAAAGGCCCCTTTGCCATTTTGCTTCCCTTGGCTTTCTTCTTCTCCTCTCCATGCTCTTCTGGGCTTTAACACGTGGTGACAAGCATCTTGGCCTATACATGGCCAGGGCCCAGCTGGGAACCCAAAGTCCGAGGTGTTTTTTCCTTTTCTTGGATTTTATTTTAGAACCTGTGATAGTAAAGTCTTTTTCCTGAGTTTTCATCCATTCCCGCAGACTTTGGAGGTTGAAGGGAACTCATTTCCGGGTATTGTTGGGGACCCCAGCGGCTCCCCAACAGGTGATCATCTAAGTGAAATCAGGGTAGAAATTGGCTGGGTTTCATTTCAGTATTTCTCTGTCTACCTGTGGTCTGCCCTTGATCCGAGGACAAACTCTCAGACTTTCAGCTCAGAGTTTGATTCTTTGTCTCCTCTATTCTGAAGTCAGAGGAAAATTCAGCTCTTCATTTTAGCAACTTTCAGCTTAATTTTCTATCCTACTAACTCATACAAATTTAACATCTGCAAATTTCTGAAGGGGATGAATAGTCATGCATTTGAAGCAGTTCTCTCTTTAGCAAACTCTTTAATTCCTAAGCATTATGAAATTGTGGGAATTTCCCCCCTATCTTCTCTAAGTTTTTGTCCTAGTTCTCCGTCTTCTTGTACAATGTTCCAAAACAATCCCCTTCAGGGCTCAAGTTTTCATTTGTCACTCCAGTTCTTTGTTACAGCTAAATGTCCGTGGTTTGTTCCCTACAGAATAGATCCTTTTTCTGGGTCAAGGTTGATCAACTTGTGGTCAGGACTTGAAAATATCCCCGGAGAAATAAATTATAGACCTTCACGAGCTCATCTCAGAACACTGTTCCCCTCTTTGGAAATTTAATTCATTTATTCTAAATTGATTTTATAGTTCCTAATGCCTTAACATATAAAAAAAATTAACTTATTCTCTTTTTTTGCTAGTTGTCACAGTTCATATCCTAGCCTGCTGTGGCTTGCTTCATTCTGTCTGAACATGAAAAGTCCTTGCTTTCACACTTTTTGATGGTCTTCATTAGTTATACAAGTCTTCAATACTTTAATGTGGAGATGACTTTAATACATTTTATCTAGCAGTTTCCCAGATGAGATTGACTTAATTTCTGCTAATGATATTTTTGAGAATTTTCAAACATTAATTGAAGAAAAAGATTATGTTTATTTTCCAGGTAAAATTTTTAAATTTTTTAAATTAATGCATTTTTTAATTTTTCCGTTTACCATATTTATTGAGCACCATAATTTAGAATATAGTCAATTATACTTTTCATTCATATGTTGTTCCAACAATACAGCCATTACCAGAGTACCTTCCTTCCACCAATTTTCTACCTATTTTTAAGCAATGCCATTATTATCCTTCTGCTCCACCCTTCCCTGATTTATTTAGCTGAATATAAATTATTCCTTTCTAGAACTGCTCTACACTTATGACTTGATAGCATATATACCAAGAATTATAGTCATTTATATTTACATTATATAGAGAGCATCTTGTTGAGTTTTGTCTAGTGTAGAAGGAATGAAGGAATTAAGTTGATAGCTGATACTGAGGATACTCTCTGGAATACCAAGAGTCATTCTATATACATCCTCATAATTAGTAAAGAAATCACCTAGGAAGCAATATTTGTGAATGTTTCCAGCTAGACGTCAGAATTAGATTAGAATTGCCCATTTGTACAGGGGGAAATATTTTAATAATGATGATAACGTTCTTAAATAACTGAATAGGGTTTCTGCATTCACTGTATCGCACAGTATCACTGTCTTCCAATTCATCATCGATTTGCTCGAGAGGGGAACCAGTTACATCTCCATATGTCCTGTCTCATGCTAGTAGAGCCCAAGGGCATCTGCTTGCTCCAGGAACATAAAGAGCCTCAAACCATCCCATCTGGTCATCACGGGAATGAGGTCTATAATTGTTACTGGTATTTGTCATATTAAATACAACACGGGTAGCTTGCCAGGCTCTGCCGTGCGGGTGGCATACTCTTGTAGTCACCTCTGATCTCCAGCATTTATTGATGAACTGCGTGGCCGCAAGCAGTTGAGAGAGCGGGCTGTGAGAGGATCTTGTGCAGGGTGGAGGTCTGACGAGTGGGAAGTCCAGATGTGGAAAATGGTGGCCCTCATGGAATGGGGGGGTCGTCTGGCTTCTTGTGAGGATCTGCTGGGGTGGTGGGCCAGGGCTAGAACCCACCATCCCTCCCGGGTGCCTCGTGAGCGGCTGGGCACAGGGAGACCCAGTAGCAGCTCTGCCCCATGTCTCTGAGTCTCTGGATCAGCATAACTGGGCCGGACTTGGAAAAGACTGCTGCAGGATGGGTCTTGATGATCCGGGGTGTGATAGGCTCTTCTGCTGGGTGGAGTTCTGACTAGAGGGAAGTCCAGATATGGAAAATGGTGGGCCTCATGGAGTAGGGGGTCGTCTGGCTTCTTGTGAGGCTCTGCTGGGGTGGCAGGCCAGGGCTAGAACCCGCCATTACTTCCAGGTGCCTCATGAGCGGCTGGGCACAGGGAGAGCCAGTAGCAGCTCTGCCCCATGTCTGTGAGTCTCTGGATCAGCATACCTGGGCCGGACTTGAAAAAGATTGCTGCAGTCTTGAAAAAGACTCTCCTTGTGCCCAGCCGTTCAAGAGGCACTGGGGAGGGATGGAGGGTTCTAGCTCTGGCCCGCCACCCCAGCAGAGCCTCACAAGAAGCCAGACGACCCCCCCCCCCCCCCCCACTCCATGAGGGGCCACCATTTTCCACATCCAGACTTCCCTCTCGGTCAGAACTCCACTCAGCAGAAGAGCCCATCACAGCCCGAATCATCGAGACCCACCCTGCAGCTGTCTTTTTCAAGTTCAGCCCAGGTATGCTGATCCAGTTTTTGCATTAAAATTCTGATTTTTAGGGTAATTATGTAAGGGAGACATAGCTAACAGGACAAAGCAAACAGCTTACACAAACTTAGAGACAAAAGCCTTTGTAGAGTTTGCATATAATAGCAGTCAGAATTGTCTTGAGAAAATTCATATTGAGTTTGTGTTATGAACATATAACTTCTAATTCAAACAATTCCGATATTTCAGAAATTTACAACCCTTAAAATCAATCTCCCCCAAAAAAAATCAATCTCTTTCCCCCACTGGCAACCCCCCCCCCACACACTTGTACATACAGACTTACTGAACACCACTATAGGAAAACTAATGTAGGGCAATACAACATTTCAATCATTGCCCCTTCGACACCAAGAAGATTAGTTAAAATAAACCATAAAACATTATAAATACAATTATAGCTGATTGGTACTATTTGAGGACTTACAGAGAGGGAATTATAACTCTCTTAGAACAAGCTACCTGGAGACATGAATATATTACTCATCAGACATGTAGCCTCAAGGGCCTTTGGCTTTAAAGTTCTTTGTGCTTCTTTTCATTCTTTCTTGTGAGTTGTTTTAACATAGTGAATCATGTTGAAAAAGAAATGAATAAATTTAAAGTGGCATCCTGTTCCATCTGGTTTTAATAGACTGAATTGCTTTTAAGAAAAAAAAATTGCAAGACAAGAAACTTTCTGCCAAACTATATGAATGCCATCTGGCCTGAAGTGGGATTTTGGTGGTCTGAGTCCATTCACAAGAAAAGTACAATTTTCCACAACTATTCTGGAAAAGCCTGGAGGTTGAGGGCAGGGGTGGGGGTGGGAGTCAGTTTTTAGCATTTTTCATCAGAAATGTAATATGAGGAACAGGACCAGAGAGGAAACAAATTAGCAGCATCTCTGGAGAGCCAGAAGCTTTGACATATTTCAAAATGTTTGTTATGATGAAACACCTATTAATAGTTGAATAGAACATAAATTATGAAGTGAAATTGTTTGGAAGGAATCATAAGCAGTCCATAAGAACAGTGTTTTTATGAGGGCTGTATATAACACTAGCATATAAATCGATTTGTCAATGTTTAAATTTTCACTCAATATTCTAAGCAATTATTTAAAATTACACATAAAGACCACCAAATCATGTAAAAATATACTAACAAAATGCTAAAACTTTAAGATGTCAGGATAAAAATTCAGTTATACAGCATATAAAATAATGCAAATAAAAAGGATAGGAAGTGGTTTGTTCCCCTTAAAATAAAAATTATTAGGATTATATGGTTAAGATAATTTTATTTTTTTTCTGTAATTTTTAAAAAAATGTCTATTATTTACATGATAATACAACTCATCATACATTTATACAGTGATATTTAATGAATTTAAAAAGACACATGTTACATATTATTAGGGCCAAAGCAATAGCACAGCAAGTAAGACATTTATTTGCCTTCCATATTACATATTATTTCTTAAGGAAGCCTTCCTGCCCCTCGAGGTGTTGCAGGTGTGGCTGTGGTGCCTGGCTGTGCCAGCAGGTGGCAAACAGGAGACAGATTTGTCTACACCCAGGGCTCTGCCCCTTGGGCCCTGGATGGTTGATGGTCTGACACAGAAAAAGACTGGATCCCATGGGATGAACCCAGAGCCACGGCAGAGCCTGGCAAACTACCCGTGGTGTGTTTGTTATGCCCCAAACAGTAACAATAATGGTCCTCATTCCCAATGAATGGAGATGTTACTGGCGCCCACTTGAGCAAATCAATGAACAATGGGAAGACAAGTGACAAGTGACAAGGAAGCCTGAATCTAGTCAGAGAGTAAGACCAGTATTTCACGAAAGTATAGAAAAGATAAATCATGAAAGTATAGAAAAGATAAAGTTTTAACCAAAGGAAGTCAGATTAGAAAGAAAATCTCATGACTTGTGATCATGAAGGCTAAATGGAGTGGAAACTGAGCAGAAACCTGAAAGGTAAGACTGTATCAAGTGGTGCTGAGTGGACAACATTCTCTGTGGACAAACTGTACAACCAAATGGCCAAGATGGAAATACATAGATGTGTTTGTGGAAAAGCAAGGATTAGTGAAGGATTCCTGTATTAGTGATCAGAGTAGGAAAGGAAAATGTGACTTGCATGTGAGATTGATGCCAGATATCCCCCCAAAAAAATAAAACTTCGGGCCTAGCTCATGAACACTCTGAGGAGTACAGAAACCACGAAAAGTTGGGTACTTTACTTAGGCCTTAGACATAGTATGCACTTGAGTTCTTACAGCCATTTCCCTAGTGCTAACTAAGGCTATATTTAGGGATATCTTACGTGCCAATCAGGAAGTTGAATTTATTCATTGTATCCTAACAACTAATATGTGTATGTTTACTTCAAAGTAAGGCACAGATTGTTTCAAGTTCTTAATATATGATCTTCAAAGCAATGTTTTGAAGCAGAGATAATCATTTGATTTATGGATTAAAAAACTAAATAAGTGAAACAAAATGATATTTCAAAGTTATAACGTTCCTCCATGTTATTCTGCCTATGCTTACTCTTCCACTATATTTGCTTCAAAACCAGGGCATGATTTTTTTACTGTATTTGCCATAACATCATCACTTGTTCTCTCCTCTAGCACATGACATTCATATATGGAAAAAGCAATCAATCCACCAAAAATTTCTCTATGACCTTGAATGATGTATTTAAGAAATATCTTTAGAGATAGGAGTATATGGTGGTTAGAAGATGATCCTAGGTTAAAACTTATTTTTAAATTTAGCTCCACTACCAACTAGCCTACCTTATCAAATAGTTTATCCTTTCAGAGATTGTGTTCTTACCTTTAATGGAAAGACAATAGTCACCTTATAGAGTTGTTCAGAAGAGCAAATGAGAAAACACTCACAAAATGTCCAGCATAGTTAGTACCCACCCATAGCAAGCATTGATTTACTGGAAGAATTATATTGTTATGCCATTTTTATATAGCTCAGAATAATAGCTAAATTCTCCTTTTATATATATTTCTTAATTTAGTTTAATAAGTTCTTGTCTGCCCCATATTTGAATGATTTCATTGGAAGTCAAGAACTCTAAGTGTAGAATGATTTTTGTCCTATAAACACATATTCATGTTCACTCCAGATTACCCCACATGCTATTTTCTTGTACAAATAGAAGTTGAAGGTCGCAGAGGAAGAGTTAACTTGATGAGTCAAAATTAAAGAAGTTGCAAATTTCACTTCACCTGAAGTAAATCCTCTGGCCCTGAGGAATACAGTCCCATATGTCAATTCACTCCCCTACAGCTTGGCTTTAGTATGATTTGTGAGTTAAAGCACTAGGGCAATGGTGCTGTGTTAATAATTGACATTTCATGAGTTATTAATGTAAGTCAAACAATAGCTTAGAATAGATTAGGATAAATCACTGAGATTCAACTTGTCAACATTTTTCTTATTCCTATGGTATTGTGTGGTATTCTTGAAGCACAATTTAGAATGCATTTTTAGAACTGAATTTTTTGGTTATATCAGACAACAAGTAAAAAATGAAGAGTTCTTTGATAGTACAGTGGTAGGGCATTTGCCTTGTATGCAGGTGACCCAAGTTCCATCCTCAGCATCCTATTTGGTCCTATATACAGCCAGGAGTAACCACTGAGCATTCTGAGTGTGCCCCTACCAATGAAGAATTTTTCCATTAAGAAATTCTATTTTAATATAGCATCCAGAGACTCAGACACAACGGTGGAGCTGACATCCGGCTCTCTTCTAGCTCAGCTGACCGTGAGGGTCCCAAGAGGAAAGATGGGTTTTGGGAGTGGGGCCCATGACCTTTGTGGGGCCTCGGAAGCAGCCGGATGAGACTAACTCATCACAGTAGCCGCCAATTTCACTGTTCGGACGCCACTGCACATCAGAGCCTGCCCAGGAGAGGCGCTGATCTCAAGATCAGATTAAAAGAGTATCCGAGTTCAAGCCCAAGTAGACTGCCCTCGAAAGCAGAAGCCACAGGGCATTCATGAGATGGAGATGGGGCCACCCCTTCCCCCGCTCTGATTCATCCTGGAGGCCCGGATGCAACACTCCACGAACTGCCCCAGGGCAACTGGCGATAGCATCCAAAGACTCAGACACAACAGGGAGAGCTGACAACCGGCTCTCCCCAAGTTGCATGGTAGCTTGCGACCACGTGTTCCATCAAACTAGTGGAACCAATTATGTCCTAGAATATACTACAATCCACCATGTGTAAGAAACGGAAGTGAGAAGGGGAGAGAGAGAGAGAGAGAGAGAGAGAGAGAGAGAGAGAGAGAGAGAGAGAGAGAGAGAGAGAGAGAGAGAGAGAGAGAGAGAGAAAGGAGATACAGAACTCGCCATGGAGGCAGGCTGGGCGAGGGAAGGGAGGTGGGGACATTGGTGAGGGGAGATGGGCACAGGTGGAGGGATGGGTGTTGGAACACTGTAGAACCAAAGCTCAAACATGATCATCTTGTAATTGTATATCTAAAGTTGGTATAATAAAATAATTAAAAAATGAAATTCTATTTTATATTTGGTTCATGTTTATTGTTTTATCTGGAGCAGTACTACCTAGCAAAGCTATATAGATAATGTTCAAATATTTTCTTATATAATAAACCTTCACTTCATTGTCATTTAATTTTCTATAAAAATTTTAAGATCCTTCAGGTCAGGTACTTTCTAGGAAGTCATTTCATCAATCATGATCCTTTCGCTGTCTTATTTGTAAGAATATAATTCATAAAGATAAATACTAAAGTATACTAATTGACTTTGTTATGCTTCATCAATCCTATTTCATTTAGTTTCTTTTATTTACTTAAAACTATTATGTAGAACTAAAGAAATAAGGGCAAAGGTGTTTATAGTAATACCTTTTTGGGATCTGTTCAATCATAGATACCTACAATATTGTAGGTATCTGTAAATCATATAGATCCTTACAAATCATATAGATATATGATATATATCTATATATTATAAATCATATCTACAAATCATATAGATACCTACAAACTAGATACCTACAGTATTGATAATGATAACAATTTGCTCTGTGTTTTAAGGATTATATAGGGGAGAATTATATATTATCTGGCCTTAATAGGGAGAACAAATGTAAGTACTAATTTTAAGTTCACAGATACAACTTAATTAAAAATTTTTGTGCCTGATTTGCTGTTCTGTTTTTTCTCTTTGTTTGTTTTGGGGGAAATACCCAGCTGTGCTCAGGGTTTCCTTGTGGCTCTATGTTCATGATTAACTTGATTGCATGCAAGACAAGTGATGTACCAGCTGTAATTTAGCTCCTGCTATTCTCGTTTTAGGCCACTTTCAGTCTAGTTGTGAATTTAAAGTAGGTGGCTGCTTGGATTAGAAAAGAAGGATTATATTCATGTAGTTGCTCATGATACTTGGTCAGTATTAGCTTTTAGGGATTTTGGCTTTTAGGGTTTTAGGGAAGAGGCCCTGCCAACAACCAGTTATTTGCTCAGGAAAAGATAGTAATGGAGATCATAATGTAGACTGACCTCCCATGCGCTCCCCCCACCCCCGCCAGTTTACTTTCCACCCTAGCTTGGATAGGCAAAGATCTAGGAAAGAAGACAAATCTCATAGCTTTTGTGGAATCACTTGTTACTTGTCACTTCACTTGTCTTCCCGTTGATCATGATTTGCTTGAGCAGGCACCAGTAGCATCTCCATGTGTCCTGTCACATGCTAGTGTAGCCCAAGGGCATCTACTCACTCCAGGAACATAAAGAGATTCAAACCATCCCATCAAGTCATGGGAATGAGGTCTATAATTGTTACTAGTATTTGGTATATCAAATACAACACGGGTACCTTGCCAGGCTTTGCTGTGCGGGTGGGATACTCTTGTAGTCACATATAATCTTGAGCGTTTATTGATGAGCCATGTGGCCACTTTGGGCTGCACGAGCCAGGCTGTGACTTGCTCTTCTGTTGGGTGGAGCTCTGGCGAGAGGGGAGTCTGGATGTAGAAAATAGTGGCTCTCATGGTGTGGGGGGTTCCTTTGGCTTCTTGCAAGGCTCTGCTGGGGAGCAGGCCAGGGCTAGAACCTGCCATCCCTCCCAGGTGCCTCATGAACAGGTTGGCACAGACAGAGCTAGTAGCAGCTCTGCCCCATGTCTGTGAGTCTCTGGATCAGCATACCTGTGCTGGGCTGGAAAAAAAAACTGCTGCAGGGTGGGTCTTGGCGAGCTGGGCTGTGATTGGCTCTTCTTCTGGGTGGAGCTCTGGCGAGAGGGGAGTCCGGATGTGAAAAATGGTGGCCCTCATGATGTGGGGTTCCTCTGGCTTTTTGAAAGGCTCTGCTGGGTGGTGCGCCAGGGTTAGAACCCGCCATACCTCTCGGGTGCCTCGTGAAGAGCTGGGCACAGGGAGAGCCAGTAGCAGCTCTGCTTTTTGTGGAATACTATTGTGGAATACTAAGGAAAATGATCTGATCCTTCAGTAGTGAATTTGATAACCAATAGTGTAAGACATTGGTTGAAAGACATTAAAACAAAGTTAATTTTAATGAACAGATTCTTAGTTTGGAAGGTTGTTCAAAATTATCTTTAGTTACATGTCTTAGTATCCCCTATTGCCTTCCATGGTAGTTTTCTATGTCCTGTAGAAATTCTTGCCTAGATAATTGATCTACTTAAATTAGTAATGCATTATTTAGAACATGTGCAGTATTAATACATATAGTGCTTCCAATTATTTACCTCTCTATATATATTTAGTTAAGAAATGTTGGATAAATTATGCTTCATAATAACTCTTGCAGAAAATTCAAATTGAATTGATGATTTTTATAACACAAGAGTTAAGAAGCACTACATAATTTAACATTTTTCATATTGTGTGCATTAACATATTGCCAGAAAGCTAAATAGATTTTAAAGTATATATAGAGACATATATGTGTGTATATATATATATGTCTCTCTCTCCCTATATATAGACATAATTAAAATATTTAGGCAGCTATGTATTACAACAAACCTTTAAGCAACCCAACGCAGTGATTTATACATAGATTTGTAAGTAGGAATATGAAAGACAGAGAATAGTACATAAAGTTTTTATTTAAAGTTTTCCCCTTCAAGCAAGCTTCATTTATACATTCTAATACTGTACAAAATTTACATTCTCTGAGACTTATTTATTCACTTTTCACTTTCTAATAGTTTGTGTCTTTCTGAAACACAGAAAGTTTTACATATAGTTCTCATAGATGCTTTTATTTATTTTGGCTAGAAATAAAAAATAAATGAAGAACAGGTATAAGGAAAACAAAATTCCTTGTATAAACTGTGACTTTCAGAAGAAATGGTGACAGTTGATGATAAAGATTTTGAAGCAGACCTTGTTGTCTCCGTGGACGCCAGCAGGGATTTGCCCATAAAGTACTGCAACTTTTCTTTCTAAATATTCTTATGCTTTCAAGGAAAAAGAAATGAAAGTTGATTGCACTGGATAAATATATATATATTTATATATATATTTTTACAACGGATCCTTTGGATCTGAACATACAAATAAATACAAAACAACAAAGATTGCACTTTACTGTAGAAACGCATTGGAATCCAGTACACCCATCCATCATGACACGCTCCACAGTGAAAGCTTATCACCAAGGCGGTTTTTAAAATTTGTAGTTTCCCTATATTGTTTGGAATGGCATATTTGTTGAGGGATACAACAATATCTCGGGGTGACTAAAATGTATTGGGGTTTTATTCACCTCTAACCACTGTTACTCCATCTCTAAAGAGCTAAAAGAACTGACTATTTTCCTGCCAGTCTTAGTCATTGATTGGCCACACTGAGACTATCTCATGCTTTTCTGACCGCTGCTCTTAAACTACTCACGCTCCTAAAGACAACCAGCAATTGCTCACTTAACTGAGCTCAGGCATCTCTGGTGATTGCAAACAAATATGATGAGGGGAATGATGAGTTTCAATCATGTGTTATTCTAGAACAAAATCTAGGGTCATTTGTAAGGTGAAAGGTGAAGAAAGGGCTGGGGTACATATTTTAGGAACTTTCTAAGTTGTATGTTTTAGGGACAGAGAGACATCTAGCATTGTACTTAAAAGAAATTCTTTTCTTTCCCTGTCTTTGGGTGCTTGAAAGAAATCTCCCAGTTTTCATTATGGGTTATTTGGGTCTGATGTATATTGTTGTAGAGCTGATTTCTAAGTCCTACTATCTGAAATAAACAACAGGTGTGTTCATAACATATATTGCAAAAAAAAGAGAAATCACAAGCTTTTGACAACTAAATAGTGACATATGTTTTCCTCTTCTGTAAGATAAAATTGAGAAATAGAAACTTTGACTCTGATTATCCTAGAATCTATAGGGCAGAAAGCATTGCTACAAAATACTGTATCTTTCTTTTCTCTTGTTCCAGTATGTCCTACTAAGGGAAGAAATTATAGAAATAAAAACTTTCATCATTAATCTGAAATGATTTTCTCTAATTGTGTTGTTTATGGAGTCTGTGAAGTAGCCACAGATTAGGAATATAGAATCAAGTGGCAATGTCTGTAATGCAGTTGTAGGTATTTTGGTAGGTCCAATTTCAAACCATTTATGAACACAATATCCCCAAAACTTTAACACAGAGCACATGCAGTAGATTACAATGCACAATACTGATCTTAGGTCTCTCTGGGGGCATTCTTCTGTATTTTATCTTTCTCCTTTCCAAAGTTAAGATCCACATGAGTTTTTTTTTTTATAAAGCTGGGACAAGTTAAAACCAGTCTGAAATGGAAGAGACTGTCACCACAGGAAGTTTGGTGTTATCCGAGTTTCAGACACATCATCTGTTCAAGAACAGGTCTTTTCTTTTGCAGTTACTTGTTAATCATCAGAAACCAAAGGTGGGTTTCGGCAGTTGTACCATTAGAATGCATTGATCCTAGCATAACTGATGTCACCTGGCACTCCTGGAATGTGAAACTGTTCGTTCCAGGGCTTCTTGGTGTTATTTGTTATAAGGTACACAGGCAGGCAGGATTACTGTTGCACAGGCTGGACCTGCCAATGGTTCTGCCACATCTCCTTCGAGTTCTGTCCAGGTGCCTTTTTCGGGACAATAGCATATTGTAGATGACTTGTAGGCTCCCTGTAATGGCAGAGTAGAGAACATTTTAAGGAGGGGGAACGAACACATTCATAAGGGTAATCATAAAACATTTTCATACAAAAGAAAATATTGATTCCTTACTCTTGCTATAAAATTTCATATGTTTTACCAAGGAAAAGTTAGAGATTGACAAAGTTTTAAAATTGTGTGTTTGTGTGTGTTTGTGTGATAACTAATGTCAAGCACCCAGAAAGCTCTATGTGACCAAAGTCCTTTAAAACTGACCAGACATTAAAAATTATACAGCTGGGTTACCTTCAAAGAAAAGCAAAATTCACCTTAAGTGTGAAAATCATTGAAGTAAATTGGAACTTAGATTGTTTTCTGACTATTCCATTTTATTTTACCACTGTAGAGTATAGGAGCTGGGGTTTCAAACCAGTTTAAAATAAGCTGGTATTCGCTCCTGGGAATACCTGGAAAGCCAAAACAGCGAAACACAATCCGACTTTTATTTTCATAGCAGCACTGTTCACAATAGCCAAAACCTGGAAACAACCAGTATGCCCGAGAACTGATGACTGGATAAAGAAACTGTGGTACATCTACCGATGGAATACTATGCAGCTGTCAGAAAAAATGAAGTTATGAAATTTTGCTTAAATGGATGGATATGGAAAGAATCATGTTGAGTGAAATTAGTCAGAAGGAAAGGGAGAGACATAGAATGACTGCATTTATTTGCATGGCTAAATATACTAGGTGATCTTACCAAAAGTGGAAATTACAAGCGGGTGGGAGTCAGAGGTTGGTTTAGATAGAGAGGAACAGAGTGGATAAATGTCTAAAGTTCTGATGCTAACATAGAACTGAGCAGAAGTGGCTTCTAAGTAGGGGGGGGGGGGGGGGGGGGGGAGGGGGGGGCTGGTGGTGGGTGTGGTGGTGGGGGGTGGTGGGTTTTTAATTATTTATTATATATTTTTTAATTTTGAAGCCTGGGCATCCCTGAACAGTTCATGAAGTTATTATTTTTTTATACTTTTGAACAAAAAAAAAAAAAAAAAAAATAAAATAAGCTGGTATTGAAGACTTGCCTATTCTGTCACATGCTTCATTTACTTTTTTCTTTCTAAGTTTTTGATATTTTAAAGTTTAACAACATTTTCTTAAATCACCATGAATTACAATACTTCATTTATTTTTGAGTCCCCATGAGAAGTGTACAATCTTCTTGGATTCTTTTGGCTAGCCTCTGAAGCTAGTGCTTGTCTAACGTTTTCCATGCTATCCATAACAGTTTTGTCTCTATAATAGGCAACAAGCAGAATTTCCAAAAGAATTTCCTGATCTGATTTTGAAAGTGTAGTCCATGTTTCTCATTCTAAACATGAGCCCTACACCCAAATATCGAAGTTACATAAGTACAGATTTGCACCTACATATATATATATATTTATATGCATATAATAACTTTTAAAGCTTCCCCAGAACTTTATATAGCAATTCTATCCATCACAAAAGAAATAAAATCCTAAGTTAATATTTTTATTTTAGTACCAGATCAAACCTAGAGCCTCAGATGTAATATGCAAGCAAATGCTGTAATGCTGAGCTCTACTTCCAGCCTCCAAATTATTATTTTAAAACCAAACCATATAAATTGGAAATTGTAAAAACAGATATCGTCTAAAAAGTGAATATTAGATTTATGTGTCTATTTTGCTATTCTTTGAACTACACTTCCTCTGGTGTTTTTGCTAGAAAATGAAATAAAATATAAAAGATGAAAATAAGTAGAAAAGGGAAACTTAAACAGTTAAATTCTAGTTTCTAAGAAATAGGGCATGTGGGTTATTTTATTTTATCATTTTAAATATAAATATTTTAATTAAGGCATTGTAATTTACAAAGTTATTCATTGTTGCTTTCTAGTACAACGTTTCAGCACCAATTCTATCACCGATGTCAACTTCCCTCCACCAATGTTTCTCTTATGCCCAGCCTGCCTCCTTGCCAGGCACATTTTGAGATTTGGTTGTTGAAGGCTGAATCTCATGCTTTCAACGTTGTTGGTTCTGTGGTTCAGATTTAGTGATATCCACAGCTCTATACCACCAATGAACCCAAGGCCCCTGCTGTTACCCCCTCCCCCTGGTACCTCTATCTTCCTCTTAGTTTACCCCATCACTTTTTCTTTTTTTGAGGGTTATATTAAATAACACCACAAGGAAATTACTAGTTAATTTTAGAATGGTGGGACAGTATTGCAGGTGTGATTGTGGTGTCCAGCTGCGTTGGCAGGTGGCAGACAGGGAGACAGGCTTGTCCACACCAGGGCTGTGCCCCATGGACCCTAGATCATTGATGGTCTGACATAGAAAAGACTGGACCCCCTGGGGGTGAACCCAGAGCCACGGCAGAGCCTGGTAAGCTACCCGTGGTGTATTTGATATGCCAAAACAGTAACAATAGTGGACCTCATTTACAACGAATGGAGACGTTACTGGCGTTTGCTCAGCAAATGGATGAACAACGGAAGAAAAGTGGATACAATTGATAACCTGCAATAAAGGGTTCCATCACTTGTATCACTTGTATTCCCATTGTTCATCGATTTGCTTGAGTGGACACCAGTAACATCTCCATTCGGTAATGAGGTCCACTATGGTTACTGTTTTTGGCATAATGAATACACTACGGTAGCTTGCCAACTCTGCCATGGCTCTGGGTTCATCCCAGGGGGCCCAGTTTTTTTCTGTCAGACCATCAACCATCCAGGGCCCACGGGCAGAGCCCTGGGTGTAGACAAGCCTGTCTCCCTGTCTGCTACCCGCCGACATAGCCAGACACTGCAGCCACACCTGCAACACCTCAAGGGACCCGTGATATATATATATATATATATATATGTATGTATATATATATATGTATCCATATATATGACATATATATGTATATATATGACATATATATGTATATGTATATATGTATATATGGGTCATATATATATACATATATATACACTATACACACACACATATATGTTTTCTTTTTTTTGCTTTTTTTTTGGTCTCACCTGGCAATGCTCAGTGGTTATTCCTGGCTCAGGAATTACTCCTGGCGATGCTCGAAGGACCTTATGGGATGCCGGAGATCAAACCTGGGTCAGCCGTGGTGCAAGGTAAATGCCCTACCCACTGTACTATCTCTCCGGCCCTCTGGCCCATACATTAATTTATTATTTTGTTTGGGGACCACACAAAAAAAGAATGTTGGAACATTCTACAAGAAATTTAAACTCCTTTTTACATAAGGCAATGCTTGGAAAAAGAAGTGAGGCAGGGTAATTTTTACAGACTGCAAGAGATGCGTGAGATACAATAATCAAGTACAAGTAAGCCTTAATGATTTCCAGTTTGAACATATCAACTTGAAGAATACATTTTTTTTCTCAAATAGAAACTTAAATATGGATTCTGTATAAAGAAATCATTGTTACTTTGATTTGGTATCATGGATGTAGTGTGTTTACATAGCAAGTTATTAAGATAGATATTAAAGCACTGAAGGTATAATAATATAAAGTCTAGAGTGTGCTTCAAAAAACTTGAATCAAATTTTTGAAAAGGAGGGAAGAATAATATGATGATTGATGTTGAAACGGAATGATTCCATATATTCTCAATTTGTGTGTATGTTTTGAAATTATGATAAAATAGACGAAGGGAATAGCAATTTGTTTTGTTTTATTTTGGTTTGGGGTTATAGTAGCAGTTTTGCGCTCAGGTGCTACTCCTGGTGGACTTGGGGAGCACACACGGTGCCAGGGAGCAAACTCAAATTGGCCACACACAGGTAAGCACCCTACCTGCTGTGCGATTGCTCTGGGCCCCCCAGTAACGGCAAGTTATACATCCAAAATATTAACTTCAGGATACTGAATAATTCATTTCCAATTTTATTTCATTGTTTTTCAGGTACGCCAAATAATTTTAATGTGAATGCTTGTAAATACACTTCAGGTGATTTATTTTTACTTCAGCTGATTTTTAGTTGGAAAGTCAGAAAAAAAATACAGAAGAAAAGAAAATGAGAATTTCATTTGTATCATATGTCATCTGTATCATCTATATCATTATGATACTGATGACTAGCTGGCAAATTATTCTACAGCAAACACACTTTTTGTCTTTTATTACTTAGAGATATATAAAATGTATATTTCTATATAAAATATATATGATATAATATATTATACAATATATTATATATACATATATTTATAATTCATATATAATATATACATATTTATATAAGTTATATATTATAATATATATTTCTCTTAAAAGGTATACGTCGGGCTGGAGTGATTACAGTAGATAGGGTCCTTGCCTTGCACATGATTGACTCAGATACCAATCCCAACACCGCATATGGTCGCCCCAGACTGCCTGGAATGAACCCTGAGAGGAGAGCCAGAGGTAAATCCTGAGCACCGCCCTGTGTGGCCCCAAAACAATAAAAACAAAACCCCAACCAAACAGTAAAAGATACAAGCGTAGGTGGTGATGCATTGTAGGTAAGCAAAAAAAAAAAAAGAGGAGTTAAAGTGGATACACACCATACTCCAGCTGTAGCCTCCTACCAGGTAAATGCTGTCCTCAAGCACTGCACAGCCAGGCCCACTCGACCCTCCAAAATGGGAGTCTGAAGAATGTTCCACTGGTCACCTTTTGGGTCATAGCACTCTACAAGCATTACATCAAGGTGGGAGAAACCTAAGTGATAGCAAAGTGAAAGCACAGAAACATAAATCTTGGGTCCCAATTTAAGGCAAGGGGTTTTCTTTATTAAGAAAAATTCTGGACTTTGGCCCATCACCTCTGGGGGTCCCAGAAGCAGCCGGATGAGACTCACCCACAACATTAGCCACCATTTTTGCTGTCTGGACGCTGACCTTGAGGCCCCTAAGTCGGCGTGGCCACTTGCGGCCACACGGTCCATCAAACTAGTGGAAACAGTTGTGTCCTTTAATGTGCTGCATTCTACGATGTGTAAGAAAGGTAGGCGGGAGGGAGAGATAGAGAAGAGACAAAAGATACACAGAACCCGCCATGTAGTTGGGGTGTGGAGGGGGGAGGAAGGTGGGGACATTGGTTATGGGAGATGGGTTCAGGTGGAGGGATGGGTGTTGGAACACTGTAGAACCAAAACTCGAGCATGAGCATATTGCAATTGCATGTCTAAAAGTGGTGTAATAAAATTTAAAACAATTCTGGACTAGAATTACAAAGTAAATAATTTATGGTTTTTGGCAACACACACTGAAATTTATTTGTGAAATTAGGAGGTAGCCAGACAAAAAAATACCCCTCAAAACCAAACAAACCAACAGATTATGGATGTTCTGGATTAATTCAAAACAACAATGTCTAATTAGATGTCCTTGGCAAAGATTGATTTTATGGGAATAGATTTTATTGAAAATGGTCTATCAAAATCTTAAAGGATTTAAAGATAAGAATTACTAAAGCAAGCTTTTATAGAGTGTCTAAAATAAGATTTTTCTAAATGCTTTATTTTGATGCATGTACTTAATACCATTATATTATCAATGAGGGAACTAAGGGACGAGAATTAACGACTTAAGTAAGTCACACACCACAATAAGACAAGCTGAGATTTGAACCCAGGCCTTAAAAACATATTTAGCTACTTTTTGGATTTAAAAATCAGTCTATGTTTGTGAACAGTTATGATATTGTGGGTGGTTTCTAACATCTAGTGATCAAGGTCCAAAGCAGAGAGCTAACTTCCACTGGACAGCTTCTGCTCTCCCTTATAATCAAGTTACTTCGTGCAAAGACTATGTCACAGAGAATAATCTAAGTTTCTAGATTCTATCAGCATTCAGCCTTTATTTTAGGGAGTCAAAAATTCCCACTGGGAGATTCATGGTCACTGAACTGACCAAATCTTTAATGATTTTTCCCCTAATTAAATGCAAGTTAGAGATATTTACTAGCTGACGTTTGCAATGCACTTACTAAATTAACCAACATACTGGACTCTCCAAAGTAATTGAGAAGATAGAAAAAAGTGGATTTCTTTGAAGAATAGATTATTTGGGACTTTTAACTTCTAACATATAATAAATCACATATATTTTGTAAACAGTGGAGTAATATGCTACTGCAACTCTGGGCTAGGTTCCTTCCCTTTACCATATAGAGGCTGATGATCATTTTCATTTATCTTATGATCAGTTTGAAAAAATCCATATAATGAGAAATTAGTCAAATCTGTGCTTCAGATTTTCTAGTAGCATTTTACAAGGGTATGTGTGCCTTCTTCATGCCAACCTACAGTTGACTATAATATTTAGTTCCACAAAGGAAATTATCTCTATTTTTTACAAGTAAGAGGTTAAATATATTTTTTTGCTGTTTAAAAAAAATTTTTGTTTTTTTTTTAATCTTGTTTTTGGTAGTTAGCATTACAACCACAAAGGATAATTATCCCTATTTTACAAACAAGAGGTTAAATGTCTTCTTTTAGTTGGACTTTTTTGTTTGCTTGGTTTGTTTTGAAGACTACACCTGACTGGAGCTCAGGGCTCTATGCTGAGGGATCACTCCTGGAGGGTCTTAGGGCGGACTAAATGTGGTGCTGGAGAGTGGCTCAGGTAACAGCATGCAAGGCAAGTACCTTACTCCCTAGCCTATATTTCGGCCCCAAGAGATTAAATATCTTGAATAAGACAACACAGCTGTAAGAGTGTCGTAATGGACTCAACCTTAGACTCTCTAAGCCATGGACCTCCCACTGCAATCTCATTTAAATTATGTTATCCAAGTCTTTCTTATCAAGTGTGGACTTAAATATTAAAGTTTATAAAATATTTAGGCAATACTATACCAAAAAACTTTAGTAATAATCATATCTTTATATAAACTAGATTGATATATAGGGATAGAATACGGATTGAAGTAAAGAAGCAGCAGAGAAAAAGAATAAAAAGAGGAATGCAGGGATCAGGGAGAAGTTAGAAGCAGAGGCTCTGCATGTGTGGGGCCCAAGTTCAATCCCTAATACTTCATGGTCCCTAAGCACTGAATAGTCCCCTGAGCACTACTGGTAGCAGCCCCTGAGCACCACACCAGCAGTAGCTCCTGTGCACTACCAGGTGTGCCGCAAAACAAAGCAAACAAAAAACCCAAACAAAAAGAAATGTAGCAGAAACTGCATGGAGAGAACATTAAGATAAACAGCCAGAGGTAGACTAGGATATTGACATTTCCAATTGCCTTTGAACGGAAAAGAATTTACATAAATAATGTTTCCTTGTTTAATCTTTATCACATTTGTTTGTAAATATGTAATAGGGAATACACAGAAACGTGTGGGTTTAACTCATTTTATGAGAGTGTGTGTGCGGGGGCTTCCCAACAATGCCCAGAGACTTAGAGCCTCTTTCCAGCTCTAACAGCCTGGCAGTGTGCGATGGCTCTGCTCAGCGTGGTGATGTGGTGCGTTGCTCAGGTCCCACTGTGTGGCAGCCACCAGCGCCTCCCCGGATTGCTTGGGACCACTACTGCGACACTTGCAGTGCCTCGAGAGGACATATGAAACCTTCGAGTTATCCTTCTGATCCTGTTTAACCTGCTTTTTTTCAGATGGCTTTATTAGATTATGTTATTGAAAGATAAATGGCAGATGAGTCTTATCCACCATAATCAAATAACCATATTTCAAGGGATCTTGGAATGTCAGAGCTAGAAGAGATTTTTAGAGCTTAAGTAGATTATACCTTAATTTTCAGATGAGAAAAAAAGATTAAGACATTCAACAACATGCTCATAACACAAATTTCCTGTTAAGTTCTATGTTATATGCATGCTTGTGAAAAGATGCTCCATAGACATAAATGTGGAAGGGAAGGAACCAAAACATGACTTTCTATAGACAATGCTTTAAATAAGTTTACTCTTTAATAAAAGCAAATAGAAAGAATTTGAGAATCATAGCATGATATTGAGTTCATTAAAGGAATTATTCTTAATTTAGATGAAATTCTAAGTGTTTCATTTAAGAAAGTCATGTATTTACTTCTTTATGCAGCTATGGCTAAAGTTCTTTATGATTCCTACAAAAAACAATTTTCTGGAAAAAATACATTACTGTAACATTGGTGATAAGGAATAATTTATTTTACTGAATTCATTGTTACAACAAATTGTGCTTTTCAGTTATTAATGTTCTCGGTTTTATTTTCTGCAGACATCATTATTCATTTCTTTAATGTGTGTGGTAACTTAAAAAAATAATCCTATCTGCAAAAGAGCCAAAATAAATGCTTGCCCAAGGGCACTGCTAATTCACACAGAGTAGATTTTATTTGGTCAACATGTTTTTTACTTGGTTAACTATGATTATCTAAAGAGAAACCCCTTAGCAAGGAACATGAGATGCAAATGCTATTGTGATTTTAAAAAAAAAACGGACCTTTCAAGTGATTTCCTCCAATGGCATACAAGCGGTCATTCATTACAGCCAAAGTGTGGATGGCGCGTTTTGTGTTCATATCTTGTTTTCGAGCCCAGACATCCATTACAGGGTCGTAGCAATATAGCCAAGGGACATATTCTCCATTATGTACACCCCCTGTGAATTAAACATATACATACTACAAGTCAACAAACAGACAAAGCCTTGCAACTGAAGTTTGTAACGGAAAGCGGAGGAAAGACTTGCCTGAAATGTAAATCTTCCCATTGTGCACTGCTCCAGCATGAGCAGCGAGAGGCTGAGGCAAAGAGGACACATAACGCCATTCGTTTGTCTCTAGGTTGTAGCACTCCACGCTGGACAAGTAGCCAGTTTCATTCCTTCCACCGATAACGTATAAGTGTTTGTCCAACCGGCATGCATAGAAACTGGCTCTTCTATAATGGAAAAGAAACCCATCAATCACAAAAGGGGACTCGTCATGGAAGGAAGGTACAGTCTAGCTCAGGAAGGGTACCCCATCCTTGAAAAGACACCTTTTGGATCTAAAACTCTCGAGAATGAGCAAATGTATGACCCATAATGGTAGCAATTTTATGTTAAATAGTAGAGGAGAAATGCACCAATTCTTTATTTGTGCACTTTTTTCTTTGTTTCTGTTTTTGCTCTTTGGGTCACAGCCGGCAATGCTCAGGGGTTACTCCTGACTCTGCACTCAGGAATTACTCCTGGTGGTGCTGGGGAACCACATGGGATGCAGGGGATCGAACCCGCTTTGCTGCGTGCAAGGCAAATGTCCCACTGTGCTGTCGCTCTGGCCCCCTGTACCTGCACTTTCTATCTTTTTATTTACACTGTTAAAGCAGTCGTTAATATTTTGGGTATTTGGTACCTTTTCAGGATATCACTGCTCAGGAAGACAAAGTAAAAAATGAGGTAGATAATATAACAATAATAAATTATCTTGACATTCACTTTCTTTATGGTCCTTCAAGGGTCATTGTTCCCAATTTATAAGAAAACTACATCATCAACATTTTTCTTCAATTATACTTTTTTTTCCCTTCTACCCGCCCCTTCCCCCACCCCCACAGTGCTACTGCCAATAGAGAAACTTTTGTGACTTGAATGTCGAATTGAAATGAGAGGATTTTCACCTTATACATCTTTTGGTCTTAAATTTTATATAGCTATTTTTGCAGTTTTCGAGAGAGAATGATTATTACATTATCCCATGTTGTCATCAAAGGCAAATGATATAAGCTGTGTTGAAAGGAATAAAATCAGGGAGACAATTCTAGTATGGTCATATAACCCAGGAGTAAGATATTGTGGAAGTAAATTAGAATTTTTGAAGACATGAAAATAGGGACGCAAAAGCTATTTTTAAATTTATTTATTTTTTATTGAATCACAGTGAGATACAGTTACAAGGTTGTTCATAATTGGGTTTCAGTAGTTTAATGTTTCAATGTCCCTTCCTTCACCAGTGTAGATATCCTACCACCAATGTCCTGAGTCCTTTCTGCCCTTTCCCATCTCTATGGCAGGCACTTTTTATTCTCATTCTCTCTCTCTCTTTCTCTCTCTCTCTCTCCTTTTGGCATTATGATTTGTAATACAGATACTGAAAGTTATTATGTATATATCCCTTTACCCAGCAAGCAAGACCTGAGGGAGAAAAAGACTTGAAGAAAACTTAAAATATTTCAGTTAAGTTGATTAGTTGAAATCAATTTCTCCAGGAACTTCTTTTCTTTTTTTTGGATCACACCAGCAATGCTTAGAGGTTAGTCTTGTTACTCTTGACTCTGCACTCAAGAATTACTTCTGGTGGTGCTTGGGGGACCATGTGGAATGCCAGGGATCAAACTCAGATTTGCCATGTGCAAGGCAAACACCCTACCCATTATAATATTTATTGCTCTGGCCCCAAATACTTGAATATTTTTGAGTTCACAAAATATTCAAGTTGAGTTCACAAAGAAACCCAGACCTCTGTGAGACAGATTGCCTTGCTATCTAATTTATTTGGTATGTTTCCTCTGATATGCTTTCTAATCCCTTGAAGGTCACCATGCTCATCTGTATATCTGTAGCATGGGGCTAGCAACATTGCCTTCCTTTCAGTCATATTTGCCTCTCTCTCTCTCTCTCTCTCTCTCTCTCTATATATATATATATATATATATATATATATATATATATATATATATATATATATGGTGCATGTATATATATTTTGTTCAGGAACCAGTCAAAAAGTTCACAAAAACTGGCCATCAAAACATTTGTATATGAAATTGTAATAGTATTTTAAGTTGCTACTAAATCCTATAAACTTCTTTTAAATTTTTATTTAGCTCGAGCAAATCTACAAATAACGGGATGTCAAGTGATCAAGTGACAAGTGATTACCATATGGAATTGGTTAATGTTTTCTTTTCCATCTTTTTTCTTTTAATTTAGTCACTATGAGTTACAAAGCTTTTAATAATTGAGCTTGGGCATTAATTCTGTGATTCATTCAGTTTTTGGGATTGGTGTATATTATTGATGGTAAAAATATATATTTTTACTTTTCCCCAATTTTATTAAGTTATAACTGACAAAATTATAATATATTTAAAGTATGTGATGTTTTCTATATGAATATCCTTTGAAAGAGATTCCCCAAATCAAGTAACTACTTGTCTTTTTTGTGTGTGAGAATACTTAAGATCTACAAAACGGCCCAGCTTGCGCCATGCCTTCAGAAAGAGTCTGGCTGTTAGAATTTTTGCCAAACCTTTGGAAAATGACACTTATGTTTATCTCCAAAAGATTCAGGATCTGTGGGTAAAATAAAACTCATAACTGAAAAAAATACTAAGATCTACACATAGAAAACGATATACAGAGATAATACATGAATATAGTATTATCAACTATAGTCATGGCTGTGCATTAGGTCCTCAGAACTTATTTTATAACTGAGAAAATCACAAATGGAAGGATTTTTTTCTTTTATATGGCTGAATATATAATGTGTGCATAAAGAAAATGCACACATTACATTTTCTTTATCCATTTATCTGTTATCAAACATTTATGTCATTTGATATCTTTGCTATTGTGACTAGTCCTTTAAGAAACACAGAATTATAGATTCCTTTTTAAGATACCTTAAATTCCTTTAGATATATATGTAGTGATATTATTTTTTTTAAAATGAGTGCCACTAGTGATTTTAAATTTCATGAGTGATCAGTTATTTTAAAATAGTTCTGTAACTGTTTGTTTTATTCATCACTTTAGGGAATATATTGCCTATGCTAGTCTTTTTTTTTTTTTTTTTTAGGGTCACACCCGGCAATGCTCAGGGGTTTTTCCTGGCTCTGCACTCAGGAATTACTCCTGGGCTAGGCTAGTCTTTAAACTATATGTTCTGCAGAAATTTCTGAAGGATGATGAAGAATATCAGGACTAGAGAAAGGAAGAAAGGAAGACTAGAAATTTAGAAAATGTCCAGTAAGACAAATTTCATAACATAGGAGTTATTAATATGAACCCAGGTTTTCTGAGAAGTTCATGAAGTTCTGAAATTGTAAAGAAGAGTTTTAATAACATACTGTATATTGATTTTTGCATATGTGTATTTCTGGAGGAATATGTTTGGGTAAAGAAGCATTTAATTAGATTATCTAAGGGTTTGTTAACCTATAAAATCTTGGGTTTCCTGGTACAGGGAAATAAAAATTCACCTAAATATAAAAATAATTTTAAAAAACAAATGTAAAATTAGATACATAAGCATGAATTTTTTGCTTTATTTCATTTGTCTTCATTGAACATGATAGGACAAATTTATTTTACTAGGGCTCTAAACTTCTTAAAATGTTAAATTGAAAAGGCTGACACGCGTCTACAAAAATCCTTGTGAAAGTAAGATAGGTGTATCTTTGCAGTACTCCCACAGGAGTAGGTCAACACCCTATTGCATATAATTCTGTGAGAGGTCTTGGAGTCTTTGAAATAATCATCCAGTTTCACAAATGGGTCTTCACACATTTAAACAATTTTAACTTTATGGCTGCAAAGTGTGCAGTTTTTTATTCGCTGAAAAATGTGTCTAGATGAGAAAATGCTTGAAGGCTGTTAAGTATGACTCTTAATTTGAAGTTCAGACAGTGGAGAAATGTAAAAGCTCTCCCTTTGGTAGTGTGAATTTCTGTTATAGTCTTCATTTCAGTGTTTTCATATTTTTTGATTTGGTTCCTTCCCTACCGAGGCACTAAGTCAACCTGTCAAAACTTTCTCTCTTTTCAGCAGACACATTCTTAAACATTTTTTGATGCTCCGTGTGTACTCCTAGCTTTATCCACACAGTGTCACTGTTAGGATCTAAATGGGGGGACGTCAGTAAATTTCACTTCCTGACTACAGGAGCACTTTAAATTCCAACAGCGAAGATGCCCAGCCCGAGTTACTCCTCCTGGCACATAGAAACGCTGTGGGAGTTCATGGAAGTGCGTCATAGAAACATTGATTGTTGCCTCTGGAACTGTGAACATTTGCTAAGGCTAAACTTTTACCAACTACCTCTGTCTTGGAAACCTTTCTCCCATCTTTGTCATAATGAACATTTCTGGTATTAGGTGGTTTATTTATTAATGCAAAAATTCAAGACTCCTGATAAAAAACGAGATTACATTATTTGTATTTCCAAGGGCTCTTTCTTCCTCTTCTAGACGCCCCTAGCCCACTGCCCCAGGCAATATTCAATAAATTAAGGTACAGTTAAAAGAGATGCACAAATCGCAAACATGATTTGAACCTTGCATTACCCCCAGGTCTTTAGACGTTCTTTTGAGCCTTTGGGCAGAAACTTCAACACTATAACTTTATAGACTGAATCTCTGCTTTTCATCATCAGGTTGAAAAGGACAGTTTTCAAATAGAATATTCTCTTACAACCTTTCTTGTGAGACTGCTAGAAACAGAATATTTAAATTTGACACAATGCTAGTGTATTTGCTTCAAGCTTTACACTTGCTTTGTGAAACATCAGCTTTGTGGTTCTCCAAACTGCTGTTTTCTTGTTCCTTTCTTTTTTTCCTTACTTCTCCCTCCCTCCTTCCCTCCCTCCTTCCCTCCCCTCCTTCCCTCCCTCCCCCTCCCTCCCTCCTTACCTCCCTCCCTCCCTCCCTTACCTCCCTCCCTCCCTCCCTCCCTCCCTCCCTCCTTTCCTTCCTTCCTTCCTTCCTTCCTTCCTTCCTTCCTTCCTTCCTTCCTTCCTTCCTTCCTTCCTTCCTTCCTTCCTTCCTTCCTTCCTTCCTTCCTTCCTTCCTTCCTTCCTTCCTTCCTTCCTTCCTTCCTTCCTTCCTTCCTTCCTTCTTCCTTTTGCAGACTATCAAAGGTGACGGTAAAATTCCTATAACAATGGCTTAAAATGTCTGTTTTTCGTGTGGGAGTCAGAGGCTAGGTAAGACAGAAAATGGAACAGTGTGCTAACAATTGTCGAGAATACTAATGCCAACCTAGAACTGAGCATTAAATAGAGGCAAAAAGATACACATGACAACCCTTTAATGTATGTTCTGTAATCCATAGTCTGGAGGGGAAGGAAAAGAGAAAGAGAGAGAAATGGAAAGAAATAAAGAACCTGCCATGGAGGAGGGGCTGGGGGGGGGGGAGGGAACTGGGGACGTTGGTGATGGGAGATGGGCGGTGGTGGCGGGATGGGTGCTGGAACACTGTATGACCAAAACCCAAATATGAACTTTTTAATTGTATATCTTTGTAATTGCAAAAATAAAAAATTAAAAAAATGTCTGTTTTTTTAAAAAGAAAAGTGGCAACATTGATTTGTCATTTTCAACCTCTTTGCTAAAGAATCAAATTGTAAATCTGATACCCAAACAACTCATTAGCATTGCATTTAAATTTATGTTTTCATATAACCAGTTGTTCCATAAACTTATAGGGAGTAGTCATACATTTATGAACTGAGCCAGGGTTAAGTAAGCTTAGAGTCTGTGTGAATGGAGAAGGCAATCTGCACTTTTGTTATATATTTTTTAGGATCTCTGTTTGGTAAATTTTTGCTTGGTAAAATATTCCAGGAAGCTGGACAGCCAGTTCTGTAAGGCTGGGCTATTCCAGAAGTCACTGACAAGTTGTGTCTATTATTCTCAATTAGTTGCTAACTTCCAAGCACCACAATAACTTCTCTGCAGTTTTGTAACAGCTAAAGAAAGGGAGGAGGTGGGAAATCTCTGTTAAATTTGATTCATGGGCTATACAACGCAAAACTAATTAAATGTTTCAAGAAACTTCTTTTCTGATCTGAAGAATCTCATATATTTTAGTGCTTGTTTTCTTTCCCTCTTAATCACCAATTAAACCAAGCTAGTAACTGAGAGTACTTGCTATTTTTGAATGGAAACTTGACAATGACAGGAAAAATTCATTTTAGGTTATGGATTGCTGCCTGGGTCAATCAACCCATAGGAGAGATGGAGTTAGAAGATGGACCGGGCATTGTGAGTGCTGCCTTTTCCCACTCAGCTCTTAAGAAGCTCTTTATTTGGTCTATCGAGTTGATTGTTCCATATCTAAAAAAAAAACTTCTTTTGCTAGCGACCTGACATGATATACCATAATGACTTAGAAAGAAACGTTAAACAGTCCATCCTGTCAACGGTGGCTGCCGGGTGCCGACAGACCATGGCAGGCCCTTTTATCAGGTCAATGAGCTGCTAAAAATTGTCTGAGTAGGACCCTGCCATGATAGGCCATAGTGCCTCAGAGGAAGTCATTATAGAATATCAAGTAAACAATACACATTTAAAAAAATTACTAATTAGGTTTTGCAGCGATACTTCTCATCCTTAGGGGCTCTCCAGTGAGATAATTGACCGCGACGTGAGTTATGCCTCCCAAACCAATGGCATGAAGGTTAATTATCATGGTGTACAGCCTTCAGCAACAGGGGCTCATGGTGATGAAATGCTGAAATTCCAAACATATTATTGATAATATTTTAGTTAATAAAACATTTAAAAATGATTTTGATTAAATGGTAAAGTGATGCGCTGATACTAACAGGCAGTAGGAAATAATTCCCCAAAGAGAAAAAGAAGAGACACTAGAGGAAGATAAAGCTTTTCTGTCACATGTATATACAGTAGGAGAATTGAGTGCTGTGCAAGATTGCTAAGGGCATACTCCTGACTTTGTGCTCAGAGATTACCCCTGGTGGAGCTTGTGGGACCATAAGGGATTTGGAAGATACAACCGAATCGCTAGCATAAGGCAAGTGCCCTACATACTGTACTGTTACTCCAACCCTTAGTTAGAATACTGTCTTGAGAAACCTTTGAACTAGACTTTCCTAAATATGTTGATGACCTTTACAATTCAGGCACCATTACCTTTGGTGTACAGTTTAGTCTCCTGTAAGAGAGTTTTAATATCTTCATATGAAATATAAAGTTAGATTTTATTACATTATTCACATGAAATATAAAGTTAGATTTTAGTACATTATTCATATGAAATATAACGTTAGATATCAACTACCTTTATAGAATTGATTCAGAAGTCTTGCTATAATAACATATACATATGTTAATGGTATGATTAAAAATTTTCTCTTAACTTGGGATTTATAATTAAGATTCTAATTTGAATTCAGTGTAATATAATGGAATATGTTATAAGAGAAATGTTAAGTGAAGAGTGATGGGGGATAGGAGTGGAATTATTTCATAAATAATTCAACTAAGGAGATAGGTCGTTAGCCATATTTACATTATGTTTATATTGTAGAATTGCTTAAGAGGATACTTAGATATTGAGATTTTTAAAAAACAGGTGTGAAAATTTAGCATGTGAATTTGCTAATGCATCCTAAGACAACTTTCCCTGCCTAGATAAGAGACAAAATATGTGTGAATTCAGTCTCCATCTTGTCTTTGGCGCTATTAGATAAAGGTGATTAAACAAGGAGAGGACAGGGGCTGGAGTGATAGTCGTGCAGGTAGCTGTTTGCCTTGCACATGGGTTGTGCAAGGGTTTGATTGACCTGGGTTTGACTCCCCGCATCCCATACGATTCCCCTAAGTATGCCAAGGAGTCATTCCTGAGTGCAGAGCTAGGAATAATTCCCGAACATTGCTGGGTGTGACCCAAAAAAAAAAAATGAGAGGACATTTGTTTTTTTTTTTCAGAAAGTTAACAAATATGCCCTTGATGTCTGATGGGGAAATATATGAGAAGACATATGAAGGGACTGGAATTATTGAGGCATGAAATTTTTTGATATTTATATATTAAACTGCATCATTTTGAAAATGTTACTCTATATGTCAATTATGGCTTCTAAGTAAGTATTTTATTACTAAGAAGAGTAGAAAGGCCAGTGAGATTCTAGCCCTGCCTACCAAAAATTTAATGCAAATTGTAAAGGTAGACGACTCAGATACTGTACTCCCGCCACTATATTAGGATAAATAATTCACTGGTTATTTTCCCCATTGAATTAACAAGCCAGTTGATCTAAATTGGTCACACCAAGTTGAATATCTTGCCTTATATGTCTTTCATCAGCTCGTTCAGCATCATGCCTCAGACAGTCACTTACCTTTCTTGCATGGGTGGGAGCTGGATCCAGCTATTAAACCGTGGGTCATATCGGCTGACAAAATTTGTACTGTGTTTTCCTGTAAGAATATATTTGAGACACTTAAAACTAGATTCTGCTATTTCATACCTTTAATAGTATTTTTAAAAAAGGTCTCTGTCCTCAGACTTAAATGCCTGAAGTAAGCAGAGGAATTCCTAACACTGTATGAGAAATAGTAAGTTACTAGAAGAATAAAATGTGCTACTTCAAATCTATTTTGGCTTTTAGCTTCTTCTCCTATATTTTTAAAGAATGAATTGAAATAAAAATAAATCAACATTGGGGCCAGAGCGATAGCCCAGCGGGTAGGGCGTTTGCCTTGCCTGCGGCCAGCCCATGCCGGCCTGGGTTCCATCTCCGGCATCCCATATGGTTCCCCGAGCACCACCAGGAGTAATTCCTGAGTGCAGAGCCAGGAGAAACCCCTGAGCATTACCGGGTGTGACCCAAAAAGAAAAAAAAAACAACATAATATCAAAATTATTTAAACAGTTTTGTCAAAAAATTAAAGTAAAAAAATCCTGGGTTTTAGGTTATTTTGTTTTATTTTTGGCCACAACCAGTGGTGCTCAAGGGTTTCCTCTGCATTCAGGAATCCATCCTGGTGGGCTTGCGGACCATACAGGATGCTGTGATTGAGCCTGTTTTAGTGGCATGCAAGGTAAGTGCCCTATTCACTGTGCTATAGGCTCTGGTGCCTGGGTTTTAGTGTTTTTATGGTGCAAAACATGAAGCCATACCCTAAAAATAGTATTCTGAGATCACCTTGAGTGATGTCTAGATTAGACAGAAAACTTCACTTTATTTTTTAAACTTTTACAAAACATTACCTTCATTTACGAAACTGTTTCTATGAGTCTCAAGCATACAATTCCCACTTCAAATTCCACCACTCTGTGACCCCTTCTGTCTACTATTAACTGAATTCCCTCCCATCTCCAGTCTCCTGACTCCCCAATAGATACATCGAACATTTAATTATTGTAGTGTGGTCTCCATGGTTTCAGTTTGTTGGTCTAGTGATTAAGATATATATAATTCACCTGAGATAAATATGTCTCATATACTACAGATGAGCCTAAAGCCCTTGTCCAAGGCCCCTATGTCACTTTCAGATTTCCTCTTCTTGCTTCCTGTCTCCATTTATCTTCTTTTTTTTTTTTTTTTGCTTTTTGGGTCACACCGGCGATGCTCAGGGGTCACTCCTGGCTCTGAACTCAGGAATGACTCCTGGCGGTGTTCAGGGGACCATATGGGATGCCGGGATCGAACCCGGGCCAGCACAGGCCGGCCGCGTGCAAGGCAAATGCCCTACCCGCTGGGCTATCGCTCCGGCCCCCTCCATTTATCTTCTTTGGTACTTGTTTCTGTAAGATAGAGCCAATAATTGCTCATCTAGCATATTTTTTATCCTACATACTACAGATTAATAGCATATAGTATGTGTCCTCATACTTCTGACTTGCTTCATTAACATAATTTCTCTATTTTCATAGAAGTTCCAATATATTGCATGATTTCGCTATTTCTTGTGGCTGCATAATATTCTAATATCACAACCTCATTATCCACTTGTGTTGCTGCACACCTGGGTTGCTTTCATGTCCTACTTATTGTACTACATGCTTCAGTGAACACAGGTGTGCATATATCTTTTCAAAGGAATGTTTTTGTGTCTGGCAGTAGATATCAAGAAGTGCGATCATTGAATCATATGGGAGCTCTATTCTTAGCCTTTGAGGATAAACTCTTTCCTAATGATAAAATGTACAAAAACTTGCTGTACAGAAATCTCTCTTCACATGGATAGAATAGCAATCACTATGATATGTTTGCATTAGGAAATTACTTTATGCATGCCTTGAAGGTGAGCACTTGATAGATAAGTGTTGTGATATATCACAAACAGTATATTCTCAGAGCTGGTTAACCAGGTTGTTCCCTCAGTTGAATCTATAAGGAACAGTACAACATCCAAGATATTGAGATAATTTTATTTTAAAATAGATTGACACCCAAGTAAGAAATAGCTGCAGAATACAAGTATATATTCCATTTTCTGTGGAGTGCCCCAAATGACAATAAACTTTTATCATTTGAGATAATATACCTGACTTAACTCTGAAAGTCTGTTTTAATCCATATCTCTATAACTAAGCATTGGAATCAGGTACTGACTTTATCATAGGAATACAAAGTATGAGTCTCTCTCTATATATGTATGTATCCACATGAACTCACAGAGGCATATGTACACAATAAAGTTATTAACTATATAAATATATGTTATGAATACTGTCAAATGTATTGTAGGTTCTGAGAATATATGAGTTAAGAAAAAAAGACAAAACTTTTGTCCTGGGACTGTATAAATAAACAAAAAAGACAAAACTCCTTTTGTTATCAATAACTGATTAAATATTTAAGAGATCAACATTATGAAGAAAACACGAATATCTGTAAAGCAGGGATATGAGTTTATGTGGGGGTTGTTACATGTTCACAGCTGTTTTCAGAAAGTTCTGCAAATACCTACCAGTGGGCCAGCTGGGTAGAAAGTCCCTGGGCTGCCATAAATTTAAAACAATTGAAAGTGCTGAAACTACTTGAGAAGCAGAGGTTATGAAGGTTGAGAACACGAACACAGTAGATTGGTGTAGTATTGTGTATGGTGTTGTGGGAACAATAGGAAGTCACAAGGTCTTAACCATATATGAAATATGCTCACATTTCCCTCAAATATCACTTCAGGTGATATGTATGCAATGATAACTATGGGTGCTATGCATAAACAGATACTATGGAGGGGGCCCTCTGGCATCAGAGGAGCTGTAAAAGGGTCACAACAATAGTCAAGGCAAGAACTGATGATAACTTTGATTGAAATATTGTGTGGAAACAGCCAGTAATATTTCTGATGAATTAGTATGAGAAATATTAGCATGAAAAAAGTAACTAAGGAAGGCAGTCATGTTTTTAGCTTGAGTAACTAGTGGAAAGGTCATACCACTTGTTGCTGTGAGAAAGACCAGGCAGTAGTCACCGAGGGATGAGGGAGATAATAATGTGTTTGGCACTTATTCTTGGGGGCTAGGAGGTACGGATCCGAAAAATGGTAGGTCCTGAGATATTTTTAAGGTCCTAGACCAATTAAAGCCTTCAGGAAAATATCTTTATTAGGGGAAAGATCTATTAGATGGATTCTTTGGGAATGATTGGACACAAGATGAAAACTGCAAAGAAAAGAATGTTCGATTCGGAGCTAAAATAACCTTATTTTGGAAACCCCATCAAATAATGCTATAAAAAAGAGTGAGCAACTGAAAATTGATCATGGATTTGGCAACATGGAGTTCGGTGGTAGCCCTGACAAGCACAGCTTCATTGGATGATGGCCCTCTGGTGAACTTGGGGTGGAAGATAAATAATGGTTGGTTGGTCTTCTGACATGGAAAGATTAAATCTGCAGGATAAGTATGAAGCAAAAAACGTTTTTGTTTGATTTATGTATGTTTTGGATGCCAGGGATTTGACTCTAGTCTCCTGTCATACAAGGGCTACACTTTACTACTGAGCCACCCACCCTGACCATGGCTCTGTTATTTAGTGCAGAAGCAATTACAGTCTGAAACATAGACTAGATGGGTCCTGATGAATTCAACAGAATAGTAGTACAAGATGAAGATTTTAGTTTTTTTTTTAGTTTCTATTCTTTTTGAGCAAGGCAGCAGTGGCACCCACTGAGGGTAGAGTTTTCAGAGGAAGAGGCATTTGAGGAGAGACACGTTTGAATAATTAACTCAGAGGGTTACGGACTAGAAATATTTAGCAGAATTGTCTAGTCTTCAGAGAGATTTATTAGTAACCAGTGTGGTTATGGGGTTTTCTGGAGCCACATTTGCTTGCTCAGAAACAGGGGCAGGTGGAAGACATTTTGAATTAACGAGGTTTGTGGAGGACTGGAATGTGCCTCAGTGGTAGCGTTTAGGTCTGATCCTCAGACCACACCAAAGGAAAAAAATACAAAAACATAGTCAGAACTGTGGTTCTAAAAGACACATGGAATGGAAGGAGAAAAGTACATGAGATACGTGTATTAGTGTGATTTTAAGTCTAGGCAATAGGAAGAAAGTACCTATGAAAGCAGGATATGGGAATCAACCAATCACTAGTAAGTGACTAGTGTAAATTGGCAAAATATAGGTCCTAATGACATGAATAGCAGTATATAACTGAGTTGAAAAAAGTTTCCTGATAATGCCAGACTAGAACTGAGCATTGAATGTAAGTAAAGGATTTGCATGATAATCCCTAAATGTATGTAGGGTGAGTCACTATGTGTAAGAGAGAGAGAGAGAGAGAGAGAGAGAGAGAGAGAGAGAGAGAGAGAGAGAGAGAGAGAGAGAGAGAGAAAGTGCCTGCTATAGAGGAAGGCTGGGGAAGGGGAAGGGAACCTAGGGATGTTGGTGGTGGGAAACGTGCACTGGTGGGTGATTACTGCAACACTGTATGACTGAAACCCAATTATGACCAGATTTGTAAATGTCTATCTCATGGTGTTATAATAAAAAATGTTTTCTGCTTGTATTTACAGTAATATATTTTACCTTACAATCAATAAAAAGGTTGTTTTTATGAATTTATATTCATGTTTTAGGAACATGTATTGAAATAAAAAATTGTATTTTGTCAAGAATATGCATTTTCATAAGAACTAAAATTAACCTAAGATTTTATTTTTTGGAACTGACACATAAAAACATTTGAACTCATGGAATTTTAACTTTTTTTTACCTAATAATGTGTTCTAAACAGATAAAATAGCATGCTATAAAGTATTATAGGATTTTCAATTATTTGGTGTGGTGTAGTGTTTGTGATTGTGTGTATACGTGTTTGTGTGTGTGTGTGTAATTGAACCCAGTGTCTCACACATGCAAACAAAGTGTTCTACCACAAAGATACATAATCAGAGGGTAGGGATGTTATTTATTATAACTTATTATTTTCTAATTTTGAGATATTTTAGTATGAAAATCCAATCTTTAAAATGATTGTCTCTTCATGGTTTTCTAGTTAGGGAATTATATATAAAACAAGTAATAGCCACTTTGCATTTGATATAACTTAAGTTTTACAAATTCAATATAAAACATGATTGTTACTTAATATCTAATGAGATATCTATGTTTGTGTGAGGGGACAGTGAGGTTCTATCATCAGACAAGCATATGTTGGAATTGGTTAATCTGCTGGCAAGTTATTTAACTGCTGATGAAATATCTCCCAATGAAATAACTAAAGCTATCATAGAACTGCCTCAGAGAATGGTTGGGAGGATTAAGGGACAAGATGCAGTGAGTGCTCAGCAAAATTCCTAGCAAAAATGAGTACTTAGTACTACTACTAAGACCAAAAAAGATAGAGTCAAAAAAAAGGGTGAGCAATATTTGATCAAATGGCTGGAAAATAAAACTACATGGAAAATATTGAATGCATTGTGATGATTATGTATATACTCATTCTGTTAGACCCATTCTTTAGCTGCTCTGAGTATGGTGACTTATAGATGTTCCCTGTGTGGAGAATTGCTTTTTCATAACAGACCCTCTCAACCTTCTCACTGACAGCTTAATACCCATCTGGGGTGGAAGACCTCGTCCAATAACTGACAGAGATTTGGGGCATAAAACTGGTTTGCTTTCCTTCATGGTACTATCAATTCTCTTTCTTTTTAGATGAGTCAAACCAGTTGTTCATTAGTATTTTTCCAATTCTCTACAAAATGACTTCACAGGGCACATAACTGGTGGAACTAAAAAAAGTTCTAAAAAATGGATTTTCTTGATCACTGTCACTGTATCACACTGTCTTCCCGTTTATCTTCGATTTGTTCGAGCAGGCACCAGTAACATCTCCATATGACCTGTCTCATGCAAGTAGAGCCCAAGGGAACCTGCTTGCTCCAGAAACATAAAGAGCCTCAAACCATTCCATCAGGTCATGGGAATGAGGTCTATAATTGTTCCTGGTATCTGCATATCAAATACAACACGGGTAGCTTGCCAGGCTCTGCCGTGTGGGTAGCATACTCTTGTAGTCATCTCAAAATCCAGCATTTATTGATGAACAAGCAGCTGCGCGAGCCGGCTGTGATAGGCTGGTCTGCTGGGTGGAGTTCTGATGAGGAGGAAGTCGGATGTGGAAAATGGAGGTCCTCATGGAGTGGGGGTCGTCTGGCTTGTTGTGAGGCTCTGCTGGGGTGGTGAGCCAGGGCTAGAACCTGCCATCCCTCCCGGGCACCTCATGAGCGGCTGGGCACAGTGAGAGTCAGTAGCAGCTCTGCCCCATGTCTGTTTCTTGATATATATTATATATATTCCAGGTCTACTTGGGACTAAAAATAGGCTTAAATATGACATAAAGTAATTTAGGTTGTACAAGATTTAGTTGGGAACCACTCTCGTTACTACAACAGAGAAGAGACACATAAAACCATATGACTAGTATTAGTAATAAATTTAAAAAGTGCACCATATATAAAAATTTTGAAGAAGTGTTGTGTGATGTGGCCTTTCACCTGTAGGCTGGTGAGTGTAGTGAGAGGTTTCCCACTAGCAAATGCAATGCCATGTTTTCTTATAGCGCTTGTAGGCGCTTTAAACTCAATTGCTCTTCCTTCCAGGAGCTGAGATTGGGAAGATTCAAAGGCGTAATTTTATGGAAGTCTGAATTAGTTCAAGGATAAAACCTTGGTTCTCTGGGCTAAAGGAAGGAATATGCCAATGATCCTCTCTCCTCCCCTGTTCCTCACCCAACCCAATCCTTCCAAGCAGTGTTTACAGAACTTGAACAACTGGAATAGGTATTCCAACGTTTGCTTGTCATGCGTTACATGTATTTTGATCTTCCAAAAGAAGTCCTTGTAGTTCAGTTCACTCCTGAGGAACAACAGGTTAAACAGTAAATAGGGGGGCCTTGGGTTAGGTCAGCCATAGAGCACCTACCTTGCAGGCACTGGGCTATGGGCAGCACTGCTGTTTGTGATTCTTGGTGATGCAACAGTATGCCTCACCACAATCAAGTGTATGACAACCAAGCAAGTGTAAAAAGAAAAGGGGAGATATGGGGGGGGGTGTGAGATGTAAGCCGAGAGTTGCCATATCACACAACACTTCTTCAAAATTTTTATATATGGTGCACTTTTGAAATTTATTACTAATACTAGTCATATGGTTTTATGTGTCTCTTCTCTGTTTTAGTAACGAGAGTGGTTCCCAACTAAATCTTGTATAACCTAAGTTACTTTATGTTATATTTTTAAGCCTATTTTTAGTTCCATGTAGACCTGAAAAAAATATATATATCCCATTCCCATGGCCTGAAGGAATAGTTTGAGGCTCTTCATGTTCCTGGTGCGAGCAGTTGCCCTTGGGCTACACTAGCATGTGACAGGATGTATGGAGATGTTACTGGTGCCCGCTAGAGCACCAGTAAGACAAGTGATCTCAGGAAAATCCATTTTTTAGAACTTTGGAAGTTCCACCAGTTATGTGCCTGTGAATTCATGTATGCATGCTAAGGATCCTGGATAGCCATCTCAAATGCATCATGGTAAAGGTAAGCTAAGGAGAGATATTACATGTCACTTTCACTCTGTTTCTAACAAAACTCAGTCATTATTTCCTTTCTAACACAGAAAAGATGAACCACCAAAACTGTGGGTCCTGAAAGAGAATGTGCCCCCTCTTCAAAGAAATCACTTTGGAGGGTAGCCTGGATTGTATTCCTTTAAGATTTTCTAGAGTGAACAGATGTAACAATTTTCTATAATTTGCCTTGGTGCAGATGCAGAAATAGAGCATTCACAGTAAAATATATGCATTATATGGAATTTCAGCTGGATGTTCCGGGGTTTTAAAGTAAAAATGTGTACCTGCAAGCTGTTTTATGGCTTCTCAGTCATAATGATCTCTGTTACACAGAAGGCTACAACTGCAACTTCTTCATGAGCAAGTTTTCCAAAAAATACCTCTGCAATTTTGCATATTCTGCAAAGCACAGTGTGCTCACTGGGATTGGCTTGGGATGTGTGTTAAGAGGCTTAATTTCTCTTTGCAAGAAGTTTATGATGTAATCACATCCACAGGGAGGATGGTGCATAATCTGCAGAAGCAGACCTTGCAGAAGGTATAGTAACCAGAATGGGTGTCAAGTCATAAGGCAGAGAAACTCCAGTGAAGGTTATGTCCAGTCTGTCGACAGATAATGTTTATTTATTGAGACTGCATTTCTTGACTGATACAATGAGTGAAAATTGTTGAGGAAGGTGGTGAGAATTCTTAATAGCTGCAGCTTGCTACCTGCCACTAGGGAGTCTATGCTATGCCTGTGGCATTCCTCAAGGGATGGATAAGGAGAGAGGCTGGGGTGTCACTGTGAATTCAAATCCCCAGACAGTCAATGAGTGAAGCGCTCTGCTGCTTACATCCTCTGCTAGCTCATGATTGACCCTCCCCTCCAATTGTCGGTCCAATCCGCTACTTCATGCATCTCTGCTGCATAGAAATATATTTTCCATAGTAATTAAAAATGAGCTGCCACTAGTGTCTTTCACTACACCACACACTCTTATTGAGATCCCTCTGTTAACGTGTGCAATAGTTACCATTAGGGTTCCATTGGTCCTCTCCACCCAACACGAACAAGAAGTTTTCTACCTCCACAACGCAGTGGTGGGCACTGTTGTATGGCATAACTGGAAAAAAGAAAGAAAGAAACCAAAGAAAGATATGAAATTTTCATCTCAGGACCTACTCGGTACCTTTGCTCAGTTGTTTGCTTTCACCAAAGTGAACAAAATGAGAAGCAAAGCTGGAAGAAAGAGGAGAGAACAAGCAGAGAGCCGCACCCACCAACCCACAGCATCCCCCGTGTGCTCACTATGCGCTCAGCCCAACCCCCTTTGAGGAATTTTACATAATGTTATTCTAAAAATTAGTCAAGAACATCCAGTCATGCTGCTTTTTGATTCTTAAGTTCTCACCTGCCTGCTGATGGGAACCATGTTCTAAAACAATGGCTGGCACTCCCAAATGGTCAGGGTTGGGGGGGTATTGGAACAAATAACTCTGCATACACTTGGAGCCACTAAGACGCATGGCCCCATCTTGGTTTGCTGGCAATCTTTTCATAAACAGACTCTGAGTGCTTGGGAGCTTTCTATTCCACAACAACGAGCAAGCTGAATTTCCATACAGTTTTAAGTTTTTAAATTAAGGTCCTGCTGATTTAATGCCTTCTCCAAATGTATACGCTTAATTTCCTGTACAATGTCATTAGCAGCACAATCCCACATTTTCTATCTATCTGCTTCTGAGCTCTTCTGTAACAAAGATAAAAACTGTCAGGAGCAGTACAAATATCTATTTCTCTCATCTGGCCCTTCTCTCTGCCCTAATGTGGTGGCTACGGGGAGGGGATGCTGTTCAGAAGCCCACTACCGCCAGTGTTCTCTGCATGTGCCCTCATCTGCATTTTTCTTTCAGGACACCTACAAGCCAGAGAAGTGTCAACCTTGGTGCACTGCAGTATCAGTTTCTGCTATTTTAATATCATATGGCAAGTGCAAATGTGTGCAGCATTAGTTATCATACCACATACCGTGGTGTGGGCCCAGTGACACCAGTAGGAAAAATGATGTCCTTGTTCAGCTGATCATATGGGCACCTTAAATCTAGGTGAGGACAAATGGGGAGGCGAAGTGCACGTTCAGGCAGGGAACTTATTGCTTGACACGGATCAACAGAGCACTTAAGAAACCAGTGCAGTGGGAAATCAATATGAGTCAGGGCCAGCTCTTACTTTGTACTCTTCTGCCAATGCTGAGAGGAGAGGGAAATAGAGCAACAGAGAGAGAGAGGTAGAGAGAGACAGACAGACAGACAACCTCAGACTTGATTTACTTAGGAAGACTTGCTTCACTCCTTTAATTTTGTTTTTATCTTCTATTTTTTTTCCTGAAAATGCACTTATACCGGCTCAGTTATGTAAATAGAACTAATAAATGTTCATAGCTTTGGAAACCTATAACAGCTTCTGAAATACCAAATCAGATCAAGTAAATTTGTTAACAGATTTGAGTTTTGATTATTTATTTTTATTGTTCATATTCAGTGATTTTGAACTTAAATAAACAAGAGACAAAGGTATTGACACATGTGCCCTCTTTCTGAGATTTGTAGAAATTTGGTGATCATGTAGAAAACATGTACTCAGTGTTGAGCCATTATGGAGTCACTTGAAAATCTTATCTTTATGGCCATGGAGAAGATTATGTTGAGCTTAAATAAACAAGAGACAAGGAATTGACACTGTGCCCTCTTTTTGAGATTTGTAGAAATTTGGTGATCATGTAGAAAACATGTACTCAGTGGGTTAGTGTGGTTCATTAATTAACCGTGTGGACTAACAGAATGATCTTGACTGTCTTTTGCCCTGCAACCTTTTTGTCAGCTCTTTGGAAAATGCTTTTTTAATTAGAAAGGTCCTATAATCATCAGTTCTTAGAGACTATAGGAGCAGAGCATTTGTTGTGTTCATTGAGACCAGTTTTATAGTAAATCCCAGTCTCTGATACCATAGCTAACACTTGTGTTGGGTTCTTGCCATTCATTTGTTCCCACTGAGGCAAATAGAAATTAAGTGAAGTAAATAATTCATAACTTATTCTTAATATTCTTTCTCCTTTTGATCATCCTATTGTTATACTACATGCAAACAAAGGTTACTATTGTACCAAAGTAATTAATGAAATCTTCAAAATGAGAGAAGCCTCTGAAAGCCCATTATGGAGTCACTTGAAAATCTTATCATTTATGGACATGGAGAAGATTATGTTGAGAGAAATTTGCCAGAAGGAGAGAGACAGATACAGAATGACTGCATTTATTTGCATAAAATAAATATATGTACATATTATGATACCAATATCCAAGGTCAAGTGAAACATATATCAGGAGGTCTTGTCAAAGGTGGAAATTATCACAAACGTGTGGGAGTCAGAGGCTAGGTAAGACAGAAAATGGAACAGGGTGCTAATAATAGTCGAGGGTACTAATGCCAACCTAGAACTGAGCATTAAATAGAGGCAAAAGGATACACATGACAACCCTTTAATGTGTGTTCTGTAATCCATAGTCTGAGGGGAAGGAAAAGAGAGAGAGAGGGGGGAAGGAAATAAAGAACCTGCCATGGAGGAGGGCTGGGGAGGGGGAGGGAACCAGGGACGTTGGTGGTTGGAGAAGGGCACTGATGGCGGGATGGCTGCTGGAACACTGTATGACCAAAACCCAAATATGAACTTTTTAATTGTATATCTTTGTAATTCTAAAAATAAAAAAATTTAAAAAATCTTATCATTTATAAATATGGTGATATATCATATATATAAATATATTTTCCACTCCTGTTTTAAGATCTTGGAAGTCACATTTCTTGAATATTTTGGTATTCTCATTCTTGAATTATTATCTTCCAAAATATTACTCTATTACAATAAATCATGAGGCTATAAATGTACACAAACTCTTTAAAGTTTCTGCAGGCAAACTACTTCAGGTTTATTAGAAAACAATCTATATGAACAATCCCACATTTAAAAAAATAAGAGAAATTAAAGTTTTGGGGGCCGGAGGATAGCACAGCGGGTAGGGCATTTGCCTTGCTAACTGGGAGTTCAATCCCCAGCATCCCATATGTTCCCCCAGGCACTGCCAGGAGTAATTCCTGAGCGAAGAGCCAGAGTAACCCCTGAGCGTCACCAGGTGTGACCCAAAAAAGCAAACTAATAATAATAACAATAAAATAATAATAATAAAAATACAATAATAAATAGTTTTGCCAAGACATGATTTCCTTGACTTCTGATTAAACCCAAAGGAAAAGCAAAATTAACAGGGCAGTGAGCAAGAGCAAACATCTGTTTAAAATATCACCGAGCGCAGCATTTACTGATCATCTTTTAAATCGTGGACACATGACGATCTCTTTCCAGATTTCTCTACATATGATGCAGGCCTCGCCCTCACACACAGGTACTGGAGAAGAAGTTTGTACTCCAGGTTCATATACAGCCCACTGTGAGCTTTTTAGCGTGTCAGTCAGTGAGTTAGAGGGAAAGGGTAAAGAGAAGCTAATCAGGATGAAATGAGATTAAAGGCTGTCTAATTTTACAGCAACTGTGATCCATCAGCCACTGTGAAAGTGACAGTGGAAATGAATGATGGAGACAGACAGGTGGGGGCTGTACATTTCACTGATTTATCCTCAAATGCACTGGGCCTTATTTTATTGAGTGAACATGACCGCATTTATCATGACTGTCATCTAAACCCACTTCCCTCCATTTAAAAAAGGTCACTTTACTCAGAGGGAGCAAGAGAGAGGCACTTTCAAATCAGATTTAAAATGTAATAACATGTGTTTATAGGGACCTTTATGAGAATTCTCAACTTAACTGAACAGACTGGCAAAGGAAAGGGGAAGGAAAGCAGGAAATTAAAGAGAACCTTTGGCTATCAAAAGGTATCTATTCATTTAATTTCTAAATTTGGAACAATTTCCACTGGAATTCTATTCTAATATGGGAAATTAAATAAGGCATTTACATTTAATATTTTAATTAAGAGAGTAAAAAAGCAGATAATAGTGTAAAACAAATGTGGAGACTTAAGTCACAGTTTTTCTCTACAGAATGACTAATCACCACACACTTAATAGATGTTAGCAATTGTTACAAGCTGAGCCTCTGCCACAATTCACTTATATACCTGTTAATTGTTTTCCCATAATTTTAAGGCCATAAAAACTCATTTATAGTCTTTTATCTTCCCCTGTACTAGCGCAATAAAATATGCTGGAATGTTATGCACCAAATTGGTCTTTGTGCATATGCAAACAGAGCCCAAACCCTTGCTCTTCGCAATAGTATTCATCATTTGACAACTATTTACTATGTGATAGGCTGTGTGCAGGAGTTTTTGATCCGTATCTCTCGAAATAAAAAATGCAATCACATGTATATGTGGTTACCTGTATTATGTCTAAAATTATAGCAATTTTTCTGTTCTTTCCATTCATCTATTCCCATTCAGGTAAGAAAGACTAAGTGTAGAAAATATATAGATGCTAATACGTGATTTATATATCTATATTTTAATATTTAAATTAATACCACTAACTGCAAAAGAGACATTATTCATTCATCTCACTTATGTAGGAAAGACTGAGGCCTTGTGAGGTTAAGTCACTTGTTGAAGGTCAGACTCAACTAAATGAACAGCAGAGATAGAATCCAAACACAAGGATAACTGGATCCCAACTCACGCTCTTATCCATTTCACTCTACTGATTTTCAATAGGTATGCTCATCCAACCAACAAGTAATTACTGAGGACCTGTGTGTTCAATGATGGTGCTCCTGAATTTTCTGTATAATTTTTTGTATTGAATCACATTTTAGATGTTTATTATTTTTATATTGAAAGTAATTCTTAATTAAATAATCCTATTGCACACTCCTTTACATTTTTTTCCTATAAATAATTTTAAAGTTGGCTTTTGAAAGTAGAGTACATTTATTTGATAGAGTCCAAAGAACACTAAGCAGACCATACAGTTAAAGGTTTGTAGATTCTATTAGCAGAGACTTTACATTTTTTTTAAACAATAAAGGCATTTATTCAACTGCAGGCCAAGTCAAAATTTCTTGGACACAGAGGTCCTTTTTTCTGGAATGTAAAACATGAACTGAGCTTACAGTGTTTGCGAAGCCTTTATTAACTAAGAAGTCACAATTACTATTTCTTTCCATATTCTATACCTAAGGAATGCATACTTCTGGCATCAGAAAATATGGTATCATTCTAACCACAAATTTTCATGGAATCTTCCACAGGATGGTAAAGGGGCTATGCAAATTTGATAGGATTACTAAATAAATTATTATTGAATATTTTTTCATTTTAATGCCTTGATCTCTTTTTGGCCTCAAATAAATAAGCTTGTAAAACTGTCAATATGACATACTTCTTAATTAAAAAATAATGGTAAAAAGAGAATTTTGGTAGAAAAATAATCACAAATAAGCTAGCGTCCTTTCCTTAGAGCCTTAGGTTCTCTGCCACAGAGACCATCACCGTTACTCTGTCCTTATATTTTACTTCCAGAAATATAAAAAATATGAATCTCTTTTTTTTCTTTCTCGCTCTCTTTCTCTCTCTCTCCTCTCTGTCTCTGTGTCTGTCTCTGTTTCTGTCTGTCTGTCTCTCTCTCTCTTCCTCTTTCACTCTTTCTGCTGTACCTAGCAGCTCTCAGGACTTACTCCTAATATGCAATCAGAGGCCACTCCTTGTAGGCCATGTTGGGCCTTTTCAGAGAAAATGCATTAACAGTTCTACTTCTTTCTGGCCTCTTATTTTCTTTAACACAAATGGCAGCAGGACACTTTGTTTTATTTTTTATTTATTATTATTATTATTATTATTATTATTATTATTATTTTGCTTTTTGGGTCACACCGGTGATGCTCAGGGATTTCTCCTGGCTCTGCACTCAGGAATTACTCCTGGCGGTGCGGGGGGGACCATATGGGATGCCGGGATTGAACCTGGGCCGGCACAGGGCCGGTCGCAAGTGCAGGCAACGCCCCTACCTGCTGGACTATCGCCTCCGGCTTGAATACACTGTAAAGTTCCCTGCTTTTTCGTGTTTAAGAAGATATTTAGGAGCCAGAGTGATAGTGCAGCAGGTAGGGTGCTTACCTTGCATGTTCAATCATTGGCACCCCCCATAGGTCCCCTGAGTTTTCCAGGAGTGATCCCTGAGTGCAGACCAGGAGTAAACCCTAAGCACTGCTGTATGTGACCCAACCCCCGTCCTCCTGCCCCCAAAAAAAAAAAAAAAAAAAAGTTCATTTACTTATTTCCCAACAATATTTGTTCAGTTGCTAATGTATGAAAGGTAATAGTTGCCCTACTGGGAGGTCAAACAGCTTCCAGGAAGGTTTCCATCAGGGAAGCTTGAGATTTATGCGCTTAGCAATAAAATCGGCACTTCTGTTTCAAAATGAAGAGCCCATCGAAGAAAAGTTAAGCAGGCTCAGGAAAGAGGGCGTTATATGTTGGAACATTTTGGTAAAGGTGAGGCAGAATTTTTTCTGAGTATGCCACACCCAGCAGTGCTCAGGAATTACTCCTGGCTCTGTGCTCATGATCACTCCAGCAAGTGCTTGAGAGACCATATACATGCTGGGGATGAACCAGAATTGGTATTGTACAAGGCAAATGCCTTAACCCTTTATTAACTCTCTGAAAAGTGAATATGTAACTTTTCAATAGAGAAATGATTTAAGAGAAGAAAAATCAACCATCTAGGGTATGTGTGGAAGAAGTAAGCATTAAGGCTTTGATCACAGGTGAGTATTGTACAAAAGCTTTAAGTTTTAAGAAGTCTGGAAGGATCTGAGATGGGGTTTAAGTTGGAGGTCAAGGGTAGATCAGGCTTCCCAATGCAAGTCTGATTTACATTCTTTTAACAATTGCAGTATTCCATTGAATGGATATCCTGCAATCCATTCTTTTGGATGACCATTTATTAACTCTTTCAACCAACATTTACTGACACTCATTACAGGCAGATTGGTACTACATCAGGGAACCAAGATGACAGTATCACTGTTCTCACAGGGCATAGAGAATACATTGTAAGGGAAAGAAGAATGTCAACAGATACAAAATGCATTAGAACACAGCTAGGTGATGACAGGTGCTATAAAGAGAATGAAATGGCACATGGTCCCCGAGCACTGCCAGGAGTAATTCCTGAGTGAAGAGCCAGGAGTAACCCCTGGCATCCCGGTGGGACCCAAAATAGGCAAAAAGGGGCCGGAAATAAAATGGGACACTGTATTTTAAATAGAGTCAGGATGAGAAGTACCTACTTGTTAGTCTAGCTGGGGTAGTCAGGGTAGCCCTACTGAGGAAGGCAGTGAAAGTACAAACTGAAAGGGTGAAAAGGAGAGTCATCATTAGGAAATATGGGGAAATAATTCATGCAGAGATGATGAAATGCAAATTAGTTGGATGTACCTTAAAAAGATGGATAAATCTGAAAATAAATGCATATTCAGTAGCGACTAGAATCTGTGTCAGAAGTCAAGACACATAGTCTATCTGTCGCTAAAGCTGAAAATTATATTTAATCAATGGGTTCCTTTACAATAATCATTTTTTTAATTATGATTTTCCTCTGTAACTAATATTAAACATTATATAATGTTTAATATATTAAACATATATTAAACAGGTATATGTTTAATATATTAATATATTAAACACATATTAATATATTAAATATACTAATTTAATATATCCATTTAATATAATAATATATTAATTAATATATACTATATTATATATTATATAATATAATATATGTTATATATTATATTATATTATATTGTATTATATTGTATTGTATATATTGTATTGTATTGTATTATATTATATTATATTATATTATATTATATTATATTATATTATATTATATTATATTATATTATATTATATTATATATATTGCCCTTTTCCTTTCCTACTTGGTGAGAAGTCAATATGTCAACAGGTCTTTACACTCACTAGCATTTATACACCAAATGAAGAGACCTGAAAACATATTAAGCCTCTACTATCATTCCTGAATAGAGATATCAATGGTAACAAAATAGTAGTAGGAAATTTTGACACTCCATTCTCACCTTTGGAAAGATCAACCAGATAGAAAATCACCATGGAAACAACAACTTTAAATAGGAAGTTAGAAGAATTAGTTTAATAAATATGGATAGTGTTCAGTGTTCTCTATCTCCCAAAAAGCCAAGCGTACATTTTCTCTAGTGCACATGAAACCTTACTGAGGATAGATCACGTGCTGGAACACAAAACAAGGGTCAATAGTTATGAAGTTTGAAATGGTATCAAGTATCTTTTCATATCACAGCAAAATATAAGTAGAAATCAACTACAAAATGTAAGTCCACCCCAGAGCCAGGAGTAACCCCTGTGCCTCACCAGGTGTGACTCAAAAAGAAAAAATATTAAAGTTTTCAGAGAAGGGTGAAACATTAGGGGAAGAAAATACTAAAACTTCAGGTAGAAAGACAAGCTAAATTTTAAGTCTTAAAAGGAATTTTCTAATCTGTTGCTGCAGAGCAGTAAGGTCGTTATCAGTAAAATGAACATGAATTTAACACATATAAATTAAATTCATATGATGTGCCAACCTTCAGCAAGACCCTAGTAATATTCCTTCAGTTTCACTTAGACTAGTATATATATACACAAACACACATACATATATATATATATATATATATATATATATATATACTTAAGTATACAGGACATATGGAGATACAGGACATATGGAGATATTACTGGTGCCCACTCTAGCAAATAGATGATTAACGGGAAGATAGTGATAGTGATATATACTTAATTATTAACATGATATTAATTTATTAAGTGTTTCTAGTGATACGATCATTTTATGCTATTTCAACATTGGAAATGTTATTTTGTTGAGAACAGAAAGGCGTTTGGGGAGCAATAGAGCAAATAAAACTGACGAACAGTTATAGAGCCTATTCTTTTAGGGCTTTAGCCTATTCCCTAACTCAAATTCCTCTGTACCACTTTATTCTTAGGCAGCCTCGCAGCAAAGGCTCTGTTCTGATTAAATCTCCTGCTAGCTCGGAAGCAGTTGGTGGAATTACCAACAGTGAGCCATACGCTGTTCCTTTTAGGGCATCTCTCCTAGCATTTACTCTTGCTGCTTCAGCGTATCACTGTTACTGCACTTCTTTGAGTTTGAAAGACTACTTCACTGCAAGAATTTAGGAGGATTTGTTATACAGTCCTTCAATGACCTTTTCATGGTGTGTAAATATGTACATTCACATTAACCTATGTGTCTACTTGTGCATGTCTGGGAACCACGAGAGGGCTCGGATTAGACAATCCCGGTGATACTGAGTCAAAAGCTCAGAACAGACCACAAAACTAAAGAGCATTCACCATCTCAGGTGACGAGCTCAAGCAGTACTCTTGGCCACAAAGAGACAACAAGAAGTTCCTTCTGTGGAATGTCTGGAACCCTGTATTGATGGAGAAAAATTGAGAGCTAGAGCTGTGCAGATTTGGAGGGAAAAACACATAGGGTAATATATGTGGGTAATGTGATGAGTGCTGAAATTCCTGATTCTCTCTCTCTCTCTCTCTCTCTCTCTCTCTCCGCACCATTTTACTGGCATAACTAGACAGCCACTGAACGTTAAGTGATAATTATTCCATGAATATATTTATGAGCATGTATAAACATTTGGCACTCCTCCTGTTAGAATGTAGTCTGAGACCCTAATGCTGTAACTAATTTTCGAAACCATCTATGTAGGACTTGCTAAAGGTGGGTTCCAACTGATTTCACGTATCAATATAGGCACAAACATATGTGTTTAACCTGTATATTCAGTGATGTGGCAAACAATTAGTGACTAGGGATTGGGGGAAGGGTAACAGGCTGCTTGTGAAAGGTAGTAGGAGCCTGGGCATTTTCTATCCACAGGAGGAAAAGGGGGTACACTCCATTCTCTATCATCCCTGAACAATAATAGACTGATGGGGCAATTCTAGTTCTAAGAGTTCCATGTCCCTTGGGGTTTGGCAGGTGTGGAAAAAATTCTGAAGGTAAAAGTCTTGCAGACCCATCTATGGGGTGCCTGTGAAGGGAGAACCAGGGCAGAGAGGGCCCACCCTTGTAGCTTGGTGAGATAGTGGTAGACAGTAATCTCCTGAGGGCATGATTGATTCCAAAGCTTGTTTATTCTCACCCTTCCAGAAGAAATCCTTCGCCCAAGAAGAGCCATTGCCCAGTCCCCTGCAAGGTGACCCTAACCGAAACTGCAGGGGACAGCCCACAACACAGCGGGAATTAGAAAGAAGCTCAAGGTAGAACCCGTAAAGTGAGCTCATTTGAAAACTAAATACACTTTACTTTTTTGTTGTTTTCAGATTACACCCGGCTATGTTCAGAGGAGTTACTCCCTGGCTCTGCACTTGGGAATGCAGAGTGCAGGCACCTGGTGGCGCTTGTGGCAACCTATGGAATGTCAGGAATCAAATGAGGGCTGAAGCAAGGCAAGAGCCCCACCCACTGCACTATTGCTCCAATCCTGCTATATTTCAGAGTTGCCTCCAGGAGAGCAAGAAAATCAGAGGGAAAGATCTTGTTTGACAGATGTCTTTAGCAACTTCTACATCACCTCCTCCAACTCTGTATCAGTTGAAAGGATAGCCCGGACAGTTTGGGCTGACTCATTTCTGGAGGGAGAGGAGGCCAGGTCTGCTACTCTCACACACAGATTTGTGTGTGGGAAAGGGTTAGTATAACAGGCTTGAGATTGCTTTCCTCAGAAAGGCTGATTGCAGGGTGGTCTCTGGTTGAGTTACTGGAACTTCAACTGGGAAAGTTCCTACCACCTTCACTAAGAATGACCGCCTGTGCCCCTAATTGTAAAAACAGTGTAAATTGTACTGAGTATTTGTATTTCTTCTGGAAGTATTTTCTTCTTCCGTTCACTTTGTGGTGATAACTTGGGGTTAGAGATACTTGGTTGTATTTCTCACAGGGATTGCACTTTGTAGTTGCAATATTACCACTCACTTGCTTGAAAGAGTATAGGAGATTATACACTCTTTGTCATAGTACTGGGGATCACAAGGAAAAGTGTCACTGGGATGGCACTTGGCGTGTGTGGTGCTTCCAGGGATGGAACCCATGGCCTTCAACCTCTACCCTTCAGTCAGGAAAGACCCTCTACCCTTCAGTCAGCCCCAGATCTAGAGTATGCACTTTCTATTCTATCGACAGGACTGGCTTCCCTGTAAGAACCTCTGACAAAAAATCTCTAAGCAACATCCCTTGATGGTTCATTGGCTCTGTTATAGCTCAGAGGTGGAGTGCGTAAGCTTCTGTGTGACTTCACTGGGAAACAAATCTTGGAAGTTTGCTCCTGGTTTTCTCTGTATGTTACTCCATATTCTTTGTTCTCTGCTGTTCTGTTCTGTCTTTTCACTGTAATCAGCTGTAACTGTGAATTGGTTATTTATGCTCTTCTGGGTGAACTGGACTCTCGCACACAACAGGAGGCAGAAAACTCGCAATGTACTTAGAGAGTTTCTAATTTACCATCCCAGAATGACTGGGGCTAGGGCTACTTCAAATTCTTTCTGAGTTAGGACCCGCAGGGAGGGAGGAAACTCCAATTGAGAGACTTTAGAAAATCTGCGGCTGGAAAACATCCAATAGTTTACTTTCTTTGTGAATTTTATTTAGTAAACTGATCATGAATATGTGCATTTATGAAAGACTTTCTGGACTGCTGAGGGATATTTTTATATGGGAAAATGGGCTCCCAATTTCCTCTGGTGGGAACCACTTGGAGATCGCTCCTGAGTATTCACTATAGCCCAGCACTTCTGTTAGCAGGTTTGTCAGATAACTTGACATTATGGCTCTTTATTCCTTCAAAAGATTTGCAGTCTAATTAAAATAGTGATATAGAAATTAATCATTTGGAAGGAAGCCATTGTAAATAGCAATACAGTGGTAATAATTTTGTGTTAAGGAAATAGCTTAAAAAACTGGAGTCATGCTTCTCATGGGGGAGGCTCACATTTATTCGTGACCACTATGGATTTCCTAACTGGACATTTACTTCAATACTGCTGGACAAGCCCAGTTACCAAAAACCAAAAACCTAGAAGTCATTGCTGTCCTTAATCTGGAAGTCAGGGGCGGAGCGATAGAAGAGTGGGTAGGGCATTTGCCTTGCACGCGGCCAACCTGGGTTTGATCCTCGGCATCCCATATGGTCCCCGAGCACCACCAGGAGTAATTCCTGAGCAAAGAGCCAGGAGTAACCCCTGAGCATTGCCGAGTGTGACCCACTGTATCACTATATCACTGTCTTCTCGTATGTCATCAATTTGCTAGAGCAGGCACTAGTGGGCACCAGTGTGTGGCCCAAAAAAGCTAAAAAACAAAACAAAACAAAACAAAAAAATCTGGAAGTCATTGCTGTCCTTCATCTGGAAGTCACTGCTGTCCTTAGTCTAGTTAAATCACTGCTGTCCTTAGTCCAGATTAAGTCACTGCTGTCCTTAGTCTAGATTAAGTCACTGCTGTCCTTAGTCCAGATTAAGTCACTGCTGTCCTTAGTCTAGATTAGGTCACTGCTGTCTCATCCATTCCACCTTCGGTGTCTTTAGAGGCTGCTGCTTCTCTTTCAGAAACCAATAACACACTCTCATCCTGCTGCCCCTTCCAGCTATCATTTGAGTTTCCCACCATCCCTAGATCAAGATAACTAGAAGTCAAAGAGTGGGACACAGGGCAGTAGTTACCTTGAGATGGTCCCATTATGTGTCCTGGGCCTGCAAAGGGGCTTGAGTCTTGTGATCAAGGACTAGACCCTATCTTTAGATCTTGCTGCTGTTCATTCATAAGTTGCATATGTTTATATTAAAATTAAAAATACAACATCTTAACGTTCATAAATACAACAAAGTAAAAGACTGGCAAAGTAAGAAGGTTAAAAGAGTAAACAACTTCAAGCTGATGTCAAGTGAAATGGGAAAGTGGTAAATCAAAGCAAATGCTGTTGAGTGTTAACTAAATGAAAGTAGTACGTACATAAATTATATATAAAATTATATACTCATGATATATTTATAGAGAAATAGAGAAGAACATTTCATATAATAAAAAGGGAAAAAGACTAGCTACTAATAACTAAGAAAATAGATGTTTTTGTAAACAACAGCTCAAGTTGGAGTCTTTAATCTTTAATGCTGATAAAATGGGGAGCAACATTACACCAATTCCACAGAATGATGACTGCTTTGCATGCTGTTACCCAAACAAAGATGAAACCTTTGCACTCTTCCCCAAAATAGGATGTGAATGGTTCTGTTCTCAGAAAAAAGAACTTAAACATCAAAGTTTAGTAGCAAAAGACTAAGCCTATTACGCCTGTCTTCTTTCTGCTGTTTCTCACATCCCTCTGCTCTCACGCCCTTACTTTCCTCTTGACTCAGCCTCATGTTTCAATGCTCATCTTTGTAATAATTCCCGGCATACATTACCAATTGTTTGCTCCTTTTATATTCTTTATAGTTGCAAAAAATCAAGTCTTGGTTAGACCCATTCCCAAGTCAGCACTCACAATTTAATATGGTTAATTCAGATAGTGACTGGATATCCTTTATTTATTTATTTGGCCTTGATTAATATTTTTATTTTATTTATGATTGAATCCCAGTGAGATACACAGTTAGAAAGTTGTCCAAGGTTGGGTTTCAGTCATACGATGTTCCATCACCTGTCCCTTCAGTGGATATTTTGACCCCCAATGCCCCCAGTTTCCTTCCCTTCCCCACCACCCACCTGTCTCTATGGCCTGCACCCTCTCTCTCTCTCTCTCTCTCTCTCTCTCTCTCTCTCTCTCTCTCTCTCTCTGGGCCTTATTATTTACAACACAGATACTGAAATGCCATCATGTATATACTTTCAACACTCAGTTCCTCAGGTAAAAACATATAGTATGAGACTAATGTACAACACTAGCTAAACAGAGGCCAGGAGGACTGAACAAAGGTTGGAAGAGACACAAGAGTGTCTGGGGCTAAAGGACACTTTAGGATAGAGAAGAAACCAGTATGACAATGATAGTTAGGAATAACTCATTTTGGACAGGAACCAAGTCCTTTAAAGTTTATATTGTTGCTGGAATTTCTTCTGTTTCTTCAGATCAGTCATTATTTATTCTTCTAGATTAGAGCTATCAAACTATGGCTCGGGGACAAAATCTGTCCCACTACATATTTTTATTTTTGCAAATAAAAATTTCATTGAAGCTTCACATCCATCAGGTTATATAGTTATAATAGCTTATTGCTGCTTTTTCCAGTTTTTTAAAAATAGCTGAAGAATTATAACAGAGACCTAAAGGCTTACAAAATCTAAAATATTTAACCATTTCCCCTTTACAGAATGTTTTCTAACTACTATCCTAAATGACTATTTCCTGCTTTTTCTCTCTCAACTCTGATATCTTATTTCAAGTTGGCTGTTAACTCTATTTTTTTGTTTAAAAAAAAAAATAAAAAAATTCCACAGACTAGTATCTTACTATCATATGCACCTGTACAGTAAGACTCTGCCTTCCTTTTTATTATTAAGGATGAATGGGCTATTCATACTTATTTCCTAAGCCAAACCTTCCATTTTTGTGTTAGGTCCTACCATTCCCTTTCAACTATGAAAGGATTTTTTCTTAGTAACTTTATCATGCTCCATATCATTAATTCCCCTCTCTTTATTAGCTCTATATCAGTGAAGAAACAGGCTGTTATATTGTCCCCTTAATAATATTCCTTGGATCAACACCATCTTCTTTTTACTGAACCCTGAACTTTCTTACTTTACCCATAAACGGTTCTCAAAAGAGTGCTCTTTACTCAAAGTGTACAATGCATCCACCCTTACCTTTGTGATTTTTTCCCCTCAGGGCTTACTGCTGGCCTCTGTGTTCATCCCCGAGTGTGCGGTGCAGAAGGGAAACACCCTGTGCACTGTACTTCAGCGCCTGTCCCTTTTCCTTCTATTCTCACTTGACTCATTCCTTTTCCGCTTTTAGCTTCACCATCTCACTGGTAAAACAGCTGTTGTTAGAGCCGGTGCTATTTCCCAGAACCCATCTCCCACGATTTATGGACACCGCTTTTCATATCGGATCACCTCCTCTTTCACAAGTGTCCCTTCACCTGGGATCCCACCCTCTCTTGGACCCCAGTCAGAGCGGTTGTTTCTCCCTCTCGACTCCTTGCGGCCTGTTTCTCATCTGCTCAGTCTGTCCTGCTGGTGTGGCCCAAACCTTCCAGTCACGTCTCAGTTCTGTTTGCACTCGCTGCCTTAGTGATCTTCCAGCCACATGATTAAAAAAAAAAGAAATCAGTATAGTTTCACCTGGGCTTCAAATCTCTTAATGCTGATCTCTTAATATCTCTTTGAACAATTTCTCAGCATGACTCCCAAAAGACTTTTCCATCTAAATCAGTGTCCACTAGATCCTTCCACTTTTTGCTCAGAAAAAAATACTGGCATTCTTGTCTCCTTTTTGGTGCCAGTACCTTCTCTCCTTAATAAAATAAGTGATTCATTCCTCAATATACAAGATTCCTTTAAAATATTTTTCTTTGTCTACTCACCAATGCATAAAAATAAGCTAGGATATTATGTGTTTATTTTCTACTTTTCTCTTTCACCTGTAACTATATGTCAAACTATTTTGTTTCAGTAGAATAGATTTTCAATAATAGTTTTTGACACTAGTATGTGCTGTCATTCTTGGTGCGGGAAGCTGAAATGTGTCCAAAAGACCCTAATTGTAAAAATGTCTGTTCCAGCTCAGCACTATTATAAACAACTTTGATGTGAACATCTCTACACATGTGAGTGACTTACTAGAACATATTTTTGAAATGGAACTACTGAAGTCAGGACGACTATATGTCTTTAAAAAATCTATATTTTTATAACTTACTTAAAAATATGCAAATATATACACTGACCAATTTCCTAGATATGCATGGTATACAAATATTTATGAATGAAAACAGAATAATAATTTGGCAATTTTACTAATTAGGTTTAATGGCAGTAATGGATACCGTGTATATAGAAGACATTATAGTCAAATTACCGAAGGCGCCTTGCAATTGCAGTATTACAAACCACTTGCAGTCGCTTGCTGGTCTAGAAGCTCGCAGACTGGCAACCATAGCTTCAGCTGATGATGATTTAGAGAAGCAATTCACTCAGCATATGATCACAAATGGAACCTAATTCCTCTTTCATCTGAGTTGCTCACTTCATGATATAACAAAGTATTACAGGAGTAATATTAATTCTGGCACTAAGCAGGCAAGTAAAAGGTTCTCATTAAAGCAGAATAATTATAGATAAGTAGTCAGAGTAAAGTAGGATTTTTAGATGTGACTATATGGCTATTTAAATTAACGTCCTAGATTGGATCTTTTATGTGCTGTGAGGGCCTTCCTCTGAATTCATGGCAACCACTTTAACATTCCTCGTTTCTCAGGCACCTAGAGAAATGCTGAAGGAGAGACTGACTCTGTTCGTTGTTGTGGTTGCAGGCGCCCATTGCTGTACCTTCCTTAAAAATCGTCTTTCTTGAACCACTGCAATTCTGAACTAAGCCACTAGATGGTGTACACTGTTCTTCGCTTGCCCCCAGAAAACGCATGAAGAATATGCTCAGATATGGGATTCTGAGACAGGTAACAAAATAACAGAGAGGAAAACCATTAGCAGTACGACAGAAATGAGGTCTTTAACACTCGTGTTCGTTTTGTGGTGCAGACCACACTGAGTTGGAGAACAGTGTGAATACAGTTTTCTTTACTTCAATCTTCCTAAGTAATTTCATATATTTGAGATGATCCAAATCTGTCTCTGATTCTTTGGCTTGTGAAAGAAATGTGAACTTCAGATGAACACATACTTCACTCCTGAAGGCAATACATGCAATTTGGTTTTTCTTTATTGAAATCATATAGACATATGAGGATTACGTTGTGCTACTATTGCTAAAGACATTTTCAAGGCCAGATTTTCTAATAATTTGATAGATCTACAGATAAGTTCTGTGGCATTTACGTGGCAGAGATGTAATTAACTAGACTTCACTGCTGCCCTTTTGTCTAAAAGGAACTTTGATCTATAAATCAATATTGACTTGCATTTTTATATATGGTGTATAAATGGTTAAGAAATTGATTTGGTTTTCTTTGTAGGAAAGAGTTACGGATACATTCCACACACTGTTGAACATTTATCAGTGGTAAATTGCTTTAAGTTAGGAAGCAATTATTTATCCTTTAGAAAGAATATACAAAATATTCCTCACCTTAAAGTTCCCTCAGGTTTTTGCAAATATGCAGATATTTGACTACGTATATTATTTTCAACATAATTTTAACATTTCATTTACTCTTTATTAAATTTGCTTTTTAAAGTAGCAAAGTAGCTTTTGTTAAGTCACATGTTTTAGTGAAGGACTTTAAATTCTTTATACTTTTAAGAAAAAAGAGTTATTTTTCCTTAAACTACACTCCCAGAGTTTTACAAATAGCACATACATTTAAACCATGGATGATCCATTTTTGATTAAGTAGTTTCGCCACATCCTCCATTCTATCTTGTCATATAAACCTATGTCCTTTATGAATTATAGCTCCTTATCTCAAGTAGCAGTTAACTTTCTGAATTCCTAATAGTCAAAGATGACTGTAGCAAATCGGTTCATCATTCTCTTGAGGGAAAGTAATATTCAAACCAATCAGGGTCTTTAGGCTGACAAAAACAGCGAAGTTCATTTCTATTAGACAATAGGAGTCAAAAAAAAGTCTATTGGTGGAGCTTCCACTGGAAACTCTACAAAGTCTGTGAAATTAATAGAAGATCTTCATAGTGCCTCAGGAAGAAGACACTAATTTGATGTTCTCATTTTTCTGGAATTACATTCATCTGAAATTTAGAAGCAATTTTAAGGAAATTTTTTGTTATCCAAGAAATAAAATTTATTATACTATAATAATAAGCGATGACTATATTTCAAAGTAGTTAATTCATCATTATTGAATGACCAGTATTCTGGCTTTTGTATTATTCCAGTTTTTATTACTTTTTTTACCTCTATTCAGCCTGTCCTTTGGTTATTAATCCAAAAAGAGGCCCAAAAGGCAATGACAATGTGAATAAATTTACCATATCAGCTACGAGGACCTTTTGATTTGCATTAAACATTTAAAAAATACTTTTATTTATATGTGTGAGAGAAAACGCATGTGTGTCAGTGTGTGTGGTGGGGGATAGGGATGATAAGGATATATTTTCATAAACTGTGAGCTTTTCAGTTTGCTTGAATTTTAACAATCACTTTTACCACCAAAGCTCATATAATTAATACTTAAAAATTGGCTGTCTTACCCATTATAGATCTTGTACATAGTTTTAATATTTTTTCAAATATTCATTTTGTAGAAATGGCCCTTTTACATTAAGCCTTCGAAGACCTTTCGGCTTAATTTTGTATTATTAACACATCCTTATTTGCCCGATGGGCCTTGTTACCATTTCTAGGTTAGGCCCATAAAACAAGGACCAGCTCAGATGGAAAGGTCCTCTTCCTTCCAATGGCCTCAGTTATGGGCAAGCTGTTGTACTAACAGTTCCAAAATCTATCATGTGACATATTAAATATGTCACCCAAATGAGGCGAATGGACTGAACACTTTAATTCTCTTCGGCTTACTTTGAGTATAAGAAACACTAGCTTTTATTTCTGTCTTTACTGCAGTATTAGTAGTCGTTTTGTTTCATTTTTTCTGTTTGGGCCACAACTCAGCAGGGCTGTGCAGGTCCTTCTCCTGACTCTGTGCTCACAGATCAATCCTGGAGGCTCTCTAGAGACTACGGAATGCCAAGGTTTGAACCTGGATCTACTGCATACAAGGCAAGTGAGTTACCTGCTGTATTATCTCCCTGGACCCTGTATTATGAATAGTTTTAAGGAAAGACTAATCTGTTACAAGTTAAATTTGAAGAGAAGAGAGATTTAGATAAATTGAACTGGGAAGAAAACATGTTAAGAAGGACAAGAGGAAGAAATCCCTGATGATTGCCTACAGTAAGTTAAATCTCCCATATTTTCTCATGGGAGCTAGAAGACGAATTCTAGCATTATTAGCCTATGATCCAGACAAAACACTTTAGAAAAATCAAAGAGCTATTATAAGACTCTCGGCTGTTTTTCTCTTTAATACTCTTGAAAATTTGGTGTTTCTGTATGATTATGTTTCAGTATGATTACTGTATGTTTGATTTCTGCACTCAATAAACTTACTTATTGAACCCTACTCTCTGCCAGGCACTGGACACACAAGACCCTAGAGTTAATTCTTAGAGTTAATGTTATTAATTATCACTTCATTCTCTCTTATCCCTTATTGATCTGGTTGATATTAATTACTTAGATACTGACATCTAACTCTGTATTTCTAATCTTTTTCCCTGTCATCTAGAGCAGTACTTTTAGTACTTTCTGGAGAGCATCTCTTACAGTGGTCCCAGTCTGCAATTCTTTCTTTAATTATATCACTTGTATCAGTTGTCTTTCTGTTGTTCATCGATTTGCTCAAGTGAGCGCCAGTAACGTCTCCATTCATTGGGAATGAGGTCCATTACTGTTACTGTTTTTGGCATATCGAATACACCACTGGTAGCATGCCAGATATTCACCAAATATTTATTAGTTCACCTACAATATTCTGGCTGAGTTTGATGGATACAGACAACTCAACTCAACATATTTAAGACTAGATTTATCCCATCCTCTTCTAAATTGCAATTTCTTGGTTTTCGCATTTAATCAAAGATATTTGTCCAACTAATACAGTCAGTCTCTTACTTTCTAAGGCCCAGTGTTGGCTAATGATCACTCTCTCTCTCTCTCTCTTGCCTTTTGGTCACACCCAGTGTTGCTTAGGGGTTGCTCCTGGCTCTACACTCAAGAATTACTCCTGGTGGTGCTCAGGGGACCATATGGATGCCAGAGACCGAACTCAGGATGACCACATGAAAGGCAAATGTCCTACCTGTTGTACTGTCGCACTGCCCCACTCCAACGATATAAAACTCTGTGAAATGAGTTTTAATGTTGCTATTCCTTATTGTTTGCATAGTCATTGCTGTAAATCAGGTCCTTATTATCTCCTGCCTGAGTTATGCAATAAATGTTTACCCTGCTTCCAATATTTTCCTCTTCACTTCACCCTAAATTAGCTTTTAAAACACAAGTTTAATTATGCTTCTTTCCCGCTTAAAGATTTTTGGTGACTCCCCACTGACTATAGAATAAGATCCGAATGCTCTTCACCTGACCCTTTATACCTGATCTCAACCCATCTTTGAGCAGTTCCCTACTCTACATTTTCCAAACTTTGAAACACAATCGCACTCTGCTTTTGTGGACTCCTTCCTCTTTCTCCGGAATAATACAGCCTCCCTCACTGTTATGTTTTACTTCTCTTATACTTTATAAGGACTTTTCTTGGAGTCTTCTGAGAGGCAGACAGGGATTTATTTCCCAGTATTTAAAATGGAAAGAAACAGTATTCTACCATGTAATTAATTTGTGGAGACTCTATCTATTTTCTTTTCTTTTCTTCTTTTATTTTTGCATGAGAGACCCAGAAAGTAAACCTTGGTAGGTACCATAATCTATAAAGCAGATTAGATGGAGGTGTTTCATTTTGCTGAATAAAATTTATTTGGATTCATAAACTCTAATCTATTCTATTAGAATTTAGACTCATATGTTTATCTGAGGGCACTTTTACAAATAATATCAGTCCTTTACTTAGATTTTTATTTGGAATTTTTATACTAGTCAGTTTTTAAAAAATAAATTTAGCACTTTATAGTCATAATAATAAGTTCCACATTATTATTTTTTTCTTTTTGGGTCACACTGGCAACACTCAGGGGTTACTCCTGGCTCTGCACTCAGGCATTACTCCTGGCAGTGCTTGGGGACCATATAGGATGCTGGTAATCGAACTCTGGTAAGCCGTGTGCAAGGCAAATGCCCTACCTGCTGTGCTATTGCTCCGGCCCCAGTTCCACATCATTTTAATCACAGTGTATCTTCACAGCAATACAACACTGCCAGGGGTACTAAGAATATTGGTACAATCTAGTTTTCAAGAACATTTGGTTAAAAATGAACAAGATTTATCAAAATTTACAATACATAATACTATAACTCGATGGAAAAAAACAGTTTTCAGCAGACAACTTAGTATTTTTTTAGGAAATGATAATAGGCAGCTAATAAACAATTCATATGAAAGAATGTATTTAGGAAACTTTTCCCTTATTTGTTTGTTTATTTACTAGAGTATCTGCTCTCTTCCACTGGATAAAATTTGCATTTTTACTCTCTTTATAATTTCATTTTTATTTTTTAATTTAGGACTGGTAGTTTACACAGCTGCTGATAACAGAGTTATGCGCATTCACTACACTCAAAACCACCTTCTCTCCCCACTTTGTTTCTTGGCACTCTTTAAAAAAATTACCTTAATTTAATTATTCACTTAAGTATTTAATTGTTTTAACTTAAAAATTATTTTTAAATTTGTAACTGTATCACAGTGAGATACAGTTAAAAAGTTGTCCAAGATTGGGTTTTAACCATATAATGTTCCAACACCCATCCCTTCACCAGTGTACATTTCCCACAACCAATGTTCTCGGATTCCCTCCTGCCCTTGCCTTCTGCTTCTCTACAGCAGGCACTTCTCTCTCTCTCTCTCTCTCTCTCTCTCTCTCTTTCCTCTCTATTACTCTCCTTTTTGGACATGATGGTTTGCAATACAGATACTGAAAGATTATCAGGTATCTCCCTTTACCTATGTTCAACATCCAGTTCCTTATTTTTTAAGCTTGAACTATGAGTAAGATATGTCCATATCCTTGAAATATCAGTATGAATTGAATATACCTTTAATCATTCACAACTATAAGTACTTTAAGGACTTACTAATATTATATGATGATGACAACACAGAGGCAATTTATTAGAGGTAGGTCATCAGGAGGATATACATGACCAGAGGTTCATGTATATCATGAACAGTATGTTCTCCCTACACATCCCATAGCTATTTTTATCTTTTCCTATAATATCATATTGAACTCATTCAACTTTGTTTCCTTTGCAGTCACGGAGACTTTAACAATATGGCCCAAGTTCTATTTGTAACCCAAAAATCTTGTCTAAAGTTTGAAATAAAGCAAATGTTTGGCAACCAAATTTAGAATTACATTGAGCTGAGTAGGATTTCATGGAGAAGAAAAAACATGAGCAGTGGAACATAAGTCTGAAGAACTACTTCAGGATTGGCATGTAGCTTGGAAACATCATAAAGTGAAATTAAGAGATAAGTATTAGAAGCCATATGGGGGTTGGATTTTATCTTATCCAATTTTGGAGCTTTCATGAAGACTTCCATGCTAGAGAACGGCAACTTGAATATAGACTATAAAAGTTATTTAACTCAACATGGAAGAAAATAATGGCTTCAGACATTGGCAAACTGAAAAAGAGATTGGAGGAAAGTGCGGGTCAAGAATGATACTGAAGTTTTCAGGCTGGAGAAAAGAAGTCATTTACTGCACTAGAGAACAACAAAGAGAAAGCCATTAGGGCAAGACAGTGATTTTCATGCCAAGTGGAGATGTTCAGGAGATTTTGGAAATTACAGTATTTAATGGGTTTCACATATGTGATGGCAGAGACAGGTTAATGACCTGTTATCAAATGTTATGGATTCTTCCTTCAGGAAAGTATTCTAGAATAAAAAGGCTCAGGACGGCAATTTATAAAACATATGTAAGAGTCACTGGAAAATGTGATAGCCAGGAAGGAACCAAAGGGATATATATATACGAATATATGTGTGTGTGTGTGTAAAACCAAAGGGATATATATTATATATAACCAAAGATATGTATATATCACATATATAATATTATATTATATATCTACTCTGTGAATGTATACACACACACACACACACATATATATATATATATATATATATATATATATATATATATATATATAATACACACACTTTTGGAGTAAGGTGATTACCAGACCATCAAACTTAATTGCATATTTAAACATTTCATTGCTGCCATTTATATTTTTTCTTCCTTGGAAGCACATGCTTAAGACCACTGACCTTATCAAAGGGAAATATGGGGGCTTGGAAATGGCACTGTGGTAGAATGAGAAGTCAAGAGCCAAGGAAAATACTTTTCTAAACAGAACTCAGGTGGTAAGAGACTGACAACCTTTGAGCAACCCTGGCAATTACAGGCTCAATTCCATCCTCTGCACATTTAGATAACATTAGTAGGCAAGGGACAGCAAAAGTAGCAAAGCCCAATTTTAAAGTTCTGCCCCAAGATATCAGGCATTTACTATAATCTTTAAAGGTGCACCTATCTTTGGGTAGTTTTGAAACACAGAGAGGTAGAGCAGTTACCTGACTGACTTGTTTCCCTGGTGCCGTGAGTCACCAGTTGGAATAGAGGTTAGAAGTAAGAGCAAAGCATCTCTAAATGGATCTATTCATGGAAGGGATGAAAGAAAGGGAAAAAATGACTATTTTTTTCTTTTTGGATCACACTCAGCAATGCTTAGAGATTATTCCTAGTTTGCACTCAGGAATTACTCCTGGCAGTGCTTGGGAACCATATGGGATGCTGGGGATGGAACTCAGGTTGGCCCGTGCAAGGCAACCGTCCTTCCCACTGTGCTATCTCTCCAGGCCAAAACAAATGACATTAAACAAGAATTTCATTAAAATTAATTATACTCATTAAGTGATTCATGATTGACACCTATACCACTAGGCATTTTACAGACTTAATTCACATACAATTTATATTTCTACCTGTTTTTCCTGTTAACCTCAGGGAAAGGCTCCTCTCTCCAACCTTCCTTGACACACTCTTTTTAAATGGCTAATTAATCAAACTTTTCTTTTCTTTTTATACTTGACTGACATTCCTCAAATGACCAATATAAAAGTCTTTATGTGGTAAAAGATGGTAAAACATTTAATAATCCAAGGTACATAAATTTGGAGAAACTTCACTAGTAGTTTCTCTTTTGTCTTATATCATAAGCACAGCACACCCACTTGCCTCACTCACTTGAATCCATAAAAACCCATATGATCTTAAAAGGAAGCAGCAGGTGCATGGGAGGGGACCCGGAGGTGGAGGAGGCAGAAAGGGGTGCTCTGGGAGAAAGTGGGTTGTTGGTTGCTGTTTGCTTGAAACCTTATCATCACTACAGTCCTGTAAATCATGGTGTGTCCAAAAGACAGGTAAAATACAAATTTTTTTAAATTATTTTTTAATAAAGGCAGTAGGACACTTAAACCTAACCTTAAATAACCCAATTGTACTAAATGAACCAGCACCAACAGTCTTTAAGCATAATTCATCCAGTGCTATTCATTCACTCTGTGTCACCCCTTAGAGGTGTAGTGCCTTTTCTTTATCAGAAAAAGAGACTCGAGTCTGATCTGATATGAAAAACACTTAGGACAATTGAGAAACACAGAGAAGAGCAATGTGCAGGCTCTGTAATCAAAGAATTAAAGAACTCACCAAACCCACCAGAATGTTCCTCCCCTACAGACACTGTGGTCTCATTTCTCACTACATTTGCCATTTGTGCTTTTTGATAAGGAAAGTCATTACTCTTATTACCTACCTCCACTCTAATTGTTTATTTGGTAGTGACCAGATAAAATGTGATAAAAATTGCAAATTACATACAAAAACTCATACACATATCATATATATTATATATTTTATATATAATATATAATATATGTATATATATATATATAAAAACTCTGGTTGCAACCAGAAAGATAATACATGTCTTGGATGCGTCCAACTCCAGTTTGACTCTCCAGCACCACATACTATCTCCTGAAATCCCCTGGGAATGATCCCTAAGCACACAGGCAGGAGTAAGCCTTGGATACCAATGGGTATGGCCCCAAAATTGGAAAAACAAAACAAAACAAAAAACAAAGCATTGAAAAAGTAGCTCCGGTTATAAGGAGCTTGGGTAAAATCAGATACTACAGCACAAAGAACTGAAAATTATCTTTTGTTTTGACACGTTGCAACCATAGTCAAGCACAGGAAGGGTAGTTTTGTGAACAATGAACGCTGGGGCTATTCTGACTGAAGATCTATTATCCAATCTAGCATGAATCTATTTAGAATGTTCTGTTTGTGCCTAGGAGTTCCCTTTTCTCTGAATTCTGAATGGATTTAGTTTTAGCACCAGAAGACTGGGGAAGGAGTAGAGAAAGGGGAGACCCTTTCCTTCCTAGGAGATTGAGGGAAGGATGGAGAAAGGGGGAAACCCTTTCCTTCCCAGGTTTCCCTCTGGATCAAGGTGGGCTGCCTTTTCATTTGAATCAAATTCCAATGGGTGGTTTTCTCAATAATCTTGACTGTTACTTCACCCTCTCCCTTGTTTTTTTAGGTTTACAGATGGAAATAGTGTCCTGTTGTGTTAGGATTGGGAGACAGAGAAGACCTGAGGACACCTAGCTCAGAGCAGATGTTCCTAGCTCTGAGCCACGTATCTCAGCAGTTCTCTTATTAGTATACAATATTATCCAACCTGTGCCTGAAACTTGTGTCAGTCACCAACTATGCTTTTTAACTTTGTGAGGCTAATATATGCATATGATTCTATAGTTCATTATTATTTTTAAACAAGGAACTAATTATTTTCATTCAAAATGGTTTGAGTGACATAAAAGCCTTGATACATGCTTTCCTAACTCAACTCTGTGTGTGTGTGATGTTAGATCATTTTGCATGTGTGTGTGTGTGTGTGTGTGTGTGAGAGAGAGAGAGAGAGAGAGAGAGAGAGAGAGAGAGAGAGAGAGAAATGTTTAATCATGCTAGCTGGAGAGCAAATAATGTCAATTTCAAATCAAAAACTCCAAATAAGGTTTCATAGAACATAGATTAATAGAGGTCACCAGTCAGAGTTACAAATTTGTCAATTACCATATGTCCTTAACAAGTCACTTAAATACTCTGAATTTTAGTTTCATGAAGAGCCAAACAGTGAGGATAAAGCTTGGCCTATTTATCCTTTAGGGTTATGTTTGGGGAAGTCCCAACAGATGATAGGCTGGTGTTTTCCAGTTGTGGGACTAGCTGGGAATAACACCAGGATGGCTCTGAAGATAAGAAATATCCACTAAGTATCACTGTCTTCCTGTTCATCATTAATTTTTTTCAAGTGGGCACCAGTAACATCTCCATATGTCCTGTCTCATGCTAGTAGAGCCCAAGGGCATCTGCTTGCTCCAGGAACATAAAGAGCCTCAAACCATTCCATCAGGTCATGAGAATGAGGTCTATAATTGTTACTGGTATTTGGCATATCAAATACGACACAGGTAGCTTGCCAGGTTCTGCCGTGCGGGTGGCATACTCTTGTAGTCATCTCTAAATCCAGCATTTATTGATGAACTGAGTGGCCGCTTGCGGCCTTGCAAGCCAGCTGTGATCAGCTCTTCTGCTAGGTGAAGTTCTGATGAGAGGGAAGTCAGGATGTGGAAAATGGCAACCCTCATGGAGTGGGGGAGGGGTCTGGCACTTGTGAGGCTCTGCTGGGATGGCGGGCCAGGGCTAGAACCCGTCATCCCCACCGGGTACCTTGTGAACGGCTGGGCACATGGAGAGCCAATAGCAGCTCTGCCCCATGTCTGTGAGTCTCTGAATCCACTAAGTAGACATGCAAAATTCCATAATGCTGGAGAGCCTCAGTTAATACATAAATTATCAGTTACTATATCCCCACTTTAAATAAACAGGAAACACCCTTAATTAAATTTCAAATTGATGTGAACTCTGTTTTGTGTCTCCAAATTGAGTATCAGAGAAACATCACAATTAGCCCCTGAATTGAAACTTTTTTTGACATTATACAATTTCAAAACCATTAATCTAGCTAGTTAGTTGCATCCTTCTCCATAAACATTATCATATTTGGTGTCTTTCTCATCTTACTATATTCATCTCTACAAAGTTTAATGCTTTTTAATTTCCCTTTACCTACAGTTAGTTTTGGCAAATTCATTAGAGCACTAATTTGGATAAAACAAAACTTTAATTTTTATTTCATATTCAATTTTATGTCAGTAAAAACCTAACCGTGAATACTATTTTTTTAACAACTTCAAAAATTTATTTTCTCCTCTCCACCCATCTTGTCTCTTTCTCACTTCTTTTCCTCAGGTAACCTTAGTTCTCTCATTAAGATTTACTGGTTTATTGCTTAAATTTTCTTGGCCTGTGCATCACTTTTATACCCTTATATTGCATTGTTACCCTGAGCTTTTAATGAGGTAAGCAGTGAAGGGTATTGCACACAGAATCTCTTCATTGAGGGTAGAGAGTTTAGACATCTTGGAGACAGTGTGGTGCCGTGGTTAATCATCCAACTTTAGAAGACAAAAAATTCAGGCTATGTAATAACACTAACTCATTCATTTACTAAATGTGCATGTGAAAAAGTGACTTAATCTCACTAAGCCTTTATTACTTTTATCCTCATTAGAGTAGTCTACCTGTCTTTAAGTGGGTACTTGTGAGCACTTAATGAAAGGGTTCATATAATGTGTTTAACATTAATGCCAGACACATATAAATATTGAGTTAAAGTGTCCAATATTGCTTTAGTATTGCTAACATGAAAATTTCCCTTCTTGTCCTTTCACCCCTTTACTTTTTCAGCATGATTTGTCTGCAAAGAGGTTGGCTTACATAAAAGATATTTGTAAATTCAAAGAATTAAGAGAGGCAGAAAAATGTAACTACACACATTTAAGGGCTACACATATCTTTGAATGGCTGACATCATCTCAGCACAACAGTATCTGACCTCCTGGAGGACTCCCTGGCTAATGAGCCAATATTTAGCTGCTTTCAGTGCTTGCCTGTGGCCATGAGAAGAATGAAAGTTAATCCTATGAGTCAACTGTCTGTGAGGTATGTCTTGAGAGTCAAGCAGGATTGTGGCATTAGTCAACAAGGTAGATACCCACCCTGCAACAGTATTTTTCAAATCTGGCCCAGGTATGCTGATCAATACAAGGTAGATATAATATCTGCTCTCGATTTGTTGGCCAAGTATTTTATTTATGTCCAGAATAAGACTATGGTCAGACTAAGCAAAATATTCCCCAAGCATTAGTATAGGTTGTGATTAAGAGTGTGATCTGTGGTATGAGAACATATGGATTCAATTGTTAGCTTTGCCTTTACTCATGGTGTTGGAAAAATTAACTATATCTTTAAGTTCCTCCTCTGTGAAATGGGAGTCGTAGTAGGCTTGGCATCATAGAATTGTTATGAGGATTAAATGAACAAATATGTGGAAAAGTTCTAGTCTGACAATTCACAGATCTGATGACTATGACTGAATTGCTTTACAACCAAATGGTTTACGTTATAGCTAAAACAGATAAACATGCCCTTAGATTGAACTGGATGGTAGTGGACGGCAAGGACTGGTAAGCCACAGCTTCAAATCATCCATTTTAGTAAAGTTGTTGGAAGAAAGTCACTTAGATTCACTTGTATATCATCTCTGGCTGCTTTCATGTTACAATGGTGGAGTCCAGCAGAGACTATGGTGATAGAAATGTCATGGCTGCAAAGCCTCAAATATTTACTATGCAACTCTTTAAGAAAAAGTTTACGGATTCTTGTTTATAACAGCTGATAGCAACTTATTTTTTTATTTCAAAGGAAAACATTGTCATGAAGATTATTTATTCTAGGATATATATATATATATATATATTCCAGTATTTGCACCCAATTATATGACATATCATACACAAGGTTTATGAAACTCAGATGACCTCAAAGGCATAGTTTTATTCACTCCCTGTTCCCACCAGTTCTGCTTAAGGAAGCAACGTGCATGAGGATGATGCTACTAACCTACTTTCAGTAGACCAGATGTCCTGCTATTTTCCAGCAGTGTTAATAGATTTTCAACATTCCATCCTCTCTTTCAATGAGTTTCCATATAAACCTTCCTGTACACTTATATGGGGCTGGTTGTGGTGTAGCCTGTGGTTTGGAAAAAAAATTCCCTCTAATTGAAGCCAGCTGAGCTGTAAAGGAATTGAACTTTCATCCTTGGCTTTCCTCAGCCATTGTAGATTCAGATCTTGGCTATCTATATCACTGTATCACTGTCTTCCCGTTCATCTTCAATTTGCTCGAATGGGCACCAGTAACATCTCCGTATGTCCTGTCTCATGCAAGTAGAGCCCAAGGGCACCTGCTTGCTCCAGGAACATAAAGAGCCTCAAACCATTCCATCAGGTCATGAGAATGAGGTCTATAATTGTTACTGGTATCTGGCATATCAAATATGACACAGGTAGCTTGCCAGGCTCTGCCGTGCGGTAGCATACTCTTGTAATCATCTAAAAATCCAGCATTTATCGTGCAAGGCCGCACGAGCCGGGTTGTGATAGGCTGGTCTGCTGGGTGTAGTTCTGATGAGGGGGAAGTCCACTATCTATAAACGATGAAAATTTATTTGGTAGAGGAAACAAAGGCTATTTCCTAAAACGATATGTATTTAATATTTGTTTTCTTTTAAAAAATAGAGTAAGGAAAACTTAAAATGTACCCAAAGGTCAGCAGGGTTATCTCTTCTTTTGATTTTATCATGGAGCTATTTTTATCCAACTTTTCCAGTTCTGGGCTAGACCAACATGGATACAGTATGAGATAAGAGCTCTTAAGTGGAAATTAGCAAGTGAACTGGACATTAGAGATACATTTAAATTATGAGAACCACCAGATGATTTTCTCTGATTTGGACCTGGAAACCTATATACTGTGTTCGTGACAAGGATAAAAAATGGATATGAAGTCTGGCAAATACAATAGCAAAATGGAAAGCAAATAGCTAGTACATTTCTAATCTCATATGCACATGCTTCTTTTGGTTATTACTCAGGAGAGAAAAATGACTTCATTTTGACAACAATGATGATATATGGGAATGCTTTATTATTTTTTAAAAAATGGAAAGCTTCCAAAGTGGAAGTATAATTTTATCCTAAGGAATGTCTATGAACACACAAGAGCAGCTACTGATCTTTGATAAAGATAAGGATTGCCATAATGAAAAATTCCAAATAAGTGTATGAACAGGAAACAAAGATCTGAAATTTATCAGTATACCAGAGACTAAGAATAATTAGGCATCGTTATTAAAATATAAAACCAGACAAGTGACAGAACATGGACGCACTGTTTTTCCCTCTTTAGAAAATCATACTCTGCACACAGATCTTAGAACTCTGAATTGTGTGAGTGAGGAGGCGGGCAAAAAGCAGAGACTGAAGTTTCAAAGTGCCTAAAGGTTCGATCACTTCATTGCAAAATAATTTCCACCTGGAAATAATATGAAGCAATAGTTTTTCTTCAACCTTCATTAGTAGCTAAGGGATAACTGAAGGTTCAAGAAATATACTTGTTTACTTAGGATATTAATATATAATAGATTTTCATAGAATATTCTATTTTTTATTCACAGAAAGCTGAAGATACCTGTCTTCTCTTAAACTTTAAATCCTTTTACTATATGCTCTCTGATATTACTACATCAATGAGAACAGATAAGAATGCCATCTCTGAAGCCTTACTTAGGTACATATTGGACTCTGCTATCTATGCAATCTTGTGCAAAATTACTCAATGTTTTGTTACCGCCATTTTCTGTACCTGAACTAGCAATCAAGAACACCTAATACCGTAGAATGTGGTTGGAAGTGCCAGGAATTTGTTTCTAATAACTGCTTCTCTTATGTATGCCATTTGCTAGATGAGAGGAGTCCAACTGTGCATGGCCATCACAAAAGACAGCTAAAATTCCTAATCATCAATACCTATGCATATATCCTTACTTGGAAATAGGATCTTTGCAGATCTGACAAGCTAATGTGAGGCCATGTGGATTAGAGAGTGTCCTAAAAGCAATGATAGAAAGGAAAAGAAGATTTTGCTATTAAAGAAAGAAAAAAGATTTAGAGACTCAGGCAATGAGAGTGACTGAGAGCAGATAGTTAATAGATAAGATTATTGTGATGAAAATACTAATGAAGAAATATCGAAGATTGTGGGGAACGACCAGAAACTGGGAAGAAACAAAGAAACATTCTGTTCTAGAGCCGTTGGAGGGATAATGACTCCTCTGGCGCTCAGTTTTAGACTTCTCTAACTCTGAGAGCTGTAGAAGAATGAAATTCATTATTTTAAACAACCTAGGTTGTGGTACTTTGTGATGGCCATCCTGGGAAATTAATACACCGGTAACCTAGACAAGAAAGTGAGGATTTGTTGAGGGAGAAAATGAGATGTCAAAGTTAAAATTCCATTACCTAGAACAGGACTCCACGCTGGCCATGCGGTGTTCTTTGTATTGGTTATTTGATGGGGTCGGTCTATTCATTCCCTTACTGAGAGGAGTTAGGAAAGTGGCCCGTAACAGCACTCCATAGCAGACAGCTGAGATAACTGAGTGAACGTGAAGACGTTATAATTATTTAAGTTGCTGTTGTGTGTTGTTGTGTTAAGTGATGTTGATACAGAAGCCACTTGTCGCAGGTGGCTATTTAAATGAAATGTTTTAAACTGAAATAAAGAAGTCAGTTTCTCAGCTGTACTAAAACATATTGAGAGCGCTCAGTATGCTTGTGTGGCTAGAGGCAGCCATATTGGATCACGCAGAACGTTTCCATCATTCCATAAAGCTGCATAAAATTTCCAGTGATGGTGCCAGGTGATCTTTCCATTGTGACAGGATTTATTTGGGAGTCAATAAACTAAGCAGCCAAATTCTGTAGAAAATTAATAGGTCAGATTTTTTTTAATATAAGACATTCCCTCATTTATTAAGGAAAAAATAGTAAGGGGATAAAGTAGTGCAGAAATTTTAGAAAGGCTCGCAAGCAGGGCTCACTTGTTGAAAGGTCTAATGCTTTCTTCTTTCTTCAGCGCTTTTCCAGTATTTGGACAATAGATATTCTATTTAATTCTTTAAGTGAAAAAATTATTACTGCAGCAAAACAACCTATATCTAATGGCAGGCATCACCAAGGAGAAGTACGATGTTTTACTTAGATCTGATTGAGACGTGCCTAGTGTAGAATGGGTTAATATTTTGGTCCCTTAATACTGTGAAAGAGGTAAATTCTACAAAGCGACAAATGAGATCAAGAAATCCGTGAGCCTTTCTCCTCCTCTTCAGATCTAATCATACAGATGAATAAATTGCTATAAAAATACCAAAAATAAAACTAAAAACAATGACTGAATCATTTTTTTTAAAAATCTCATGTACTCTGTGTTCAGGTAGCAAGAAATTTAATTCCAGTCAGACCAGTCTCCTGTGATTTCCCCCCTCTTTCATCTAAGATATTTTTAATGCTCAGAGGCATTATAATAGAAAAGCATGTATTTTTTGCGTGGTTTATACCCATCATCCTTACCATTACAACAAGACAAAAGCATTAAAGTAAAATTAATCATGTCAAAAGATTTTAGCAAAAACAAGTGAGACCATGCATAAAGCATCGCTTTGTCTAGTGTGAAGTCACGCTCTGATTAAAAACATATAATGAAAGTGAAAGTGATACATCATTGCCTTAGCAGTAGGGTTTTCTGAGAGTGCTTTGCAGTTTTCAACAAAAAATGTAGAAAGATCTTGGTCTTTAAAACTCACAATGATTATTGTTCTACCTAAATAATTGGAATTAATCTTAAAATTTTAAAAAAGAAATTAAGACTTAATGACTAGGCGAGGCATGTCAGTGGGACTGTAATTAGAACACATTGGATGGAATTTGGTTTGCTTTGACATCCAGACACTGAGGTAAGAAAGTGTCTGCTCAGCACTGCCCTTTTTACAAACCATCTCTAAAGCTAACAGAATGTGGTCAGGCCCTTTAAGTTTTGCCTGAGTCATGCTGCTAAGGTACTATATCTATGATTTTTGCTCCATCAAAAGCAGTGTATAAAAGTGTAGCTGTGGAGTGATCCTTCCTTAATAATAGGAAGGATCCTATTTTACTTATTTGTGTATGATAAACAAAGCTAAACATTCCAACTGACCAATATTCATGAAATATAGATTTGGTTTCTTGACTTCACCATAGAGTTATCTTATGGATCTGAAAAGAGGCAGTTTGCTTATTTGCACTTTGCCTTAATTACTCCTTTATTTTGATGGAGATATTTGCATATAATAATTACTCACCCAGTTATCTTTTCATTTTTTATTGTAATTTTGAAAGTAATTTCAATTATTTTAATGAGTTCTCTCTAACGTTACAAACCACTTTGTTCTATGGAACTTATGAGCCTACATAATTTATATGTTTTGCGCAACTATTTTTAGATGTGTAATTGTTTACATAAAAATAGAAATACACAGTATAGTACTATATAATCACTATCACTATCCTTCCGTTGATCATCTATTTGCTAGAGCGGGCACCAGTAACATCTCCATATGTCCTGTCTCATGCTAGTAGAGCCCAAAGGCATCTATTAGCTCCAGGAACATAAAAGAGCCTCAAACCATTATAGTAGGTCATGGGAATGAGCTAATATAATTATTACTGGTATTTGGCATATCAAATAAAACAGGGCAGCTTGCCAGGCTTGCCATGCAGGTGGCATACCCTTGTAGTCACCTCTAAATATAGCATTTATAGATGAACCACGCGGTTGCACAAGATGGGCTATGATAGGCTGTCACTGGGTGGAGTTCTGACGAGAGGGAAGTCCGGATGTGGAAAATGGCAGCCCGATGGAGTGGGGAGGGGGTCATCTGGCTTGTTGTGTGGCTCTGCTGGGGTGGTGGGCCAGGGCTAGAACCTGCCATCCCTCCCGGGCACCTCGTGAGCAGCTGGGCACAGGGAGAGCAAGTAGCAGCTCTGCCCCATGTCTGTAAGTCTCTGGTTCAGCATAACTGGGCCCATTTCTTCTATAAAAAATTAAAACAAAAAGGAGATATGTTGGGTCGAAGGAAAGGCGGGTGTTGCCAATGCTTTTCCCGGCTTCTGCTGCATCTTCGAGTATTTCTGCTCTTCTCTCTTTGAGGTCTTCCTTTGGACTGCTTTGCGGGATTGGACGTTAGCATTTGGTTGCCTGAGGCTCGTGCCTTGCCATGTTGGTGAAAGAAGAAGCCCCGCCCTTTCCACGGAAATGCCTAATTTTGTGTCCTTGCAGGCTGTTTCTCAGCTTGCTCCACGTAGCCGAGGGTTCACTCAAGTTCTTTGTGACAATGAAGGGAGGATCTGAGTCGCCGGACACCGGTTGGGAAGAAGCAAGCGTCCCAAACAGGATCTGACCACGGTCTCCTTCGTGCAAAATTCTACTTCACACAACAGGGAGAAAAGGCTGCAAAGTTTAAGAAGAGAACTCCCAGAACGACCACCAACTGGGAACTCTTTGGCACCATTGTAGCAACATGGGAAGATACCATCATTGATGACATCAATGAAGAATACAACTGACTGGTTCAGCACCTCAATGATTGTGCGAAGAATACCAAGAGAGAGAAAGACACAAAAGGACGCCTGTCTTCCAAAACTCTCGACCTCATTCGCCAACATAATACTATATAATAAACAGTTGAATGGTGAAAAGTCATCAAATGTATGCATATTAAATTACATAAGGGTAGTATGAATTTGACAATTCCTACCCCCCAGGTGCACAGTAATAATATTTTGGATGTATATTTTAGAACTTTTCCTTTAATTTAGAGGCATGCAATCTTTGACTAAATATAAGTCCAGACAATAAGGACATACAGGCACAGGGAGAGACAGATGTGAACAGAGATTTTATTTCCTCTGACCAGTACTGTTTATGGAAGGAGCAAGAGCTTGGTATGTGACAAGGAGAGTGAGTAAAATATTTCTTGAGGGAACAGAGCAATAGTACATTGGGTAGGGCACTTGCCTTGCACGCAGCTGATCTGGGTTTTATCCCTGGCACTCCCTATGGTCCCTTGAGCCATGCCAGGTGTGATCTCTCAGTGCAGAACCAGGAGTTAGCCTTCAGAACCACTTGTTTTAAGCCCCCAAACAAAACAAATTAATTGAACTTCAGAGCGCACTGTAATCACCAGGGTCTAAGCACATATTTAAATCACTCCCTTTCTTTTTTTTAAATTTTTTATTACACCACATTGAAACATACCGTTACAAAGGTGTTCATAATTGGTTTCTTGGTAATACAGTATTCCAGCACCCATCCCTCCACTGGTGCCCCATCCCCACCACCAGTATACGCACACCCTCCTGCCCACCCCCAGGCTGTCGCAATAGCAGGTACCCACTTTTCCTCTCTTTCTCTCTGTCTCGCTCTCTATCTGCATCTCTCTCCCTTCTTTTACACATTGTGGCTAGCCCTGCAGACATTTACGGTTTATCATGTAAGTCTCTTTGTGTATATACAACGGTGAGTTCTAGTCTGACATTACCATTTCCCACACTCAGTAAAACACTGGTATATATTTATATCCCATTAATGAAATGTAGTCATTCTATATCTTTTCCTTCTGACTAATTTCACTCAGCATCATAGTCTCCATGTCCATCCATTTGCAGGTAAATTTCACAATTTCATCTTTTCTGACAGCAGCATAGTATTCCATCGTGTAGATGTACCACAGTTTCTTTAGCCAGTCTTCTGTTCTCAGACACTTATGTTGTTTCCAGATTCTAGTTACTGTGAATAGCGCGCGATGAATAAAGAAGTACAGATAGTGTTTCTGCTATGTGTTTTTCGGTCTCTAGGATATATTCCCAGGAGTGCTATTGCTGGATCAAATGGGAGCTCAATATCTTGTTTTCGGAGGAATGCCCATATTGTTTTCCCCAAAAGGGCTGGACCAATCGGCACTCTCACCAGCAGTGAATGAGAATCCCTTTTTCCCACATCCACGCCAGCACTGGTTGTTCTTGCTGTTTGGGATGTGTACCAGTCTCTGTGGTGTGAGATGGTACCTCATTGTTGTTTTGATTTGCATCCACCTGATCACTCCCTTTCTTAAGATGGTTGCACTTCACCAATTTGAAGTCAGATGTTGTCACATGATTTGTTGTCAACAATAAGATGCATTAATTTGCATCAGAAGCTTAGAGAGTAAAAAAATATATATATTCCTTGCCATGGCAATAGTACCATACCAAATACTAACCTTAGTACCAAAATGAAACAGACGACAGCTAATCCTACAATGGACATATGACATGAACAGAAACAAATCTTTATATATGAGCCACTAAAATTTGGGGTTAATTATTATGGTCTCTTAATCCATTTTAACTAATCTGGATGAGGCAAACTTTGGTACCAAAAGGGTCTGATAGCTGATGATAAGGAAATTGGGAACAGCAAACCACTTGGTTAAACTGCTGTCTGCTCTTATTTGAACAGTTAGTCAATTGTTTAACGAACTTCTAATTACAAGGGAGAGGTCAGAAAACAATGTTGATAGGGTATATTGGCTGATATCGACTGCAATTGGCAAGAGCAACAAAAAGGGATGACCTCATTAAAACATTGGTCCATTATAAGCAGGGTTGAAAGGACAGAGAATCCAAAAAATGCAGGTGAATGCAGCATTAAAAGAAGCAATTATTTTCAAATATAATTTATTGAGGACTTTATTTTTATATCTCATACAAAAAGGAATAAAATATCGAGAAAAAAAAGTGAATTTAAATTAGGAAAAATTAAAGTCTGGTTTTCATAGTATTGCATTTGAATACTTTAGAAGTAAGTTTACATGATGAAAAAAAAACATTCAGTAGTCTTACAAATGAGGAGAAAAGAAAACAATAGGGAGATCTATCTGTTTTATCTATCATCTATCTATCATCTATCTATCTATCTATCTATCTATCTATCTATCTATCTATCTATCTATCTATCTATCTATCTATCTATCTATCTATCTATCTATCTATCTATCTATCTATCTATCTATCTATCTATCTATCTATCTATCTATCTATCATCTATCTATCTCTCTCTCTCTATCTATCTATCTATCTATCTATCTATCTATCATCTATCTATCTATCTATCTATCTATCTATCTATCTATCTATCTGTCTATCTGTCTATCTGTCTATCTGTCTATCTGTCTATCTTGTCTATCTGTCTATCTGTCTGTCTGTCTGTCTGTCTGTCTGTCTATCTATCTATCTATCTATCTATCTATCTATCTATCTATCTATCTATCTATTTATCTATCTATAAGACATTGAAGAAATGGCTAAAAGGACAAAGATCCTCCGGCTCCGGGCACATCTCTTTGACTCCACCATTCTCCCTGCATTAACATATGCCTCAGAGACCTGGGCCCTACGAAAGCAGGATGAGAAGGCTATTCGGGTCTCCCAGAGAGGAATCGAAAGAGCTATGCTTGGAGTATCACGCCTCACTCAAGTGAGAGAAGGAATTCAGAGTTCTGACCTCCGTCGCTATTTCAGAATCAGGGACACAGTCTTGTTTGCCAAGACATCGAAAATCAGATGGGCTGGACATGTAATGTGATTTGGAGACAACCGCTGGACTAGAGGTATTATGGACTGATCCCACGGGATGTCAAAATATCAAGTGGCCGCCCACCTACAAGATGGTCAGACTTCCTTGTAAAGTCCCTGAAGGAACGGTCTGAGGCTCTTCATATTCCTGAATCAACCAGATGCCTCCATGCAAATAACTCCTCCAAAAAGACTGGTGTGGCCATATTAGTATCAGATAATATAGACTTCAGGCTGAAAAAGGTTAGAAGGGACAACGAAGAACTTATTACTTAAGGGGTATGTACACCAGGAAGAAATTACACTACTAAACATATATGCACCCAACGAGGGGCCAGCAAAATACATAAAACAACTGCTAAGAGACCTCAAAGAAGACATTGACAGTAGCACAATAATAGTTGGAGACTTCAACACTGCTCTATCAACGATGGATAGATCAACAAGACTGAAACTCACCAAGGAAATATTGGCCCTCAAGGAAGAAATGGAAGAAAGAGAGCTAGTAGATATATACAGGGCTTTTCATGCCAAAAAAGCTGAATACACATTTTTCTCTAGTGCACATGGAACATTCTCCAAGATAGGCCACATGCTGAGCCACAAAGCATACCTCAATAAAATAAAAAAGATAGAAATTGTGTCTGAATCAACCAGATGCCATTGGGCTACATTGGCACGTGATAGGGTGCAATGGAAATTTTACTGGTGCCCGCTCAAGCAAATCGATGAATAACGGGATTCAGTGATCAAGTGAAGTGATCTATCTATCTATCTATCTATCATCTATCTATCTATCTATCTATCTATCTATCTATCTATCTATCTATCTATCTATCTATCTATCTATCTATCATCTATCTATCTATCTACCTACCTATCTACATCCATCTATCTATCCATTTATCCATCTATCCATCTATACATCCACCTATTTATCCACCCATTCACCTATCTATCCATTCATCCATCCATCAATCATCCATCCATCCATCCATTCATCCATCGTCCCTCGGTCCCTCCATCACCGTCCATCTGTCCATCTATCATCTATTCATCCATCCATCTACCTATCTACCTATCTATCTCTTCCTTTCCATACATATGGAGATAGAAAGAGAGTGAGAACTTGAGGGAGAAGAAATTATTTGTGTGGTGTAAATAGAGAGATAAACGGGCAAGAAAACAAAGAAAAAGCAATCTAAGAAATATGCCAGTAAAGAACTGATTATTGTCCAAAGAGGTATTAGCCTGTACCAAAAGACAGTGAAAAGTAGAAACTTGAAATAACCACTGTCTTCTCAATGTCTAGAGACTGAAACTGAATTTAGAACACTCTTCCACTCATACAAGAGACTTGTTCTTCAGATTCAGTTGAGCTATTGCTAAGGAAGATAACAGAAAGCTAGAGTGAGGAGTTATGGGGGAAAAGAATAATGACAAAAATTGACAAAATCTCTGATCAAGAAACACAACTGTGGTCATCTTCAAATGCCTTATTTGGTGGGATTGCTCAATTATTCTATTTCCATATTAAATTATTTACTATTCCTACCCTGCCTCTAACTTATTACTTTGTAGTATATTTGAGAGGACCACATATTTCCAGATCAAGAGGAAACTCAAAATAAACTAACACTGAGTTGATTGTCTCCCATGAGATCTGTGATTGCCAGCACTGAGTTTGATTTCAAGAGATCTCCCTTACATGGAAGGGAAATGATACCCTATATATACCTTGAGCATGGTAAGAAGAATATACAATATATAATTTCCAGTTGTACAGAGTGTGGTAGGCTTTGTATTGTTTGTATTGTATTTTTTACTGAATAATTGCCTTTTCCTCCTTCTAAGCAGTGGAAAGATTGCAGGACACCCATGCTGATTCAATTGCAAGAAAAGCATGTCAGATGGAAATCCCAGTCTTTCAGGTACCTTGAATGACTACTGAAGAGAGAACTTCTACCAAGCTGTGTCGGGAGGTAATATAAGTAAAAATAACATTCTTTTGTTGATTGAAGCCTCTGAAATTTCGGAGTCATTGGTTCCCACAGCACACTCCAGCCCAGCTTTTCTGAAGGGGCTATATTCTCCCTTGTATGTCCCCAGCATAATCTAAGGGAACTACAGGAAAAAAGTGCCTACATGGGGGGACCATGGCATGAGACTAGGAGGTCAACCAGTAGGTCAATGTTGGAAGGGTCCACGGTCCGAAAAAGGTTGAGAAACACTGAGACAAACCTTCCTGACTGATAAACAAGTTTCATGGTAGAAGTACAGCTTTAATTCTGAACCCAAGATGTGTCTTTATTAAATCTTTGACAATAGAGCAAAAGACAAGACATTTTTTGCTTTTCTCTGGTTCTATGTGAATTTACCACAGACTAAATGTAGTGAGAAACAATTATATTCCAGATACTAAGGTGGGCACTTCATTTGTACCATCTTAATTTTAACATAGACTTGTAATAGGTAAGTATAATTATATTCTATTTGTAGATGAGAAAACAGGGTCAGAGAGAATGCATCCTGCCTGAAGCCACACCATCAAGAAATATTTGACTTGTATTTTAATTTAGATGTATTTGAAAGATAGGGTGCTCTGTCTGTGTGTCTCTGTGTGTGTGTCTGTGTGTGTCTATGTGTGTGAGAGTGGGAGAGAGACTACTGACAACTTTAAAGTTAGAACTAAAAGTCAACAATTTGCACTGAATATTGGTTTGTTAGTAATTTTAAATGCTCATTTATCTCTTTAGTCAATAAATAAAAATTGTATTCTTAACTTCTGGGAGTAGGATATTTTCTATTAACCCTATACCAGCTCTATTCTATGAACATTGTACTGCACCAAATTCATTGATTTTAAATTCATCAGATCCATTTAGAGATTCGTAGGTGAAATAGGTCAGCCCAGATGAAATCCCATTCATCTGCTTGAACTCTTGACTATTGGACTTGTTACCTAGACAGATTGGTGATGTGCGAGGCAGCACTGTTTGATGACAACACAAAGACCGGTGGTCTACTTCTCATTGTGTCAGTAAATCACCCTGTGCCTCTATGGCACCGCCTTTCCTTCAGGCACTTAAAATAAAAGTCCAAATTGTGAATCTGCTCAAGAAGTGCTTGAATTGTCTGCTTTCTGCTAGTATCTTTTGGATATTGAATCTTTCCTTTCCCTCCCTCCATTATTTGAGTTCAACCATGCATATCCTTTCTGAGGGTTTTAGCATATGCTATTAACTAACTTGAAGTTATTTTCTTTCACTCTTTCACCTGGACACCTGGCTAACTTCGTCTCATCCTTGTGATCTCAGCTCACATGTCCTTCTTTGGTGATATTTTAATGGCTTTCAAAATAGATCAAGTATCTATGTGACATATAGCCTATATAAGTGTTTAATATATTTTTGAAATATAACTTTAGAGCATGATCCTATTTTGCTATTATACACTATCTGGATTATTTAATTAATGTTAACTTACCACTTTCTAAGCTGTGAATATCTTAGATATGCGTGATGGTAAACTTTGATTCAGCAGTATATTTTTTATACTTAGAAATATAACTGCCACAGTAAAAATATCTAATACAGATAATTGAACGAACAATATGAATATGTAAAAGAAGAGGGTTGGGCAAAGGAATCAGTTAATCTTTCTTTACTGATATTCAACGGTTTGCCAGATTTAGTTTACAGTTTGCTTAGGAAAGATGTACAGCAAAATCACACAGTTCATCTCACTCATACCTCCTTCATGCCAGACTCATTGAAAATACTACAGCTTGTGTGAAAAGATGGCATCAGAAATACCTGTATATGTGCTGTTCTCTGCAGAAAAAGCAATTACTATATTTAGAAGATATATAAGTTAGAAATAGTCAGTTGGTCTTTGAGGCACCAACTTGGTTGAAATATAATATCTGGAGTGACACCCCCCCCCACACACACACGTATATGTTAAAATCTATGAGAAAATCCGCTCATGCACTGGTGTATAATACATAGCAGCAAATAACTCAAGATATATAGCAGTGTGCAGCCATGTGTCTCAAACTAGAATTCAGCTTATTGAAGGTAAAATTAGATGCTAACATATTTTAAAAGTCCAAACACAACCTTTCTCCTTCTTTGTCCAAAGTCCTGGAAACAATTATTCCATGAACTAAAATAAAAACTTCAAGCCCAAAGCACCTTCCATACTATTACATAAAATCTTCAGATTACTTTCTATTTTCATAACACTAAAAAGAAAAAATGAGAGGGGGTAAATAGCTCTACTCACATTTCTTAATTATTAAAACTATCTAAGTAATTCCTTGAAATAGTTCTATAAGTAGTTTCTCAGTTACTCTCCCACCTATCACACACCCTGGCCCCTAACTTCAGACTCTACCAAAGATACACAGATTTATTTCAGCTTCTTACTTTGCAGTGGCTCACATCTGGCAATGCTCAGGGATCATTCCTTACTCTGCACTCAGGAATTACTCCTGATGGTGCTCAGGGGGCCCTATGGGAAGCTGGGGATCAAACCTGGGTTGGCTGCATGTAAGACAAAGGCCTTGTACTATTGCTCTGCCCCTATTTCAGTTTCATGATGGCACCAACTCTTGCTTTTTTACTTTCCCAATATTTGGTCCTGTTACTAAAATATTCTCTACCTACCTACCTGCTTCTATGATTCTTGTCCAGTTTTTCATCATTACAGGTCACTTCTCCAAAACCTTCCTTAAACTTCTGTTTACACTAGAGGTCCCATTTTATGTTCGCATAGTACTGTGACCTGTCTTAAATCACTATTTCTATGACATTCTTGCTATTGTAATTGCCTCCTTTGGTTTTGAGAGGAAAGATAAGCTTGTTTTCATGTTCTCCTGCACCAACCAGCACAGAGTGGGTATTCAATATTACTTGTTACATGAAGGAATAAAGCTTGTCAAAAATATCTAGATTTTTTCCTTCCTTTATCTATTCTAAAAACACTAGTTCATTTTGTCAGCTTCTCCTGCAATGAGAAAGACTATCTATAGATAGCATTCACCCATTTATTAATTAAATTAGATAAAATAGTAAATTTAAGTTCTTGGTATAAAAAATAATGTGAATAAAGGAAACCCACAGATATAAAGCCTTCGATTGAAATTACTTTTATTTCCCTCCAAGCAGATACAAGAAGGAATGATCATTAGCTTTTCAGTCATCTTGATTTTCCACCTTTCTTCTTTTTCCTTAATAAATCAGAAAGATCAAAACGAACTGACATCAAAAACAGAAAGACCAAACAAATAAGTTCTATTGAGAGCATTAGTGTGTGGCATTCAATGTTCCTTGAATCATGAGCAATTAAGGCAGGCTTATTGGATCTGATCAAAGCTATATTTTGGAGCTAAAGTTCAATGTCTTAAGTAATATCTGTTTTCTATTACTAACTGTTTAACATTTATGAAAGTAAATTTCTCAAAAAGCAGAAAAGGTCTAACTGTCCTCTGATCCTCATGATAGTACAGGGGTTACAATAGCTTTGCACATCGTCCACCTCAGTTGAAATCCTGGCACTGTACATGGTTCCCTGAGTACAGCCAGCAGTGATTCCTAACCATAGAGCCAAGGCACATCCTGAACACCATTTTTAGTATGACTCAAAAACTAAAAATAGTAAATTAAGGACACCAGTCCTTTCTGTGAGGTGGGATGAAGGTAACATCCTCAAAGGATCAGAGGCTATAACACAAAAAGTTTCTAAACAATTTCCAGTGTTTGTTAAGCCTGAAAATACAAGTTAAGTTCATAGTACTTATATTACCAACCATAGAGAAAAGCTACAAATTGAATGAAAGAGGGGAAAAAAGTCATTTCCTCCCACTTTCAAACAAAAGGAACCAGGGCAGGTCAAAAGGAGAAGGCCCTTCTCATTTAGCACTGCTCATTTCCATTCAAATGTTATTAAGGGGAGCTCGCCATTAGCACATGGAAGGTTAAAGGTATATTTGAATTCCTTTTCCTCCTGTTAGTGTTCACTGAATAAGAAGCCCCTACAAAGTAGTCTCTCTTATCTAAGCTATAGAACAAAGAAGGTCAGTTCCTGGGAAACACCTTTTCCCATAGGAAAAAAAAAATTGGTCAATGGAGAATATAAACAGAATGGATTTCAGCGATGTCTCTTGGAAGGAATGGAAGTTATTTTCACAAGTGAACTTCATAAGACTTTGGTATGTAAGAAATATTAAAAGTATAAAGTGCCATGGGACTGTTTCATTTGATCTTTACACTAAGAATTTAAGGACCTGTAAAATGCAAAAAGCATCTGTCTCTCTCTCCCTCTCTCTCTCTCTCTCTCTCTCTCTCTCTCTCTCTCTCTCTGTTGCATTGGCCATTTTAGTATTCATGTCTCCTGTACTGCTTTCTAATAAGTTAAGAATGAAACGGGAGACTGCGTATAGGAGTGAGAAATGCAAGAAAAGCAGTACTGTAAAATAAAAATGAACAAAAGGGCATTTTAACTTCCCCTTTCTTATTGAGAGGTAAGAGAACAATGCCAATTTTGTTATCATTTAACACTCCATATTTGCAAAAGAAGTTTACAGCTATTTTTCCATGTTCTTTTTCAGTTCTCTTATGATAGGAGACAGAGACTATTCTTGACATCAACAATATGTTATATTAAGATGGTTTTTCCCCCAAAGCAAGAGTGTCACCTGTGCCAGTATGTTACAAAATTATTTTTATCATGTTACCAAATATTGCATCATGTCACTGAAGCCTTTTCAATGAGAACAACTATTTACTAATTGGATAGACCAAACCACTGATTATTGCATTCTGTTTGCTGCATGTATATCACTAGATCACTAGACATACTATTGTTCATCGATTTCCTCGAGTGGGGCCAGTAACCTTTCCATTTGACCCTATCACGTGTTAGTGTAGCCCAATGGCATAGATTCTTTTATACATCCACTAACCTCCACTTGATTCAATTTGTTATTATTGAAGTGAACTCATTACAGAGTTCCTTTTTGGGGCATACTTGATAATGCTCAGGGCATATTCTTGGATCTGCACTAAGGAACCACTCATAGTGGGCTTGGGAGACCATCTAGGTATCAGCGATCAAACCCTGATCAAACCTGGATCAAACCCAGGTCAGCTACACACAAGAGATGTACCCTATCTGGGGGTATACTAGCTATCTGGTCTCTCTATACCATTAAATAAAAGTAACAGAATGAGTAAGACCTAAGGTAAGAAAATTCTGATGGACTTTCTTTTTTAAGTCATTGTTGTAAATCCTGGGTGCTTTTTTTCATAAGGGCATGTATTGTCAGGACTGCTGAGAAACCCTGGGACCCCCCTGTTCTACTAACAGACGTGCTTCTGCCTGTGGAAAGGTATTTATGTTTTAGAAGGAACTTGCTGGTAGAAAAATGTTTTCTGAATCCAACTGGGCAAAGGAGACACAGCCTCAGAGACTAGCTAACCTCAGGTTTTAGATATTTTTTGTTATCTTAAGTCAGTATAAGGACAGTCAGTCAACATAGTTCCAAAGTAGGAAGTGCTCCCAATATTTATTGTCATCCTCTTTCACTGACAGTTTAACCCATTCATCTTATTTTAGCGAATGGCTGCAGGAAGCTCACAAGCCCAGTGTTTCACTGGATTTGGGGAATTTGGATCGTTTCTTATTTAAGTGAGAAGCATTTCTTTATTATTAGACAGCTCAATGAGTACAGAAATCTGTCAGTTTTCTGACTTATTTATTCAATCTAGTCAAATAAACGCCTTAATTAAAAAAATACAAGCCAACAGCTATAAGCCAACAGCAGAACTCATCCAGATGAACTGCCTATTTCCAACAAGCCTGAAAAGTTTCCTGTTGGAGCCAGATTGTCACAGACCAGCAGGTAACAAACTCTATTGCTTCTTTTTTTTTAAGGTCACCCCCAGTAGTGCTCAGGAGGTCTTGGGAGTCATTCTGGGCAACGCTTGACCCAGCTTTGTGGATGTGATTGTTTAGTGCTGGGTCCTGGCACTGTATTGCTCAAGCAGTGCTCGGGGACACCAGGTTAATGCCAAGGGTGTTGGAGTGGGGACACACACGGTGTTGGTTTTCAAACTCAGAGTCCTACATATATGCTAGGCATATGCTTTTCAACTAGCACAATATCCCAGCTCAATCAGTTCTATTTAATATTTAAAATGCATTTTTGGAAACTCCTAAGCCAAGAAGCCCTGGGGGGGCACTCCTGGTAATATAGAAAAATAGAGAAAAATTAATGCCCTCCTCCTGAGAAAGTGTCTGTTGTGGTATAACTTGTTTCCCCTCTCCATGGAGAGCCTGAGCTGTCCAATGCCTCTAAGGTACAGTCAATCATTTCCTTAATATGGTTAGCAGAGTTACAAGATAGCGATAGTGATGGAAATTATTGAGTCCATGCTAGATACTATATATTTTATAAATAATTTTATTTTAAAAACACTTATATGATGCTGACAAAAGAAACATGACTTGGGGCTGGGGAAATAGTAAGTGGGTAGATTGCCTGTCTTGCATGTTGCTGACCAGGTTTGATCCCTGCCCTCCATTGGCATGAGCCCAGCCAGGATTGATCCTTAAGCACATCACTTGTATCACTTGTATCACTTGTATCACTTGTATCACTTGTATCACTTGTCTTCCTGTTGTTCATCAATTTATTCGCGTGGGCACCAGTAACATCTTCATATGTTCTCTCACATGCTAATGTAGCCCAAGGGCAACTGCTTGCTCCAGTAGCATGAAGAGCCTCAAACCATTCCTTCAGGTCATGGGAATGAGGTCTATAATAGTTACTGGTTTTTGGCATATCAAATATGACATGGGTAGCTTGCCAGGCTTTGCGTACTGGTGGGATAGTCTTTTTTTTTCTTTTTGGGTCTCACCTGGCAATGCTCAGGGGTTACTCCTGGCTCTGCACTCAGGAATTACTCCTGGCGGTGCTCAGGGGTCGAACCCAGGTTGACCGCGTGCAAGGTAAACGCCCTACCCTCTGGACTATCACTCCAGCCCCCGGTGGGATATTCTTGTAGTAGCCTCTCATCTCGTGCATGTATTGATGACCAGCGTCGTTGGTGCTTTGAGCGGTTCAGCAATACAGGTTTGCGGCTGCACAAAACAGGGAAAAATCACATAGCCAGGAATAAGCCCAGGGAACCACCAGTATGGCCCAAAATGCAAAAAAAAAAAAAAAAAAAGAAAAAAAAAAAAGAAAAAGAAAGAAAGAAACCATGACCCAGAGCAATGTATGGCTTGTTCAAGATCCCAGACATGGGTTTGAACATAGGTTGTCTAATTCAAGTCCATGCCTTCTTATTAAGATCTCTAAGAGCTAAATCAGACTAGAAAGTAACGTAGCATGGGATCAACAAATGGGCAAAGACAATAGAACCTTAGATTGCTTTAACAGAGCTGCATGTATTAGGGGCAAGGCAAGGGACGGAGTGATTAGGAGGGACCCTGAGAGAGCAGTGGAGGGAAGTGGAGATTCTGGCGGAGGATGAGGCATTGGGGGAAAATATAGTTAAATCAGACAGTGGAAAAAATTGAGAAGAGTGGTCACGTGCACCACTCCGTACCTATTAAAATTAATTAACAGTTCCCCAATTTTGTACTCTAAAACGCACCAGTGTGGAATACATATTGGGGCAATCACTACATTTCTGAACATGGCTTAAGGTGAAAAGACTTTTCTTAGGTATTGTCCACATTACTTTAATTAATCTTTTTGTCTCTATTGAAAGATTTCAAAAAGCAGCCCATTGATGCAGCCTGATGTATTTGGGAAAACAGATTCTATGAATAAATATCATGTACTAGGCAGGTTTCATTCTCTGTCTCTGTTTTTCACACTGGAAGAATCCTTTGTCCACCCTCTTTTTGGTCTCCTCCTCCTATCTTTGTTAGTCCCTGGAAGTCGAGAGAAATAGCGTTCTCTATTCATCAAATATAAGAATAAATTTTGGAGTTTTGTTTAGTTTCTGATAAATCTTTAAAATGCAACTTAGTCATTAATTCAGATGTTTCAACGATTATTAATGGCATTTTGGTAAAAAAGAGATAATTTGCTTTAAGGTATCTCTAACTTATTTTTTCTTTCTTCCTTCTCCTTAATTAATCTCATTGCTACTATTCCACTACTTCTTCACTACAACCGTAGTGTATAGGTGTCCAGGGAGCTTTCTCGTCGCAGTTCCTGGACGATGCTACCGCAGGTTTCGCTGGGGTAAGCCAGCTCGAATGTATTATTTCAAGCACCACCTCACTTGTCTTTGCAACTCTTCTGCTCTTGTGGGTAAATTGTTGTCCTGTTTTTATTACTTCAAAGGACTTTCCAGAAAAGGAAAAGAAATAATTTTCTTCTTTAAAAAATCTGATAAAATATATAACTGCTTACAAGACACATGCAATAAGAAAATCTGACTTTCACTTTTGTCAGTTTTAAATGTATGGCTTTGATTTATGGATCAAAATGCTCATTTATTATTTTATCTATACAGCTCTGGGCAATTTTGACAGTTAAAATTTAGTTTTATTGACCAGTGCAGCCACTGTGCCCACAAGGGGACGGGTGCACATAGCCTGCTGTGCTCAAGAAGCGATGATTTTTGATTCCATGACTGAGTCAGACTGGGAATCATAACGGATATAACAATAAGTTCCAAATCTCAGTGCCCAAGGCAAGAGGTTTGCTGTAAAACACAATCACCCTTTTAGGAAGAGAGGAGGCGAGTCTTGGGTGGAACTTTGCAAGCACAATTTAACGTGGCTGGGATAGGCCACAGATTTATCTGTTCATCCAGACTAAGGAGCGATGGAAGGGAGAGGAGTGATTCTCTAAGGACCCAATTCTACAGACTAAAGATTGGAGAGCAAAAATGCCCCCAAAGCAAAATGGATGTTAATTACAGACACAACAAATTAAACAAACATTTTAATGTGAGACTTTTTCACTGTCATTAGTCAACTTTTCACTTTCCTGTGGACCCATAACAAAAAAAAAATTGAAGAATTATTTTTCAGAAGGTGTTGATCATCACCTCCACTCCTCCCCCATTACAGTCCACATAGAAACATAAACTCATGCAGTGATTTTAGGCCATGTTTAATCGAGGCCTATTCAGTTACCAAATTGGCCACCTCTGCAATGTTAATTTAGTCTTTTACTCTCAGTCCCTGGTGATACATAAACAGACCTCCAAAGAGCAACAAATCAATAAAATGTCTAATTTGATTAAACATGTTTTCAAATTCAGCAAGACAGCTCTAACCTGAAATAAATAGTTGGGTAAATAAATACAGAAGGGCACTCACTTGTAAGTATTTTCCAGGTCTTCTTTTTTCATCGTCGTAGTACTGGACCAAATTGCTGGGAAGCCGGTCCGGCCCGGGAGGCAGTCCTCCAACCAATAACAGCATTTTCTTGTTAGAGCGAATTCTTCACCCAAAACAAAAGAGGAGATGAATAACCACATTAATGTAGAGCCTTTTTTAGTGGCAACGAAATCATAACCATCAAAAGAATGTTCCTTGCTTGCAGACTTCTATTTCATTTTTTCCTGTTTCCTCTCCCATTCATGTCTCAACAATTTTTTTTGAACCACGCAGAAAAATGATCAGAAGAGCAGCATATCTCCATACTCGTAGAATAATAAGCTCCCTTTATACAATTTGTTAGAAGTTCATTCTAGAACGACCTTTTTCTTATATTATCCCTTTAAATCATCACTCTTTACAGCTGAGTACACATGAAATGCTCTGGAGTTGTACTAAGGTTAAGCATTAAAGTTGCATGTCAAAAATCGTATTAGTCAAAATCATTATTATAAGCCATTCTCCACTCAAAGAACCTTGAAAAAATTAAGGTTATGCAGAGAGTTTGTGAGCCAACTCTTTAATCACCCAGGGAAGTTCAAATACTAGTTTGGTACAATTAATAGCACAGGACTAAACTGGGGTGGGTTAACCGGTACCAACAGTTCTTTCCATTTGTTTAATTTAGCAGAGACTGCCTTCATCCCTTTCCCAGCTACTCCTCCCCCCTTCCCTTCCCCCTCCTCACCCTTTGGGCACCCTTTGGCGACACAGCAGCACCAATTGGTAAAAATGAGACTGGGAGGTTGTTTTGAGCCTCCCCCAGAGTGGAGCCCTGCCAATGCCTGCCACTGATCCAGCGGCATGAACCTGCTCAACTGTGCAAAAGTCACTCTAATTCCCTCCCTCTGTTTTTCTACCTTCTCCCCAGGGGGCAAACCACTGAAAGGAGTGACTACCCACCCATCAAGAGCTGGCAATTCGCTGCTATTAACCGTGACTGTGATTCCCAGTCTGCCCGGCAGTTCCTGAGAACAGGCCGCAACATCTCATATGCAGTAAAAAGCCATAAGATGCACCCTGGCCAGCAACTCGACCTGACGGATGTAAGATTTCTCTGGAACTGTAATGGATTGAGCACACTTACTATTGGAGCAGGGAGGGGAAGCTCAGACCCCCACAAGGGGCCTGCTGATTTAACGGTCGCTTTACATATAATTGAACTTTTCATTTACCTGAAAGGCTGAAGGTGATCGTGGAAGAAATGGAACAACCATGATTGAAAGGAAAAGTCAATAAATACAAAAGATTCCCCTTCAATATGATCACAGCATACTGTGTGTCTCGGAATCTATTATTACATATTCACCCTGTCGTTCTGATTCAAGGACACTTGGCAAAGTATGCCCTTGTGGAGAAGCACTGTTTGTTGGTTAAGAACCTAACATTCGGAGAGTTAACTTAATACACTTAATGACATTTCCATGTGAAGGAAGGGAGCAAGAGAATTCCTTTAATGAAACACTGGTGCCATTGAATGCTTTGCATATGCCCCAGTAGGAAAAATACCTTCTGGAGTAACTCCTATTAGGAGCTAATAGATAGAGGTAGCCATACTTATAAAAGAATTCCTAATGTAACATCAGCTGGCAATATTAATTTTGTCATCAACCAAAAAAAATAATAACCTCTTAACTTTGAATTTAAAGCTCTTTGAAACTGAGTCCATGTACCCTACAGACCCAATATTTGGGAAACAAAAGCAGAATATATTATAGGAAAGAGCTCCAGACCAGGAGTATTTCAGTGACTGGGGTGGTTTGTTGAGAGAGCGTTAGGAAAATGCAGTGTGTAGAAACACATTTACTATCTAGAAATAATGCACACCAAATCCATGTGCTGTATAACCTCCTAAATGCTTATTCACCAAAATCAGAGATCATTTTTTGAAAATGTCACTTCAGTCTAAATAATCGACTTATTCTGAGTCCCAAGCTTATGAGTCCCAACCTCAAGTTAAGACGAAGCAAATCCTCTAGCTAGTTGGAGTTACCATGCATGGAAAGACCTGGTGAAAAAAAAGTACCAATTCTGTGACCCTGGAAACAAGGCATTTCAATATGCTATGTCTCATCTTCAGTAAACAAATGGGCTGTTTTTAAAATGTGCTTCATGTGTGACAAAGGGAAATAAACACATGATTTTATACATATTTGCAAAGCCATTGCACTAACTGATAACGATAGCTCCTTGGACTGGTCCCACTGGAGAATTTCAACGTCACATATATGGACCATCTTGACCGAGAAAGAAACACTGCAGAATATTTGTCCTTTTTATGAGCAGCCAAACACTATCATCTGTCTTCTAAGAGCTGGACTGAGATTACCAATACAGAAGCCGCTGAACAGAGAGCAAGTGGAAACAACTTCTACCCTCGTTAATAGCAAGATTCACATACCAAGTCCAGCAATGAGGCAAGACTTCACATAAACCAAGACAAATCTCTGGACCACTCTGGTCTCCTCAGGCAATGTGAGTAAGAATTACATAAAACTACAGATCTACCTCCTCTACTGGATATCTGTTTTTGTGAAGGAGCAGTGTTTTGAGTTCACTAGGTATGATTTTCTTGGTGAGTTATATTTAAATCACTACTCATTTGACTTTTTATGGTATTGAAACTTTATTATAGTTAAGATAGTGTGTGATTTTATGGCTTTTTACTTAAGTTTCTTTCTAATGCTCTCATAATAAGTTTGTATTACTCAATTTTCCAACCTAATTCAGTATTATTTAATTCTAAATGAAGTTAAAGCTCTACCTTGTGGAGTAAATCACATAAAAATCAAAAATAGGTTAGATCATGTGAGTAGTATCACAAAACACTCAACATTTCCTACCTAGAATAACTTCAAACGGCCCTTGGTGGTAAGTTTATTTGCACTTTACTGAGAGATAAGAAAGTTTCCATAGTCATACAAAGTGGCAGAAATAGTACTCAGATTCTACTTAGATTCTAACTCTACCAGACTTATGGTCTTATATGTTCCAATTAAGTTTTTAATTTTTTTTTTACTAGAAGTTACAATTAAGACTCAGACAACTCAGATTTTAATGCTAATTTTTCTATTCAATTCTTGGAGCCTAGGTTTCTCATCTTTAAAAAAATTAATATTTCATTTGCTTCTTCAAAGAGTTAATCATGAGGGTTATATAAAGTAATGCTTAAAAGCTATATAAAAGCTACAGTAAATTATTAACACATTTTATATATTATCAATACCATGTGAATTTTATTTCAACATATTAAACCAGATAAAATAGTTAAAAATAAAAATAATAAATATATATTTAATAAAAATAGAAATAATATTTCTCTGAGATTTTTGGTGGATTTATAAATATGTATATACATAAGTACCACTTGTATCACTTGTCTTCCCATGTTCATCGATTTGCTCGAGCAAGCACCAGTAACATCTCAATACGTCCTGTTGCAAGCAAGTATACCCCAGGGGCATCTGCTTGCTCCAGGAACAGGAACAGCCTCTACCCATTCCTTCAGGTCATGGGAATGAGATCCATAATTGTTACTGTTTTTTTGGCATATCAAATAAAATATATACATGTATATATTTTATACATGTATATATATTTATATATACATGTATATATTTACAAATATATACATGTATATATGAATATATACATAAGTATATATAGATATATGTATATATAAGTGTATATACATATATATGTATAAGCTACTTAGAGGATTTCACTAATCAGTTGCTATCTTATAATTCCATGATTTTAGAAAACTATCAGGTCAACTATTTATTTAGTCTTATTAAAGAAAATATACATATGAACATTACATCAAAGCTGTGAACCTAACTGCAGTTAACTAAAGGGAATCAAGAGAGATTACTCCATATTTCTTATTTCTTAAGAATAAAATGAATTAGGAAAACCCTCACATATTTTACTTTGATATAAATGCAATGTCAACTATTCAATTACTTGTCGAAAGTAATACACGTGAATAATTCCCGTGAAAAAGCTTCCATTCTTTTTACAACATGCAATTATAATAGTGACAATGACAATAATGACAGATAATAATAAATGTGTATTGGTATTGAAACCTCTGATTATCATGCTATTTATTTAATATGTGTGAACTTCAATTTGAATATAGCATGAAAAAAGAGACCATGTGAATCAGAAAAGTAAAATTAGGAGAATCTAAATTAACTTGCACAAGGGTTTCAGTTACTCTTTCTAAGCAATTCCAACAAAGCCTTGCAGGTTTAATTTTATATTAGGGCTAATATACAAATGTAGCCCTACTATAAAAATTATAATTTCTTCATAAGGAAACATGATACACAGCTTTAGAAGCTCTTCAGTCAGGAGTCCAATTTTGTCAAAATCAGTGTCTTCTCTTTCAATCTGTTCACATTTAAAAAAAAAATTTCCACAGTGTGCTAACAATTGTAGAGGGTACTAATGCCAACCTAGAACTGAGCATTAAATAGAGGCAAAAAGATACACATGACAATCCTTTAATGTATGTTCTGTAATCCATAGTCTGGAGGGGAAGGAAAAGAGAAAGAGAGAGAAAGGGAAAGAAATAAAGAACCTGCCATGGAGGAGGGTTGGGGAGGGGGAGGGAACCGGGAACGTTGGTGGTTGGAAATGGGCACTGGTGGAGGGATGGGTGCTGGAACACTGTATGACCAAAACCCAAATATGAACTTTTTAATTGTATATCTTTGTAATTGTAAAAATAAAAAAAATTTTAAAAAAAGTAAAAAAAAAATTTCCACATCTTGCTACATCCTAAGCACCAACTAGGTCAGTCATGTATTTGTCTAGTTAGTCTAGTTCAGAAAAGGAATCATAAACATTTAAACAAAGAGCTGATTATGCCATATTTAATAAATTTATTTTGATGCCTTTGATATGATTTTCTAGTTTCTCACATAGAAAAATATAAGGTTAAAAAAAAGGCAATGGAATATGAAGGTCTCCCTTTGCTCCACCTCAGTAACTGCCTAACATTTGCCATGTGTCACATTTGTGTGTGTGCATGCCTGTGTGTGTGCATGTGTGTGTGTGTGTGTGTGTTCTTGCTCATACATACTTTGGTTCTTGGGATGAATGATTGAAGGATGACCTAAAACCTCCTGGTGTAAACAAATTTTTCATCATACTGGTTTTCTAAGTTCAGTAAAGTCTCATTTATTTATATTTCAGTGATTTGGAACTTTAATAATTGAGAAACGGGCCAGATAAAATTTTTTCCTTCCATGATACATGGAAAAAGTTTTCATTCACTAGTGGGCAAGAAATTTAAGAAATTGCTAGGTTTTCTGACATTTTCAGAATGACCTTTGTATATTTAGAATAAATTCGCTTTAATATTAGAAATAATTTTCATTCATCATAATATTTTTACAATGTTCTAAAAATCATTAAATTAATGAGTTTGAAGAAAACTTTGAAGTCACTTATTTCAGTAATTTCCAAGTCTGATAGTCACCAGGGTAATCTGAGGTGATTAAACATTAAGATTTCTTTCTTCTTTTTTTTTTTTTTGTTTTTGAGTTACAAAATGTTGTTCAGGGTTTACATCTGGCTTTGTGCTTAGGTCACTTTTGGAGGTGCTTAGGGTGCCATATGTGGTGCCTAAAATGGAACCCACGTAAGCTGTGTCAAGGCAAGCGCCCTAACTGCTGTTGTATTGCTCTGGCTAGATTTCTAATGTAGATTCTCAGGTGTCAACTGTCAGAGATAACTATTCAATGGAATGACATCTCAGAAATCATTAATGTTTCCAGACTTCAGTTCATTCTAACAGATTTATGGTCACTGATCTGGTCCGGATTCTTATCTATTTGGAAATGTATGATGAAATGCATCTTGGTTTTTAAATACACCCACTTGTGTAAAGTTTTTGGGCAGCTGAGTTAGGTGTATTTTTTACCCTTATGCCAAACTGAAATCTACCTGTCTTCAAGGGCTTGGATAGTCTGCCTGGGGTTGACACCTGTCCTGAACACTGGCCCATGGAGGAGCAGCTATAACTAAGGCCGTAGACGAGTGCTGGCAATCTTCCGATATCTGTGGGCCTGCAATGGTCAGTGAACTGGTAGTTGAAAGCCACTATTCTAGAGAAAAGGTTTAAATAAGTGACCATCATAGCAATAGTTCAAATATCGAAAGACAGTTACTTCATGTCTTTCATTTGCTGAAATCGTCTTTTTTCTGGAAAAGATGTATTTCTCTTGCTAGCTTGGTAAGAGATTTGACTGCACTCTGGCTACCGTCATTGACCATTTTAACTATGTAAAGTTAATATACAATATAGCAAACAAATTATGTTATGTGGACCAATACCCTATTTTTAAGGCTCTGTAAAACTAAAATAATCTTTCAACAGTCACAATGCATTGGTGAGTTTTTTATCAGCTTTGAGTTGACCGCAAATATAAATTAAAATATAAAAACAAAAAAATAGTGCTTGTAAGTCAGTTTTTTCTTTCCTGTATTTCTTTAAGTTATATAATTTAAGCACCAAGGCATGATTTTTTAAATTTATTTTTATTTTATTATACCATTGTGAGATATACAATCACAAAATGCTCACACCTGGGTTTCAGTTATATAGTGTTCCAGCACCCATCCCCTCCACCCGTGCCCCTCCCACCACCAATGTCCCCACTTCCCTCCTGCCTCCCCAGTCCTGCCTTCATGGCAGGTTCTTTATCTCTTTTCTCTCCTCTCTATCTTTCTTCTCTCTCTCTCTCCTCTCTCTCTCCCCCTCTCTCCATCTCTCTCTCCCCATCTCACTTCCCTCTCTTACACATTGTGGATTGCAATACACACATAAGGTTATCATGTGTACTTTTTGCTATATTCAATGTTCAGTTCTTGGATGCCATCATCATTCTCAACGATTACCAGCACACTGTTCTTTTCTCTGTCCTACCAGCCTCTGACTCCACCAGTTTGTGGTATACTAGGTTTTGATATATTGCGCCTGCCTGCACTCTACTGGAATCGGCTGTGTCTTGCAGTGGGGTCCGGACCTTGAGGATGGCTGTCGTTGTGTTATAAAAGGTTTTCTGACTTCTGGGGGGCTTGGTGAGGGAACAAGCCAAGGGACCAAACTTGAGGGCGGGCAGGCAGAAAGGCGACCCTGCAAGTCATGGCTTTTTATAATGGTCTTATTTGTTGGTTTGGGATCACAGTCAGGAGAGCTCTGGGATACCTCCTAGCTTGGGGCTTGGTGGCCAATCCTGGGTGGGTTTGAGGATAGAGCCCAGGCCTCCCACATGCAGAGCGTATGATCTAGCCCCTTAAGTTATCTCACTAGTCCTGAAAAATATTTTTATATATTCTGATTTAGACATTTTGTTTTAATTTATTAATTAGTTGGCTTCTATATTCAAGACCTATTCTAACCAGGTCATCATCCAGCTGATGATGTTGCTGAGAAAAGAACAGGCCCTTGGGTGAGTCAAAACACTGTTGACAAATGCTCCAGCCATCTCCCAGCACCCGAATGAAATGAACAGAAACTGGAGCTATGGACTTTGTTATACGTTAGTAACTCTATGGAGCTGAAAGTCGGCATATCTGCTTCACACCTGAAGAGTAACTTAAGGTCTTGTCAGTAACAGTCTGTGCAGTGCTGTTTCTGCTGGAGTCACAGAGAGGACCGCCTCTCAGGGCTAGAAGCTTGCTGCCTGTTTTGGTAAGCCAAGTCTTCTTTGTCCTTGGAGTCATTTTTTCTTCTCATCAGAAACAGGAGGGATAAAGTCCTTCTTCCCTTGTTGTTGCCTCTTAGTAGTACTGAAAACGTCATAATTCTTAAAGCAAGAAATCCTGACTAAAGGTAAAGGCCACACAACTACGGTGACACATTGATTTGAATTCTTCTTAGGTGAATGACTTTGGGCTTCTTTGGTTTCTTTAACAACTCCACCCAGCAGACCAGACTACCACAGCCCGGATCATCAACACCCACCCTGCAGCAGTTTTTTTTTCAATCCGGCCCAGGTATGCTGAACCAGAGACTCTCAGACATAGGGCAGAGCTGCTACTTGCCCTCCCTGTGCCCAGCCGCTCATGAGGTACCCGGGAGGCATGGTGGGGGTTCTAGCCCTGGCCTGCCACCCCAGAAGAGCCTCACAACAAGCCAGACAACCCCTCCCCAGACTCCATGGAGGCCACCATTTTCCACATCCGGACTTCTTTCTAGTCACAACTCCACCCAGCTGAGCAGACTATCACAGCCTGGCTTGCACAGCCGCTAGCGGTCGCACGGTTTATCAATAATTGCTTTATTAGGAAGTGACTACAAGAGTATGCCACCCACATGGCAAGCCTGGCAAGCTGCTTGTGTTGAATTTGATATGCCAAATACCAGTAACATTCATATTAGGTCATTCCCATGACCTAGTATAATGGTTTGAGGCTCTTTATGTTCCTGGAGCAAGCGGATGCCTTTGGGTTCTACTAGCATGAGACAGGACGTATGGAGATATTACTGGTGCCCGCTCTAGCAAATAGATGACCAACGGGAAGATAGTGGTAGTGATAGTGATAGTGAACATGACTTCTAAAACAAAGCTAATAGGCATATGTACCTATATGTCTATATTCTATACCATATAATTAGGGTGAAGGAGAGAGCTCAAAGGACCGGAGCACCTGCTGTGCATGCAGGAGGCCCGGTTGTGTCCCCAGCACCACAGGCTCCCTCAGGACTCTGAGCTGGAGCAGACTCTGAGCGGGGCTGGGCTGGCTTCCAAATCACAACAAACTAAACCCAACCAGATCAAAACTCTACAAATAAAGACTATTTTTTCTCCTTCCTACCTTGCCCCTCTCCTCTATCATCATCATCATTATCATATTATTATCATCAGCCATTCCTTTATGCAATTTTCAGGTTTGATAAGGCAGTGGTTTATGTCCCTAGCCAAGTATTATTACCAAAAATGTATAATTTAATTGTTTAGATATTTTAATTATTCCCATTTATTTCCTCTGAAATTATACCAAGTAATTGGAATTTTTGCTATGTAATTCACCATATTTGCTACAAGTGTGTGAACTTTTATTGAAACAAATATTTGATGTAAAAAACTAAACAGTTTTTAAATGGTCAGGTAAATTAGTGAAATTACCACCCTCTTATTCAAAGGTCAAGTTAATTTTAAGACTCAGCTTGACCTGGATTTTACCTTTTCCCTTTCACTATATAAGTTTATATCTTTGGACTGATATCCAAACTTTTTTTTTGTCTTTTTTGGGCCACACCCAGAGATGCTCAGAGGTCACTCCTGGCTCTGCACTCAGGAATTACTCCCTGGTGGTGCTGGTGCTCGGGGGACCATATAGGATGCTGGGGATCAAACCCTGGTCACCTGCTTGGAGGCAAAATGACCTACCTGCTGTGTTCCAGCCCCTAACCTCTTAAAAACCTTAATTGCCCCACCTGAAAAGTGGGAATGTTGTAAGTGACAGGAAAATAAAATGGTAGCTTCCTGTGAACAAAACTACTTTAAAAAATGGAAAGGCAGGACTGGAGATCTAGTACACTGGGTGGGTGCCTTGTGCAAGGCCAACCTGAGTTCGATCTCTGGCACCCATAAGATCCCCTGAGGCACATGAGCAGTGATTTCTGAGCTTAGAGCCAGAAATAAGTCCTGAACACTGCTAGATATGTACCTAAAACAAAATAAAGCAAGTCATTTTATGCAGTCAATACCCTTAATGATTGTTTCTGTAGAGAGAAGGGAGAGTAAAGAACACGCATCAGGAAGAAAGCTGTAGAGAGTGAATGAAGCTGAGACTCTCACAACTTTGGAATTGCAGTGGCCCTTATAAGTCTAAGAAGGCTAAGTATTTTATGGAAGCAGTGAGGGAATGGGTAAGTTCCGCTTGGGTCTTTGCACCACCTATGCTTATGACTTGGAATAGGAAAAACCAGGAAGTGTGAGGCCCCAGAGATTCACAAACACAGAGATAGGTTTTGGACTTCCCAAACCATGGGATGTCAGGAGATCCTGGGAGTTACCAGCTGAAATCTGGGTTGTCTATAGAAAATATCTATGTAGTTTCTATGGCAATGATAAATAATAACTATTACTACGCTCAAATACCTTGTGAACCACCTCCTTGAAAATCAATCAATGTTTTCTTTTATTGCTTAGAAGCCCTTCCAATATCCTGAGTTGTAAGTATTTATAAAGTACTGACTGTATAAGCAACTTCTACAAAACTACACAAAATGTTGGGCTTCCTTCAGTGATACTGATCCAGACTCATTAATAAAGTCAAACTTTCCTCTCTCTTGGCCATCTCGCTCTTAAATAGATGTCTAAGCATGACCTCCAAATCACCAAATTTTATAGAACTCTTGAATTGTCTCCCCACCCACCCTTTTTGGGGCATATTAATGCTTTGTCAAGTCCTAACGAATCTAGAGTTGCAATGTTTCTTCATCCTATCTCTTCATTCCAGCCAAGCTACCATCAAGATGATTCAGCTGGGTTGGAGCATTCTTAGAATGTTTCAGTAGTGACATCGCTCCTACTTGGCATATGTTGTCAAATGAACTTCAGCAAAACCTGACATTAATGATCTATTACTTCAATCCTTTATTTATAAACTACAAAGAAATTTTCCGTCATCGGTCATGTCTAAAGTGCACATGCGGCTCACCTTACTCCCTCCCTTTCCTGTCTCTCTCACTCTTTTCCTCTCGTAGGTAAAGACCTTGCCAGAGAAGATCTTCAGGGTTAAAGGGATTTCTGAGTTAAGATGTGAAAACACTTGAAAGATGGAAACTGCTTAGACTAGGGGGAAAAAAAGTAAGGAGGGAAAGATCTGGAATCATGAGCCAGGAGGAGACTTGAAAGTCAGCTAGCCTTCCCAAAACTTCAGCAAGAAAGGTACCCAAAAGTCCCCAGGGGAGCTGCTACCCTTTTCTTAAAATTTTCCAGAGAAGTAAACTCCCTTGAGAATTTGTTCCAGCTGATTTGCTGTTGTATTTAGGTTTCTTTATCATAGCTGTTCTTGGTAATTACACAGCAGCTTTCATCGGGAAGAGCCTTTAAATAGACCCTGATAATGCCTCTCTGAGGTAGATAAACACAAAGTATCATTATCCCCATTTAACAGATGAAAGAATAGAGGAAAAAGGGCTTGGACACCTTTTCCAGTGCCTCAGGATGGGTTTTATTTCCCCCACATCACAGAAGAAATGTCTCTAGGGCTTTCTCCACACAACCTACTGTGATTCTCAGGTGTGGCTGAGCAACGTGCCTTTCCTTGCTGAGTCCCAACCCTCCAATGGGGGAGGCTGCCCTCTGCCTCCCACTGCAGTCTTGGCTGAGCTTGGCTGGTAAATGTCAGTCCTGGTCATTTTTCTGTTTTCTTAAAATGGAAGAAACTTTAGGATTTGTTTGGTCACAATATAATAGACTCACTGAGAAAGTCTCTGATGATACCTAAGTCCTGTATAGAAGTGCTCAATACTTGCTTATTATAAGAATGGGGAAAAAATAGAACAAAAAAAAAAAGAGTCCAAGTTCTTTTAATTCCAGTATTTGGTAATGTTATTATAAATTCTTTGTCATTTCTTTTTACGTCTTCTTTCTGTTTGCTGTTCTAGTTAGTGGGTGTGGAGGTGGTGGTTGGTGTCAAAGGTCAGCAGGGAAGGAGGAAAGGCCACATTTCTAGACCACAAGGTGGCAGTGTCAGAGGGCCACATACTGAAGAGAAGAGCTTCTGAGTAGCTCAAATCTAAAAAGGCTACTTCCTTTTTTGTACATTGTCCCAAACCCCACAAAGTTTTATCCCTACTTAAGCATGCTCAAATAATCATTCTGTCACAGCACCTCAATCATCGTTGTTGTAGGGTATTAATGCTTTTCTCTCTCTGTAGGGTCAGCCCTTTCTCCTAGAGTGGGAGTCATTCATGATAGAATTCAATCTTTACCAAGCTTCAGTTATTAGCACAACACAGGGCCTTCAAGATATTTACCACAGCCATATTTTATATGATTCACTTAATATTTCCAGCAGTTTACTAAAAAAAAATGTAATCCCAGTCTATCCCAGTTCCCAATGCTGGCTGCAATTACTCCCCCCCCTTCCTTTTTTTATTGCAAATGACTTAGGGTCACATGCATTTGGTTGTGGTACTCCCACACTTGGTTGTGGGAACTGTAGTTAGTTACCCTGGGAGAGTCTATTTTCTTGAGGAGTTTGAGGGGCACTCTCAGTGTTGCTTAAGCTTCCTCTAGATTCTGTGTTCAGGACAAAGCCTGGTGGTGCGGGGACCAATGTGGTGTGGGGATCTAACCAGAATCAGCAGTATCACTTGTCTTCCCGTTGTTCATCAATTTGCCTGCGTGCTAGTGTAGCCCAAGGGCATCTGCTCGCTCCAGGAACACTAAGAGCCTCAAACCATTTCTTCAGGTCATGGGAATGAGGTCTATAATAGTTACTGGTTTTGGCATATCAAATATGACACAGGTAGCTTGCCAGGCTCTGCCATGCGGGTGGTATACTCTCGGTAGTAGGCTCTCATCTTGTGCATTTACTGATGAGTTGAGCGCAATGGGGAGAGAGATCGGCTTTTCTCTTGGGTGGAGCTCTGACAAGCTGCGGAGTTCGAATCAGCAGTGTGCAAGGAAAATGCCTTAATCCCTGTATATTTCTGACAAGAGTAGGCAAGTTCAGGGTGATATGGTTGTAGACAGCCCCATACTGTATCTCAGGCTCTTTATCTTGGACACCATTTATAAAACATTTAGGCTTGGACTACTTCTCTGATTTTAATTCTAATTTTTTAATTTAAAGTAGGACCCAACATTGCCATTTTTATTAAATAACTTTCCATGTGATTCTAATTTAAAATTATTTAAGGTAGGACCCAACATTACCATTTTTATTAAATAACTTTCTGTATGATTCTAATTTAAAATCACAATTAAAATCATTATTTTAATTATCATATTTATGAGTCAAGGGCTTCATGGGTTAATTTTCTTTACTCATAAATAGATATTAAAAGCAGAAACACCTCATTGAATCATAAATGTTTAGAAATGGCTTCACGTATATCATCAGAAAGTGTTCGTACCAATGGAAGAGGAGACATAGTTGTGGATACATTAAGTGGAAAGAAACATGACTTAAACATCTGACCCTCTGAAAACCTAGTTATATTTCAATTCTGCCACTCCTTGTGTGTTTGGGTCTGAGAATGTCTTGTACATTGGATTAAAATAGACCATTTTTCTTCCTCTTTTTTTTCACTCTGGCCCCATTCCAGGGCCTTCCACATTTCTTTTTGTCTATACATTAATTCCAGATTCTTACACTGGCATAGAGTAACTTGATTAGCATTTGGCACATGCCTCTGGGCACTACACCTATAGACTGGCTAATAATGGAAGAGACAGAACAAAAGGAAACCAAGGTCTTCATCAGAATCCATGCAGGCCTTTCCATCGTTTAGGTGACATGCTTCAGGGCTGGAATAGGTGGCTCTTTTGACTGATATTACCCCTGACCTTCTGTTCTTGGACCTTTTCTTCATGAGGCAAAACGGCACCCAGCTAATACTGTACTCTCTTCATCTACACTCACCCCATACCTCCAAGATGAAAGCTTTCTTTAGCAGCTGGAAGCAGTGAGTATCTCTCCTTGATTACCTATACAAACCCTAATTCTTCTACCTGTTTAGTGCCTTTCTTCAGAACGACATAAATTGCAATGGATATAGCATCGCATTAATCCTCTGGCAGCCTGTGAGGAAGTTGCATTGCAAATATTACCTCTTGCACTAATCCCCCTGACAGCGTGGAACACAAGGTCTCTCACACACTCACTCAGCTTGCTATCTATCAAGCTAGTAAGAGAGTCAAGATATGCTTTAGTGAGGTACTTCTTATTCAAGAGAGAGATGGTTCCAGGTAGCCCGTCACTAAGGAGCTTTTCAAACTCCATATAGCTAGTGACAAAAGAAATCACAGCATTGCTTTCATGTTGGTGGTGGACTCATAAGCAGAGCCTGCAGTTAAACTTCTAATATAGCCCAATTATTAGCCTATGCTGCCTCCTGAGAGCCAATCTCATTAACGACACTTTTCTCTCTTTTCTCCCATCTGGCCAGCTTTTAAGGAGACAAAAGTGATTTCTGACTGGGGGGAACTTTGTACCTACTGTACAAAGAAAGCTTGGCAAGACAAAAGATGAAAAAATGACGTTGAAAATTCAAGTGCAGGACATAACTTATGCCATTAAAAAGACTTTGTCTGAGAGTCTTTACACATTTTAGTAGAAAATGACTATTTTAACAAAACACATTTCAGAAAACAAGTTCAGTCATTCAGGAGGGGTCGAAGGGAGGGATGACCAAATCCCATAGCAAGACCCGGAGTCTGGTTTTATTCATTACCATAACTCTAGGGAGAGATTTCTCTGGGGAAAACTGGGATGCTGGTTCTGAGGAACTGGAGACAGTCTCCTGCCAAGCAGGCTGTTTCCAGCTGGAGAGTCAATGCGGAGTGGCCATGCACGGAGACAGAGAAAAGTTAGTAACCGAATCCATTACGCCAGGCTTCTGGAATATTCATAATGAGTTGGTGTCCATTTAGAAGGAAAGAGAGTTCTCAGTTGACAACTTCTGAAAGGGCTGAAGGTTTATTTTTAGGGGAAGAATAATTCTATGAAATCATCCTGCGGTTGATAAATAAAGGTTATTCTTATTTTGAGGTAGATAGGCAGCAAGAGACCGAGGCAGGCCTGGGGTGTGTATGTGTGTGTGCTGTGGAGACAATGAGGTGTGGCTGGTGGGATCCAGCTTAGGGACACCCTGCTGCTGTGGGTGAAATAGGAATCTCTTATCCTCCTCCTCTTTTCCTCTCCCCTCTCCATAGGGAGCCAGTTCTTTCTGTTCTTTGCTGCTTCACCAACCCTGGTGGGGCTATATGCTAAAGTAAACCCTAGAATGAGGGCTCTGCAGGGTCTAGGGACCCTCCAAGGCTCTTCCCCAGACCCCTGGAAAGGACACTTGAGGAAGCCCGTGAGAGTCCCCGGTCAGCTAATCTACAATGATTATCAATCATCAAATCTTTGGCGTGCAGGCACAAATTATTCTGTAATACTTTAACAAATTCTCTGAAGCTGAATTCTGGATATTATACTCTGGGACTTGAATTATTCTGAAATTTCTTTAGTGTTTGTAGGTAGCTAGATTTTAACATCAGGAAGCAAATCCCTTAGAATCTAGTAAATCTAATAACTTTCCCTATAACATGTAACTCTTTTCCTCTTGTCAACGAATCAGATTTCTTTAATTTTGCAATACTAGTTCTCAAATGGATCTTTACTCAATTACCGTACATATTTTCTCCCATCTAATACAGATATGTAGTAAACTGGAAAAAGAGGAGCAATTGTTTGCTTTACTTTGTGATTTTTCAAGGTGTGAATAACTACTGGTAGTAAAAGAATCTGGGATATTGTTAAATAGGCAGTCCCTGAGTTCACACTTCTCATAGAGTTATCTACAATCTCTGGGGTAGAGCTAAGGAAACTACGTTTCACTTTTTTAAATAAAAATTCTGGTTGACTCTTAAGAAAAGAACTGATGTAGAGACTCACAAGAGAGGATCTTCATTCCCATCGCCTCTTTTTACATGTCTGCAAGAGCTACTACTATATTGGTGAACTGACTGATTCTCAAATGACTACATAACTTAGTAGTCATTTAAGGCATTAAATCTAATTGAGGAGTACCATTTCTCTTAGTTTCCTATACGTTTTCTAAGTTCCTGACATGAGAACAGTGGTGGGCTTTGGAGGTGGTGGGGTACAGTTACTTTAAACAATACTGTAAATTTAAACACTACTGTAACCATGTTGCCCAATTTATAGCATTTTTTAAAAATCCCTTTGTCTTAATTATGGCCTTTGTCACACTGGATTATTTCTCTCCCACAATTGCAATTCTTGTTGAAGCCCTAACTCTATGAGAGTATTTGGAGAAAGGGCTTTTAAGGAGGTAAATTATGTTCAATGTAGTCATAAGGCTGGAACTCTAATCTCATAAAAACTAGTGTCCTCATAGGAAGAATGGACACCAGAATCACTTTTTCTCTCTCTGCCTATGTATACAGAAGATGGCCCATGTGAGGACACAGGGTGAAGCATCAATAACCAAGAGAGAACCTCAGAGGAAGCCAACGCTGACCACACTGTGATTGGGGATCTATGCAACATTATTATGTCAGTCCTACAGATGAACAGAGCTAACAGGACCTGCCATCAGGAATGTAGGGCGACTGGAGATCAATGTGTCTTATACTCAGTTCAGTAACTGACACTGAAAAAGGGGCCATCTGTGATTCACATGGTGTGGTTGCTTGAGAAAGAATCTTCATAATTTCATGACACAGTTTTACAGCAGCCTTCTAACTCTACTCTGTAGAGGAAATCTAGAATAAGGGAGACACGGGTTCCATACCTACACCTCTGTTTGGTGTTCAGCTTCTGTACATATTTGTAGCACATTTTTTGGGAAGGGGGCATACTTGGAGGTATCAGGACCTGCTCTATGCTCTGTGCTCAGAAATCACTCCTGGTCAGCTTGGAGAACCATATGGGGTGCTGAGGATCGAACCTAGGTTGACCATGTGTAAGGCAAATGCCATATTCACTATACTATTACTCTGGTATCATATGCAACACATTTGTAAATGATAAGTAAATGTTCCAATGCATGAAAGACAACTAGTATGGGTAAGAACAATTAGCACATGGGCTGGAGGGATAATATAGGGGTTAGGATACTAGCATTGTGCATAGCAGAACATGTTTCAATCCCTTCTGCTACGTATGTCTCCTGTCCCCAACTATTCCAAACAGCCAGAAGTGATCCCTGAGCACAGAGCCAGAAGTAGGCCCTGAGTGCAGACAGGTGTGGCCTGAATTCTCCAACCCCCTTCTTTCTGCAGAAAGAACAGATATAGCAAGCCAGAGACACAGATCAACAGGCTTAGAACACATTGTTTGTAGGCAGGAGGCCTGGGTTCCATCCTAGCATTGCATGATTTTCAAGCAACCCTTGAACACAAAGCCAGAGAGACCCCCAGAGCACCAAAACAAAACAAAGATGAACTAATGAGAAAAGTGCTTCTCATCAGCACTTCTGGATCACTTGATCACTTGATCACTTGACATCCTGTTATTTGTCTGTTTGCTCAAGCGGGTGCCAGTAACATTTCCATTTGTCCCTGTTACATGCCAGTGTAGCCCAATGGCATCTGCTTACTTCAGGAATACAAAGAGCCTCAAACCATTCATTCAGGGTCTTGACAAAGAAGTGTGACCATCTTGTAGGTGGACAGCCACGTGATCTTTTGACATCCCGTGGGATCTAGTCGGTAACGGCTCTAGTCCAGCAGTCGTCTCCAAATCGCATTACATGTCCAGCCCATCTGATTTTCGATGCCTTGACAAAAGAGACAGCGTCCCTGACTCTCGGATCGTTGATATAGGTCGGATCTCCGATTCCTTCTCTCACTTGAGTGAGGTGTGATATTCCAAACATAGCTCTTCCGATTCCTCTTTGGGAGACCCAAATAGCGTTTCTCATCCTGCTTTCGTAGGGGCCCAGGTCTCTGAGGCATTGTTAATGCAGGGAGAATGGAGTCAAAGAGATGTGCCTGGAGCTGGAGGTTCTTTTTCCTTTTAACTATTTCTTCTATGCTCTTGAAGGTGTGCCATGCTGCTCTCTTCCTCCATCTCAGCTCAGGTTTTAGGTCGCTCATTCTGTTGTGTTCTCGACTTAGGTACAGATAACTGCTGCATTCAGAGATGCTTGTTCCATTGAGAGTGAATGGAGCATCTGGAGCTAGTTTGTTTTTCATGAACATAATTTTGTTGAGATTCAGCTATAGACCTACCTTTCCACATTCACGGTTGAGGTCAGTCAGCATTTGTGCCACTTGGCTAATGTTTGGTGTTATTAAAACGATGTCATCAGCGAAGCGGAGGTGGTGTAGTCGCCGACCATCTATCTTCACTCCCATTCCTTCTTATTCTAATTGTCTCATGATGTTCTCGAGGGTGGCACTGAAGAGTTTTGATGAAATAGTATCACCCTCCTGAACCCCTCTTTTGACATCAATGATCACTTCCTTGTAGAATGGTGAGATCCTGGTGGTGAATCTGTAATACAGCTCATGAAGGATCTTGATGTATTGAGTTTGAACGCCCTGTTTGGCTAGCCAAACAGCATTTCTGAAAGCTTTAAAATTCATACAGCTATAGGCATGAAAGTTCTTTGTACTCTTAGAAATTTTGAATATTTTTTTGGGGAAGAAGGGTTTGGACTGCATCCAGTGGGGGCTCTGGGATTACTCCTAGCTCTATGCTCAGGGAATACACCTAGAGACCAACTGCAGTGCTGGGGACCAAACAGACCCCTCTACAATCTTTTCTGGTCTCTTTTGAATATTTTCTGTGCTCTGAAATGTAAAAATTTCCTTGCCATTAAAAAATGTATGCATTTTCCAGAAAAAAAATCTTTCTAAGGTGAGATTATTCTTTCTAAAACTCGAGTTCTCAGTTTTCGACTTGAAAGACTTGAGATGTCCTTTCCATACAGGGGCAAATGTCAAATGTCCCTTTATTAGTTAGAGTGGATTTCTGGCATAGAATATTTGCTAGTTTAATTTGTATTCCCTAACTTTGGAAAAACTTGAACCATGAATATATAGGAGAGTATTGTTTTACATATAAAAGATGCTTAATTCTTCTAGGCTTGCTTTTCTCTCTGTCTGAATTTTGAGTATTAGAACTCTGAGTAATAGCAGAAATTTGTCAGCTTTCTCAAGTGACTGTCTAGATTTAAATACAATGCTCTATGTGACTAAGACTTATACTCAAGGAAGGTGATATCTCACTTCTTTTCAATTTTGCTTTGTTTTGTGGCCATCCCCAGGGATGATGCTAAAGGGTTGCTCCCCACTGTGTCCTTTGAATCACTCCTGGCTGTCCTCAGAGCAGCATAGGAGAGGCTGGGGATTGGTCAAGGTTGGTTGCATTCAAGGCTAGTGCTCTGTACTATCACTCTGGCCCAGTATCTCCGTTTTACACACACACACACACACACACACACACACACACACACCACACCAGAATAACTTGGCATGATCTATTTTCTAGGAATCTATTGATAGTGCACTCTAAGAACTTCAAAGTTTCCAAGTACTTTTGATAAGGCATCTTTTTATTAACTATTCAGATAGAAAAAATTCATATTCAAATTCCTAGGCGTTTGCTCTTAGATCTATAATGGTTACTTTTGGTTTTTGTTGTATAATAGATATAAATCTTTTAACAGAAAGCAATGATTTTATTTTTCAAAGGAATCTTAATCCAGGTAGAAACTGTTCCATCAAAAAGCATAAATATGATGCTCAGGGAAATTATTATTTTTGAAAGGAAATTTTTTAATAATTTATTTATTTTTTAAAATTTTTTTATTATACCACCGTGAGACATACAATTACAAAGGTGTTCATAATTGGTTCTTGGTAATACAGTATACCAGCACCCATCCCTCCACCAGTGCCCCATTTCCACCACCAATGTACCCTACCCCCTCCCGCCCACCCCCAGGCTGCCTCAATAGCAGGTACCACAGTGTCCTCTCTCTTTTCTCTCTCTCTCTCTCTGTCTCTGCATCACTCTCCCTCTTCTTTTACACATTGTGGCCAGCCCTGCAGATATTTAAAGTTTATCACTTAAATCTCTTTGTGTATATTCAATGGTGAGTTTTAATCTGCCATTACCATTTCCCACATTTAGTACAACACTGGTATCTATTTATGTCGAGTAATGAATGCAGTCATTCTATATCTGTCCTTTTCCTTCTGACTAATTTCACTCAGTATGATAGTCTCCATGTCCATCCATTTGCAGGTAAATTTCATAATTTCATCTTTTCTGACAGCTGCATAGTATTCCATAGTGTAGATGAACCACAGTTTCTTTAGCCAGTCCCTCTGTTCTCGGGCATTTAGATTGTTTCCAGATTCTAGCTATAGTGAATAGCGCAGAGATGAATAAAGAAGTACAGATCGTGTTTCTTCTATGTGTTTTTCGGTCTCTTGGGTACTTCAGGACATAAAAGAAGACCTGAGGAAATGGAGACACATTCCCTGCTCATGGATCGGAAGGATTAACATTATCAAAATGGTAATACTCCCTAGAGCTTTATACAGATTCAATGCGGTCCCTATAAAGATACCCATGATGTTCTTCAAAGAAATTGAACAAACACTCCTGAAATTCGTATGGAATAATAAACCCCCAAGAATAGCTAAAGCAATCCTTGGGAAAAAGAAGATGGGAGGTATCACTTTCCCCAACTTCAAGCTCTACTACAGAGAAGTTGTAATTAAGACAGTGTGGTATTGGTATAGAGACAGACCCATAGACCTATGGAATAGAACTGACTATCCTGAAACACACTCTCAAATATACAACCACTTAATCTTCGATAAAGGAACAAAAAATATTAAGTGGAACAAAGAAAGCCTCTTCAACAAATGGTGCTGGGAAAATTGGGCAGCTACGTGTAAAAAAATGAACTTAGACCTCCTTCTAACGCCATGCACAAAAGTCAGATCAAAATGGATTATAGATCTCAACATCAGACATGCATCTATAAGGTACATCTAAGAAAATATAGGAGAAATGCTCTACAACATCGAAACGAAAATTATCTTTAAAGACGACACACCATTGACTAAGCAAATGGAAGCAAAGATAAACAAATGGGATTATATATAATTGAAAAGCTTCTGCACCTCAAAAGAAACAGTGACCAAGGTACAAAGACAATCCACAGAGTGGGAAAGGATATTCACCCAATACCCATCTGACAAGGGGTTAATATCCAGGATATATCAGTCACTGGTAGCCCTTCACAAGAAAAAACAGCCAACCCCATCAAAAAATGGGGAGAAAAAAATGAACAGAAGATTCCAAAAAAGAAGAAATTGAATAGCCAAAAGGCATATGAAAAAGTGCTCTTCATCTTTAATCATCAGGGAGATGCAAATCAAAACAACAATGAGGTACCATCTCACACCACAGAGACTGGCACACATCCAAAACAGCAAGAACAACCGGTGCTGGTGTGGATGTGGGGAAAAAGGGACTCTGATCCACTGTTGGTGGGAGTGCCCACTGGTCCAGCCCTTTTGGAAAATAATATGGGTATTCCTCCGAAAACTAGATATTGAGCTCCAATTTGATCCAGCAATAGTGCTCAGGAAATTATTTGCTTAATGTTCTCCATATGTACACATTCAAAACAATAGCCAATAACTTAGTAAATTACTGGTAACTTACTAAGAAGAGTCAGTTATTTCTTCCTGGGAGCAGCTAGTATTTTTGCTCTAAGGATAAATTTCCTTAGAAACTAGCAAAGGAAGAGGAAACTGAACAAGTCCTTCTCAGGACCCATCTCTCATTTCATTGTGAGAAAAAAATACTTTGGTGCTATGCGTAGTGAAGCCCTCAGCTGAATCTCAGCCATAACTGATAATACCAGACGGCACCATTTCCTCCTGGACCCCCTGTAAAGAACGTTTCTGTGCTCTCTCAAATTAAGATCATCTGTTTCAGGTATTTTTTTTTCACATATGTCCTCTTCTTCTGTAATTATTCTTTGAGGTAACACTATTTAATGAAAAAATTCTTTTTCATTTCCCTAAAATATTTATTGCATAAACACAGTTTGAAATTTTTGTGTTTGGGGGCCACACTCAGTGGTACTCAGGGCTTACTGCTGACTTTGTGCTTAGGAGAGATGTGCAAAGGAATATAGGGGGTGCTGAAGAGCAAAGCTGAGTTAGCAACATGCAAGGCCAGCACCTTACCCACCTCTCTATCTCTCTGGCTCCTCTCTAATACTATTAAGAAAATGAAAGCAAATTGCATGAGTAATGAATATATTTTCATTAAATAATAAAATATTTGCCAAATCAAGACCAGGTTATTATTTGAGAAATATAAGACCTAAGTAACCATCAACACAAAATCATGACATGATGAGGAAAATAGACACTAGTCAATTTCTTTTGTCTTCCTTTGCTCTACCAAACCAAACATTTTAAAAAATATACAAATACATTTGGTAGAAAAGTATCTGGAGAATTTTCTACTGGACAAGCATTTTCCCATTTTTGATAGAACACCCTTCAGATTGCAGGAGATATCCATAGACTGTGTCTTAAAAATTCACTAAAAATGCTTGAATATAAAAAAAAAATGGACCCAACTGAAACAAAGGATCAAGGGCCTTATTTTGAGGTTTTTTTTCTTTTTCAAAATAAGACTGCAAGTGACTGGGCTGGAGCAATAGTACAGTGGGTAGGGCATTTGCCTTGCATGCGACAGACTTGGGTTTGATCCCCAGCATCCCATCTGGTCCCCAAGCACCGCAAGGAGTAATTCCTGAGTGTAGGGCCAGGAGTAACCCCTGAGCATTGGCTGGCATGACCCAAAAAGAAAAAAAAAAGACTACAAGTGGTCCAACATGAACATAAAAAAAGTGACTCTTAACCTCATTTGTTACCTATTCCCTAGGAAAACACAAACCACAATAAATAGCATCTCACAAATACCATGGCAGTTATAAGTCAAAAAGACAGTCAATACATTTTAGAGAAGATGTGGAAATTTTAAAGTTTTATACACTGCTCGTTGAGAGTACAAAATGGTGAAGCTACTCTAGGAAACATCTGGACAGCTCCTCAAAGGTTAAATAACCTTCTGTTTCCTGTTAGCTGAATTAGCATAAGACTTGGTAATTTATAGGCAGGACTAACATCTGAGTACTACTGGATATGGTCCCCACCTTCCCTCCCCTTCCTCAAATACTCAGTAGTAGGTATATGCTGAAGGAAATGAAAATATATGTTCTTAGCAGAACAGGCTGTGCATTTCTCCTAAGAGCACTTCACTTGTATCACTTGTCTTCCCGTTCATCATCGATTTGCTCAAGCGGGCACCAATAACATCTCCATATGTCCTGTCACATGCTAGTGAGCCCAAGGGCATCTGTTAGCTCCAGGAACATAAAGAGCCTCAAACCATTCCATCAGGTCATGGGAATGACGTCTATAATTGTTACTGATATTTCCCTCTCATCAGAGCTCCACCCAGCAGAAGAGCTGATCACAGCCGGCTCATCACAGACCCACCCTGCAGCAGTCTTTTTCAAGCCCAGCCCAGGTACGCTGATCCAGAGACTCACATACACAGGGCAGAGATGCTACCGGCTCTCCCTGTGTCCAGCTGATCACGAGGCATCCGGGAGGGATGGCAGCTTCTAGCCCTGGCCTGCCACCCCAGCAGAGCCTAGCAAGAAGCTAGAGGACCCCCCTAAGAGCACTATTTATAATAATAAAAATGCATGATTTGATAGAAAGTAAAGTGACAAATTCACTCTATGGAATATTATTCATTCATAAAAGGAACAAAATCAGACAGAACTGGGGCTCAAGGGGGTAGTGACTGAGGTAGTAAAGGGTGGAGGGGTGCAGTGGAATGTGGTGGAAGGTTGCTGGTTCTTTGATGGTGGGTGTGGTATACTTTTGAAGAGGTGTGAACACGTAGTCATAAACTAAACAAACATTGCCTCAATAAAAAAGGAGCGAAATATACTTACATGCCACACCATGGAAGAACTTTGAAAACATTATGCTACATAAAAGAAGCTGGCCTAAAATCACTCCATATATTGGAGATTCTATTTATGTGAAATGACCAGAATAAACAAAACTATGGAAACAGAAATTAGATGTAGGCTCAAGGAAGGGTAAGGGAGAAAGGGAACTGGTTGCTAACAGCCTATAAAAATATTCCAAGATTAACCATATTTGCCCAGTTCTGTCAATGTCATACTGAAAATGATACTGCTATATGTTTTTCTGGGTCAACTGCATGATATGTAAATGGCATCTCAGTGAAGCTATCCAACATAGAGCCTTTCTCCATTTTTCAAAACTTTTCTGGTTATAGGGATAGATCAAGCAGATAGAAGAGACTCTGAATTTGATCCAAAAAGTTCATTCTAAGGTAGACAAAATGGTTACTTAACAAACACATTATCACCATCAAAACAGTACTTAGGTTTCACGTTGTAAACATTCAGCTGCAGGGGCCAGAGAGCTAGAAGAGGCTTTTGGTGGTTTCCTTAAACAGAGAAGTTCTTTATCAGGTCCCGGTCCTGCATATGGTCTCCTAAAAGCCACCAGGAGTAAGCCCTGAGCACTATCAGAGTAATCCCAAAATAAAACAAACAAAAAATCCAGCCTTAGGATAAACACGTTTTATTGAATTAGGAGTCCCAATAAGTGAAATGAAGGGAGAATTAGATATATAGATCTATTTCTATAAAATTGTTATAATAGTGCATGATCTATTATTTATATATATATGCACATACATAAACATATAAACAAATACATATTCTCTAAGTTTTACATTGCGGTTTTAGTGACAATATATCCTTTTTGGAGTGAGCACTAGTAAAAAACCTTAAGACAGGCTGATTACTCGAAATGCCTTTGGCAGTAGTGGTTTTGTTGCCATGGAAACCAATCCACAATATTGGTCTGTGCTAGGATGTACACACTTGTGGTCCTCTGATATACTGATATTGGCTGGAATCCCTCAGAGTATCAATGAACCCCATGCCTATGAGATAAAGAGTACTAAAGATCTGTGTTGCATTTTTAAAGCACTAAAAGTTCTCCATTAGCTTCTTTCACTCACAGATATTACTCCCCTGTCCTAATACTTTCCTTTTGCTCTTGATGCTCTCATCATGATTCTGAAGAGTGCTAAAAATCAAGGCCCGAGAATGGTTTAATGCTTTATTCTAAATGGAACTTATAATTATGACTCCTTGGTGGAGGAAGCCATGATGTGTAAGAGAAGGGAGAGAGAGAGAGAGAAAGAAAGAGAGTGAGAGAGAGAGAGGGAGAAGAGAGGCAAAAGTGCCTGCCATAGAGGGAGGCCAGGGAAGTGGGAGGGAGTCAGGGGACATTGGTGGTGGGAAATGGGCACTGGAGCAGGGATAGGTGCTGGAACACTGTATGACTGAGACCCAAACATGAACATCTTTGTAACTGTATATCTCATGGTGGCATACACTAAAAAAATGGACTCTCAACCCAGTTCTTCACTTAGAGCTGACTTCCTTGATTCTTACACACAGAATAGCTCTTTTTCTGATAAAAACACATCTCAAGAGTCACTGTACAGAAAAACTAAAGCTGGTAGTCAACATTTCCTTTGTGCATACACACACATACACACACACAACTATGAAGAGGTTTCATCAATGCTTCTACATTTCCAAAGTCTCCCCTTTATTATTGGCACTTTCTCTTTTCTCTCTCCCTCTCTATTTCACTGGCCTCGCCTGTCTTTAGAGGCACCTGAAGGCACATAAGGCAGAGAAGTGAAACCGACTGTTATTCTTCAGTTCACTTGTCTGCAGCCTCCAGTGAGCCCGTCTCCATACGGTGGCCCAGCTGAGCTCTGAGAAAGTTCAGTCTCTGCTCAGGTGCAATTTGCCAACCTGCTCACAAGCTCAGGAGGAACAGAGTCAGACCTATGTGTGGGGCTCTGGGAGAAGAGAAATGATTCCTTTAATCTTGAGTTTATAAAGAAGGGACTTCAACTATAAAAGAGGAAAGGAAAGGACTTTTCACCCAACAAGGTCATCATTTGGAAGAATTACATATAAATTGCTAAGAGCAATCAGAAATTCTAATTTTCCTGCTTTCCTTTAATACCCTTGTGTTAACCTTCAGGTTCCTTCAATGGTCTTCCTCTGGTTTTAAAAATCCTGACTAAAGCTGTATTTTTAAGGGAAATCAAAGGTTTTCTTAAAAAAAAAAAGGAAGGCAGAAAGTGTTTTCTTGACAGGCAACAAAATACATTAGATTTTTTTTATTAAAATACTATTTAAAATGTATTAAGTTTATTTAACAGAGAATTTTACTTATAGAGTATTTTATTAATGTTTTATAACTTTACCCCTACCAAAATTCTGAGAAGCAGAGCTATACTTATTAACCCACTTGACTGCTACAGGCATCAGGAATAATAGGATCAACACAGGATTATGATTGCAGAGATAAAAATAATTCTACTATAATGTTGCTTTGAATTTTCAGTTCAGGTGAAAAAGCATGTTGATTTTTCCACTACAGAATTTCATCCATGCTTTGGGATTGGGTGGGCTCAATCTTTCTCTGTGATGTGGACAACCCTTCCTGTGTAATTTTTTGCCATATGCACTTTCCTTCAGCTTCTGGAAGGCACCAAACTCTTTTCTGCTGTAGAGCTCATACACATACTCATCTCTAAGCTTGTGCCTTCCCAGTTGTGTACCTTCCCTTCCCCATTATACCCATTACTATGTGTTCTATCACCTTTCAAGGTTCGTCTTAGGCTTCAGTACAGATGCCAGCATTCACTCTGGTTACAGCACTCTGTAAATGGTCTTTGGAAGCATGGCTCTTTCCTAAAGATCTGTTAGGTATTATCGTTCCTTTTTCCTTGAACTGCAAACTATGTAAGTCAGAAATATCTGTCTTGTTCATCTCTGTGTCTCAGTACCTAAGAAAGAGTTTGGTACTATATATAATATATTATATATGTATATATAATATGTATATGACATGGAATATATTTCATATATATTCAATAAAAATTATTGGGATGATACGTGGTTCTGCATCACCCCAAGTTCCATCTGTAGTGTGGAATTGTCTTAGCAAAGCTGTAAAGGTCTCCTTGCTTCTTGAATCTGCTGAAACCTCCAATGACACTGAATATTATAAAGGTATAATCATACTTTTATTTCCTTCTATTGGAGTAACAGCTTCCCCCTTGAGCTCTCATGGCTCTACTGCATCACCTACCACAAGAACAAACTGCTGCTTCATCAAACATCCTGATGAACTCATTAAACACTCATAATTATGGAACAGAGTTGAATTATAGAGAGAAAGTAGCATGATTGAAACTTTTCTCTGTGGAAGCATTTGTTTACTTTTGAAGAATGTATTACTTCCCTTTTAAATGAAATTCTGAATTAGAGAGAGAGCAACATGATTAAACTTTTTCTCTTGTGGAGGCATTTGTTTACTTTTGAGGAATGTATTTCTTCTTTTTTTTAAATGGAACTCTATAGCTATAAATAAGTTGGATATGCAATGATTTAAGTGTTTCTAAATTTGCTGTTATTTGTCCAACAGCTATAAACAACTACTCTGTAAGCTTTAGAATTTTCTTCGCCATCTCCTGCTATTCATGTTCTCCCTATATAGACTCCCTTTTTGTCCCTCGAAAAGTCTATATTTAAATTTTCTCTTTTATTTCCCAAATTCTTTGTATTTTTAAGCTCTCTTTTTTTAAGAGGTTGTTGCTCAGTGGTACTCAAGTCTTACTTCTTGTTCTGTGCTCAGGGGTCACTCCTGGAATTGCTCAGGGGCCATAGAATGCTGGGGTTGAACTAGAATTGGCTATGTGCAAGGTTTAACCCCTGTACTATTTACCTGACCCCTTTTTTTATTTTTCCAGTTTTCTGCTTTAATTTTTTTCCTCTTTCTATCAGAAATATTCACTTTTATTTCCCCACTATTTTAGGCTTTCTCAGTACTTTCTGGCCTTGTTTCTAATGTTGCAAATAATTTTAAACTTATTTTTATTAACATGCTTGGTTGATATGAACACCTTACTGATATCACATTAAAATAGACATTCACTGTCTACTCTGTTACAACTGAGAGTCCTTCCTCTGGTTATTCATTTTTCTGACCATACCATAAGAGTGCTTAAAAGAAATTCATTAGTGATATCATTAGTAATTCAAGAATCATGAATTACTTTTAATTCAATGGAAAGGACATGGCAATGAATATATTCGCTGGAATTGTAAATGAATGACAGAAGGCATAAACGATTTTAGCATAACAATTGTCAAAATGATTTTCTGGAAACAAAATGTAAACAGAATAAATTTACAGTTAGAGTCATCATATTCATGCTATTAAAATACATAGGCATTCTTATAATTCTGGCTTCTACCTATTGTATTTATCATCAGCAGTTTTCATAAAAATGAATAGCTCTCTATCATTCCCTCAGCATCAAAGCTGATACCATTCTGTACTCCAATGCATAGAAATTTAGGAAGAAAAAACTCAATACAAATTCAAGCATTAATGTGTTTGCACTTTTTCATAATAGTTTTTCATAGTTAAACCAAAAGTGCTCATTTTTACTCACTTATTTTTAAAAATATTGGTTCATTCTACTTTAAATAAGTCAGTATCTAATGCCATAACTCACCAACTTTATGATTTTTCTTTTTAATCTCTGCATTAATAACTACTGAACCTGGTAAACCAGTAGTAAGTGAGTTTGTCATTCTAATGTATTCCTCTCACTCTTCTTCACTGGTTGGGTGATTTGAAGATGCATTAGAAAATAGGGACTTTTAATTAGTTCATAATGTGCTACAAAAAAATATCGAAGGTATAGATTAGACTTTATTTTTTTGTTTTGTTGTAGGGCCACACCCTGCTATTTTCATGGCTTTATTTGTCAAACTCATGGGATGTCTTCAATTACTGATAGCAACCACTATTATTATTGGCGATGAATGGTTATATGTATAATTTTTTAAAATTTATTCCCATTTTAAAAATTGTATTAACTTTGTCAACTCACACCACAGTGTGAATTGTGTAGTGTGACCAAATCCTAAGTGTCCACGTCAATGTTTAAAACGAATACCAATTCGTATTAAACTCACCTTTCTGGAACAAATTCAGGGACTGAGTTATATGATTTGATTACAAATATTCAGTAGTCAGTGACTGTCTGGTAGGGCAGAAAGACAAACAATCCAACCGTAAAACAACATGAGTGCTCCTCTGGACATTATTCAGTTTGGAGACGACATGGAGGTTCTAGAGACATTTGTCCAGCTGATTCACTCATAGTCCTGACAACACATGCCCTTAAAGGACCTAGAGATAGAGGATGGCAGTTACAAAAATAACTCTTCATTTTGTGTTTATTTATGGGCCCACATCAGATTGTTGGTTATATTAATTTCAGAAATATGCTAAAAATAGGTTTAAAAAAGTACTCTAATTTCCAACTGGGAATCACTATAACACACAAATGATATCTAAACTTTAAAATATTACTAATATAAGTTGGTTTTGCATTCTCTGTGGTTGAAAAAATTAAAACTTATTCACTGTTTTAATTAATAATTTTACACTCTGTGGGATGGTATTTAATCCTTAAGTCCTATTTTGGAATGTTGAAATCATAACTTGACATGGTAGAATTTTTTAGACTTGAATTAGTTCCAAATAGAGGACAAAGATTTTTGTGCTTCTTTCTAGTAGCATAAGGAAAAATTTTAGTGTTTAGTTTATTCATTGACACATTCCAACTACTTAAAATGGGTTTGGAAAACTGTTTAACAAACAATTCTAGTCCACCTTTTATTTCTGTACAGCCCACAAACTAAGATGATTTTTATATTTTTAAATGGTCAAAAAAAAAAAAAGAAGAATAACATTCTTTTTTTTTTTTTTTTGCTTTTTGGGTCACACCCGGCGATGCTCAGGGGTTACTCCTGGCTCTGCACTCAGGAATCACTCCTGGCGGTGCTCGGGGACCATATGGGGGTGCCGGGGATCGAACCCAGGCAGGCACAGGCCGGCCGCGTGCAAGGCAAACGCCCTACCGCTGGGCTATCGCTCCGGCCCCAAGAAGAATAACATTCTGTGATATGTGAAAGTGACGTGGAATTCAGTGCCTGCAAATGAAGTTTTATTGTAACACAGATCTTCCATTCATTTATATGTTGTTTTCCTGGTTGTTTTTCCACTATAGTGAAGAGTAAAATAGTTTCAATGGAGAATGTGTGATTTAAAGTTGAAAAGAATTTGATATTATATTCTCTCTCTCTTTCTCTTTCTGTCTATCTCACAAACACACACACACACACAAACACACATGTTCACACTCTCTTGGATAAGAAAAATACCTTTTTTCTTACCATGTCACATACACTAATATAAACATGCTTCTTTTCAAAAAGAGTCTTAGGTCTATATAAAATACTAATGCCAATCATATAGTATCCCAGTATAGAAACACATAAGGATAACAGCTTGGATGAGAAAACAGGCTGAAAACCTGCATCCAAACTTTGTCTCCTCCACTTATGAGCTGTGTGACCAACAGAAAAATGCTTAACTTCTCTGCGTATTATTTTTACCACAGTTAAAATGAGTTAATAATATACCTATCCCTTAGAATTGTCATGAGTAATGAATTATTACCTGTAAAATGTTACAATATCACCTGGTATATGGCATCTGTTACAAAATGAGCAACATTTTAAAGTTAATGAATGCAGATACTTAGAAGGCAGCTAAGGTAATGAGTGTACCTGAACATATCCATAAATATGGAAAAATACATGCGTGATTTGCAATGTGAATATTGTCTGCCTTTATAAGTAAATCTTCTAAACCAACATAATGTGTTACTATCTATTCTAATTGCCTTTTGATTGTAGCATATAACTTTTAGACTCCCATACCTGTGATATAATTTGTAATCAATGGTCTTGTTTTGGATAATAAACAAATTGCATTCTGAATGGTTGAATAATTTCTGATACAAAATCTAACTACCTAACAACTTCTAATCTGAGGATATCAAATTGGTATAAAGTGAAGTAGCAATTTCGAGAATACATGGTTATAAGATTAGTTTGCTTTTTTAAGGTTATTATTCAGTTCTTAAGAAGAGAACTAATAGAAAATATTGTCTTATATTTAAAGAAATAGCTTCTAAACACCAAGAATCAAAACTATATATTGGTAAATATAATGGCTTTTAAATCATTCTAAGTCATTTTAGCAAACAGATAATTAGATAATTAGCATGCTTAATGCTTAAATAGATTTTACATTAATTTGTGTAGATCTTTAAATGTAATTTTTTATAGGAAGTAAAATCTTTACAGGGTAGCCTTCTGACTTCTAAAGAAATATAATTTCTTTTTAACTTCAGTATAGGACAGTAAGTCTCCTGATTCTTCTTATTTTATTAATGCTGCTTGTAAGTTTATATTACTAAATACAATTTTAATGTTTTAATAATGGCTTTTCCAAAAACTTTTTTTAAGAACTTATTATTTGTATTTCTTGAAGTAAGAAATAGAATTTTAATTGTTTCAAAATGTTTCATTTGAGCCCAATAATCTTATATTAATAATGTACATATTCAAATACAAGATAAATCTCATTTGTTAAGTTTAATACTTGGTTTTCTAAATGAATTATAAATATGAACCAAAATGGCATACTCAGAAAAAAGTTAGCAACTAGAGCAAAAATAGGGATCTATAAAAACATTTATGCTTAGGGTGCTTTATTTCCTAGACTGAATAAAATGCAAAATTATGTAATGATCTTTAAAATATGTTTAAAGTATTACATTTGCTATTTTATTAATAGCTCTGCTTTATATAGGTAACTTCTTATAGGGAAATTCTCCTTAAAATTATTATATTTGCTTATATTTTTGTATTTGCTTCAACGATGTACTCAGTTTTTATTTCCAACTTCTTTGAATTTGAGGAACTCCTTCATATTTAGACTTTAAAAAGCTCAAGTGGATAAAAGATAAAAAGAAACCACAATCTTTCTTGCAAATATCTTCAATAAAAGTGATATAATCACAAAACATTTGTCTAACATATTATCCCTTCATTTAACCATGTGTAAGATGAGGAAAACATCTTTTATATGCAAACTCAATAACTAATTGTCAATATGATACAATTGGTTACAACTTACAGCACATTTGTCTACACTGAAATGAGGGACCTTCATGGTTAATCTTGCATTATTTTGGTGAATCAAAATTAAAATGATGTCAACAGTTCTTAAAAAAATAAATGCTAGTTACTAATAATGGCATAAAATATATTGCTGTGAGATTACAATAGGCTTACATTAGTTTTCTATCTCTTCTGCTTTTTAGGAAAATATGGTACTTTCCTCTATAGAAGAAGTATCAGATTCTTGCAGCATCCATGACACTTGTAAGCATTCAGTGGTCAGACACCAGTACATAGCCTTCAAATGACATGGCCCAGTGAAGCTGGAAGGTGTCATCACAGAGCCAGGCAGCCTGGTATCAGCCATCCGCCAGGATAGAGCCAGCAGCCCTAGCTGGTGGCTTGAATTCAGACTAAGGTACAAAACGGATTTTGCATTCTGAAAGTTCACTCTCCTAACACTGAAGTCTGGGGCATACTTTTAAGCTAAAAGTACACTGAGGGCTTCAGAAAGTGCATGTACTGATCAAATGTATAAAACTCTCCGTCAAATAAATTAGCTCAATTTTATTAGCCTCCTAGAGTTCTGAATCAACATTAGATGTCTACATTAAAATATAAGCACGTGTATATTTCAGCACCATGCTGTCTGAATTTGTAAACATGTATGAGGTACTAAATTAAATGATCCATAGTCACAAAAGTAAAAACGACAAAAAGTTAAAATATTAACCATCAGTGTCCATTGATGTGGTAATGCCCATCACAAAGCTGATCAGCTTGATTTTCAGGTCAATGAAAGGTGTTTACTACCTAAAATTATATTCCATATCCTTGGTGCTTACTAGCTAAAATTATATTCCATATCCTTGCTGGAGTCCTGTGTTGACTCCCCCAAGGACAATGTGACCAATGGCATTTGGGGGCCAGGGCCACTGGTTTACAAGCAGGGTTCAGGATGCCCAGAAAGGCCTCTCTTAGACTCTCTATACTCTTCCCAGAACTGCCTAGGTCTTGGTCAGGCAGTTCAATGCTCAGCCCTGCCAGGCAATGCTGCTCACTCCCAGCGGTACTGGGGGCCTCCAGGACCACTCTAGCAGTACTGGGGATCATATAGGGCTCTTGGTGCTTGGAGTCATGCATGCCAGGGATCAAACCTGTGGCCTTGAGCAGGAAGGCAAATGACCTAGCCCTTTGAGCTATCTCCCCCATTCCACGAGCACCATCTTTTGATGCAACTTGACTCTTCTTAAATATCTCTGGGGGAGGAACCCCAAAATTTCTAAGAGCTTGCAAGATATCCTACATCTTCTGTGGGTCTCTCCTGAACATCACCAGTGATACCCAAGCAACTTAGAATATGTTTCCCATTTCATACCACTTTAGCTACTTTGGTGAAAATATACATATTGTGAAATAATATTGTGAAATATCATAATGACAAAACAAACACTTCATCCATCGGGTGCACAAATGGAACTTCAGACATCCTTCGGAATGGAAAAATGCCGCGATGGATTTTAAAACCACATACTTCCAAATGCAACACTTCGCTGGCTTAGGCTGGGGTATGCCTGACTTCTGGAATCGTGATTTTTATCGCGAGAAACAGCTAGCATATTGTTTCTCTTTTCTACAAAGAGAATTAAACCTTCTGCTGGACTCATTAAAAAGGGTTTCTAAATTGGAGCCAATGAAACATGAATGTCAATTGCTACAGTACTTTTAAACAATCTTGGCAGCATTTTGGAAAAAAAAAACCCAAACCAACCCATTATTTCAATTGCCCCTTTGACATGGAAATGCAACCCCTACCCCCTTCCCCACACACACACACACACACACACACACACACACACACACACTCCAGACAGCAACAAAAGACTGCCCCAACTTCTTTGTACCTTCAAATCCCTCATCCAGACCTAACTAAAGCTAGACGACTCTCCCCCAAGTTTGCTACCAAGCTCTCCTCTGGGCTGGGAACTACTAGACATGGTGCTCCTTGGAACCTCTCTCTGGGCGTCCCTCTAAGTGAAAGGGAAAACTTTGCACGAAGATAGAAAGTTTTGCATGGGCCCACGACGCCAACATTTCCGAAACCGACCTTAAAAGACAACACATTTCAGAGCTCTCACTTCCAAAGAGAGCGGGAAGCCAGTCATGAGAAAAAAGAAAAGGAAAGAAAAAGCAGAAGAACCATCTTAAATGAAAAACCCAAAGCCTGGGTGCACCATGTAGCTAAGCCAGGGAGGGCGAGAGGGAGAGGGGTTCTTCCGGCAGAATCCTGTATTCCTGAGCTCAGCTCCGCTGGAGATTTGGCGGCTTCCCAGGCTGCCCGGCCTTTGGCCACACCCGCCTGTCAATTTCAGAGCCCAAGTCCCAGTGCCCTGCCCGGGGAGACGGAGAATGAGGCTTTCCAGCAATCAGGGATGGTCTTAGGCCAGTTTCCCATTGCCCTTCCGGGGCCCTGAAACCAACTTTGCCCACACTCCTTGTGATTTGTTTGTTTGCGTCGGTTCTCAGCCTGCCAGCCCCCGCCGCCCAGCCCACCTCGCTCTCCCCCTCCTTTCTGCCCCCCCCCCGCACTCCGGCCTTTCGGGCTCCCCTCCGCCCCCTCCCACCTCTTTGTTGTCTCCTACCTGCTGGCCAGGCTCTGCCTGCAGTGCTGCCTGAAGGGCATCAGGTGGTAGTTCATGGCGTCCAGCAGCAGCTTCTGGCAGACCGGGTCGGTGCGCATGAAATCCACGGACTGGACCCGCTCCACCAGCTCGGGGGCCGGGATGAGCGCGAAGCGGAGGCGCTTCATGAGGTCTGGCGCGTACTGCATGCGGGTCTCGCGGTCGTGTTCCAGCCACAGCACGGACATCTGGAAGAGCGCCAGCTCCGACTCCACGGGGGCGGCAGCGAGTCCAGCAGGGCGCGCATCTCCTCGAAGTTAAGCAGCAGCACATCCTCCACTAGGTACTTGTTGGCCAGCTTCTTGGTTTCCTCCAGGCCGTGCAGCGCGGCTATCTTGCACACCTGCTTGTAGTTCTGCACCGAGATCTGGTCGTTGAGGAACTGCACGCAGAGCTTGGTGACCTGGGGGATGTGCAAGATCTTGCTGACCGACAGCACCTCCTCCACGGTGTCCAGGGACAGGGTCACGTTGGCTGTGTAGAGGTATTCGAGCACCAGGCGCAACCCAATGGACGAGCAGCCCTGCAGCACCAGGTTGTTGATGGCCCGCGGACTGGTCAGCAGCTTGTCGTCGGGGGAGGAGGAAGGCGTCCCGGCTCCCTCCTGCGGCGGCGGCGGCTGCTGCGGCGGCTGCTGCGGCGGCGGCTGCTGCTGCGGGTCCTGGGAGCCCCCAGGCCGTCCTGGCCGCCGCCCCTCCCCGAGAGGGGGTGGCTGGAGAAGAGCGATCGGAAGTACTGCGAGCAGGAGGCCAGCACGGCCTTGTGGCAGTGGAACTGCTGGCCCTGGGCCGTCAGGGTCACGTCGCAAAACAGCTGCTTCCGCCACAGCAGGTTGAGGCCGTGCAGCAGGTTGTCGCTGTGGCTGGGGTCGAAGGTGGACGTCCTGTCCCCGGATCTGGACATGGCGAGCTGGCTCGGCGCACCTGGCTTTAAACCCTCCTCCGACCTGGCAGACGGGTGGGGGATGGGAGGGAGGGGACGAGGGCAGCGGAGGGTGGGGTGTGGTCGGGGGTGGGGACGGGTGCGAGGGGTGGGCAGGGCGAAGAACGACAATCAGTGCTCAGCGTGACTCCGGCCCGGCGCGCTGGGGGACCCCGACCCTAGGGGAAGGGCTGAAGGTGCTGGATCCGAGCGCGCCACCCAAAGGGGCCTGCCTGGGGCCAGGCACCGCTCCGCTCCCTGCCACTCCTCGCCACCTCCCGCACACTTGGCCCCGCACTTTGCTAAAAGCCACCGGGGCTCTGGGCTTTGGGCCACGGCAGCAGCGACGGCCACGGGGCGGCAGAGGCCGAGCCACCTCGTGGGCTTGTGTCCATGCCGGGCGGGCTGAAGGGGAAGGCCGGGGAGTGGGAGCCCGGAGCGTTGAGGAGACCGAATTCGGAAGGTTCCAGGTCAACTTCAGCCTGCAGCTTTTCTCTTTCCTTTCTTTTTTCCTGGTTGTCCAGTTTGGGCGGACAGGGGAGGGGTCCAGCAAGCGGGCGGGGGGCGAGTCTCCAGCGCTGGGGACCCCTCGGATTGCCCGCGCTGCCCCAGAAAGTCCTGGGCGAGGGTGCGAGGCGCCGGGAAGCCCTTTCTTCCGCCGGGAAAGTGCAGCGGAGCGGGCGAGGAGCAGCTCGCGGCCGGCAGAGGCGGGAGCTGTCCTTATCAATTCTAGCTCATTTCCCTCGCCCCCGGCCCTGCCCGCTTCCCCGCTCCGCAAACTGTTGGCTTCCCGGGTCATCAGTTTTGCTAATTTTCCAGAGCCGCCTTTAGAGCCGGCTGGCGGAGTCCCTCCAGCGCCCCCCCGCCGCCCCCCGGTCCGCGCCCCCGCCCCCCAGCATTGTCGAGGCGCCGAAGTTCCGACGTTTGGGGTATTTTAGCACCCCCCCGTTCCTGAGCAGACGGGGAGGGAGGAAGCGGGGCCCCTGGGGTGCGTTCCGAGCCGGAGCCCCCGAGGCCCGCAGCGGGTGGGGGCCGGTGCTCCCTCCCGGCCCCGAGCTCGGCGCCTTTAACTCCAGGAACTCTGAGAAGTTCAAGTTAACCGGCAGGTGTGGGGGTGGGGAGGAGGAGGGGATGCATCGGGGCGCAGTTCGGGCTGGGGTCTCTGCACGCCGCAGCTCTGGGCAGCAGCTTCCTCCCGAGCCCCTCCGCACCGTCCCCAGCAGCCCCCCACTCGGGCGCACCCCCACGCTTCCCCCGAGCCCTGGAACTACTTCTGGAAAAGAGAAAAGAAGTCTGAACCGCCAGCCTCTCGGCCGAGGAGGGCTGGATGGGGAGAGGCGAGGCGCAATCGATGGCGGGTCCTTAACCTTAACCTGTAATTGCACCTTCTAGGAGGTGCACGAGGGGACCCCGCTCCCAGGCCCGCCCGCGCCCGCCGCTCCCCCGAGCTCCCGCCGGACCTGCCCCTTCCACTGCGGCTCACTCTGCCCCTGCCTGGCGCCGGTCCTGGATCGCCGCCTTCCCATTTACAGCGGACTGGGCTCCTCTCCACGCACTTTCCATCCCGTTCCAGGCGGACCCTAACCTCCCGCGAGCTCCCTCCCTCGGCAGCACCCCCCTCCCGCCCCCCAGGCTGGGGCTTTCCTGTAACAGCTCCCGGAGTCGCTCCCTTTAAGTGGACCCGGTCATACCCTCTCTCTCTCTCTCTCTCTCTCTCTCTCTCTCTCTCTCTCTCTCTCTCTCTCTCTCTCTCTCTCTCTCTCTCTCTCTCTCTCTCTCTCTCTCTCTCTCTCTCTCTCTTCGCTGCCCGCCCCCCCATCTTTCCCTGTTCCCCTTCCTTCCTGGTCTCCTTTGCGTCCCCCCCTTTGCTTATTGCTTGCCGTAGGAGTTTTATTCTTTAGAGCGTTTGCCACACAACTACCACCCCCGCCCCCCCAAGACTCCCTCCCAGTTACTCCCCCCCACCCCCGCAACCCCAAAGACAGAACAAAACACACACAGGCAGACCCAAGGCCAGAAACTTACCTGCTTCCAACCAGCTGCAAAGTCAAGCCTCACTTAAGCTCCCCCAAAAAATCAATTGTCTTTCCTTTTTTAGAGGTTTGCTCTCTCCTTGGGAGGGGAAAACACCTTCTGGTTCCCAACTCCAGGCAGTCACTCTTTACAATTTATTTTGTCGTACATCATTTCATCACCATGAATTAGCAACAGCAAGAAAATGTAGGAGAGGGAGAAAAGAGAGAAAGAGAGAGGGAGAGAGAGGGAGAGAGAGAGGAAGAGGCAGAGCTTTCTGCAAGAGAAGAAGAAGAAAAAATGTACGTGTGACAAATTATGCTACCAAGAAACAACACATCATTATCCTTGGGCCTGGGGCTCAGTGAGTCGTAACGAGAGTAATAGGAAATCCACGGTTGGGGAGAGAAACGGTCGTGCTTGGCCAGTAGAGAGAGACCATACAGGGGGATGGATGCTGGAGAGGCTCGCAAAATTATGGCTCAAGGCTATTGTAAAAATTGTCGAGCGTAAATGACTGCGATTTCAAACATCTTTGGAAGAAAGAAGGGGAAAAAAGCGGAGCCCCCCCCCCCCTCCCTCTCCCTCTCTCTCCCTCTCTCTTCTCTCTCTCTATAAAGAACCGTCAAGTTTTAGTGCGCATTGCTAATTAGTCAATTTCTCTCTGCCTTCACAGGCTGGCGACTTCGCTGCTGAGCTGAAACTGCTAATTTCTGTGACCAGCTTTTTTCTTAGCTGTGATCTGGATGAATGAGTAGCTGTCTCACAGAGATGACAAAAAATAAACTCTAATCCCCCCAAAATTTCCACTACATCTTTCTCATGCATAGATTTATGATCTTCAAGCGCGCTGTGCAGTATGCAAACTTTTTTTTTTTGTGCCTGTATATATGCTGTTGTTTCCAGATTTCATTGGTATGCGGCTTTCCCCCTTCACCCGTCTCCCCACCCGGCACTCTGAAATGCTGAAACTGTCTGATCTCCAACTATGACAAGATGCCACTTTATAGTGTTTGGGTTTGAGTCTGACTTGGAAGACACAAGGCCTTGCCTAAGAGGTGAGAGTCTGAGATGCCCACCAGGGACAAGGGGAGTGGAATCTGACAGAATAGAGAACAGCTCTTTGCTTTCCATTCTGCCCCCCCACCCCCAACTATTCAAGCTTTATGATCTTGTGGGAAAACATATTTCCTCTATCATTTTTGCCTGGTTAAACAATCATCTCTGAACTCTCTGTCAGCTCTTCAATAGATAAGGATTCAGAAGAACCTTTCTTTTACTGGAAGATTACAATATTATCAGATATGTCTTTTAATTAGGAATCTCCCTCCTCTCCCCCCCCACATTCCCCCACCTCAGCCCTGCAACTAGGAGCTGGAATCAAGAGCTAAGAAATCCAGCTGCAATTTCACAAATGTAACCTTTAAACTTTGGAGCTCATCCGATATATGAGGAAGACCACATTGAGTTCATAATTTGGACCCTGCTTAGCATGCAAAATGAACTCCAGCATGATTCTGGAATTTTAGCTGTACCAGAGATTCATGTGCGTTTTGGTAGAGGACATGTTCTCCAGGCTTATCTCATGATGTATTGCTCCCTTACATTTATAGCCCTGCATTTTGGTTGTCAATGGGGGCTGGAGGAATCCAAGGGAAAAAAAGAAGCAGAAAAAAGGAAGGTATGTCCTTGAATAAAAAGAAGAGGCTAGAAAGAAAGGTGGACATAAGTTAAACTGAGTTTTGTTTGCTATTAACTATGAATGATTCGTTCTAATTTTTATGTACTCTGATTAGAAAACTTATTACAATGAACGTCAGGTCATCCTTGAGAGGCTGTCTTTTCACCTTTCACTTTGATTTGTGAAAGATGGAAAGACACCTGCTTAAGAGGGGGGCTGTAAATTCTTGGTTGAGAAATAGGGAATTCCCCATTTATAATGAGACAGTTTTAAGATGTGCATCACTTTGAAATAAATGAAGAAGGAGCAAACCTAAGTATTTATTTCTCACAAAGGGCCTTTTCTATCAACGTTCTAAATTATGAGTAAGACTTCTTTATTCAAATCTTTCTGAGATGCTATTTTCTCATATTCATATTTATTTTTTAAAATCTCAATACATGGTAAAATGATAGGACAGGAATTTGGATGGGGGATTGTTTATCTTTTAATTAATTAATTTTTTTTACAATTACAAAAATGTTCATGTTTGGGTTTCAAGCCATACAGTGTTCCAGCACCCATCCCCTCCACCAGTGCCCACCTCCCACCACCAATGTCCCCGATACACTCCTCCCTCCCCTAGCCTGCCTCCAAGGTAAGTTCTCTATCTCTTTTCTCTCTTTCTTTCTCTCTTACCTCTCTTACATGTTGTGGATTGTAATAGACTTTCGACAATTATTGGTCCACAGTTCCTTTCTCTGTCTTACCTAACCTCTGCTCCCACACATTTGTGGTAGTTTGGTGGGGGATTGTTTAGAGAAGCAAAAAAAGAATTGAAGATAGTCTAAATTATCTGACCTTACTATTTGTTTTGATTACTTTTTCTTTTTTGAGAATTTTTTCTCTTAAGTCTTAAATAGGAAGATTGCATGACTAAAAATAGTGCCCTTGTTGAGTTCATTTACAGTAATAATTAAACTATTAAGTATGTAGAATCTTAATCAAACTCTTACATACAAAGTACAATTTGTATAGTATATATTTGATTTTAACCATTTGTAAGTTTCCAATGTAGAGTTTGGAACTAAAACCAAAGGTGAATAGAATATTGATCTCTCAGCTTATTGGCATTCTCCTGTTTTTTTTAAAAGTATTTTTTGCTGATGTAAAAATGTTCTGAGTTAGATTTTTCTTTTTTCTTAAATTACAGGCTATTTTAATGGCTACCCTGTATGATTACTAGGACATTAGTTATTTCCAAATAATATAAAAGTCTCAAAAAATCAGGTTTCTTTTCTCCTGGTTCAAAGTTTCATTGTTTGAAAATATTTAACATTTCAGAGAAGAAATGACAATCGTGTTATTTTGTAAGCAATCAAAAGTATTAATAAAGTCCTTCCATAATCTACGTATTAACTAGCATATATATCATGTAAATTTCACACCTCCAATATCTTGCTTTGGCTTAGACTGAAATTATTGCAGAACTCACAAACGACATGATACTATTTACAATAAATCCTGTTATGAAGGATTCAATTTGCAGCAATCAGTTGCTAGCTACTAAGCGATTGTAAGTATCTGAATTTTCTCCTACTTCACTGTTCAACGTACAGAAATTGCATCTCTGTGTTTGATCTGTCCTGCTGAGCACTATCAGCAGCTTGCATCTCTGCACTATTGTTTTTAAAATGGCAGGAAGGACGTGACTAGTCAAGAGCACTCAGCAGGATGGATTTCACATGGAATAAGAGGGGCTCGAATTGTCTTATAAAAATATTACGATCATGTCGTCATCCTATTCAAGCATTCTTCATACTTTGGCAGACTTATCAAAATTATTCATCAGTGAATCTGCATTTAAACTATGTACACAGGAAAGAGTCTGAAACTGCTACCACTGAGCAGTCCACTACGAGAGCTGCCAGTAGCTCTGTTCAGCCTGGTAAGCCTTCAGGGTTACAAGAACGCAGGCAGTTCAGTGGCTATTTTGCGTACAGTCATTGCTCTGGATTGGATGAACTCTAGACTATCTCCAGAGCAGGTAGTCTCGCAGTGTTTGGCTGCCTAACAGGCAGGGACAGACATACTGAAACTTAACTTTCATCAATCTTGACTTTTCTGCTTAAGATTTATGAGCTAGTACCAAATTGTGGAAATATCAGAGCCTGACTTCCCTTATGTCTCTTTGTATTTGTAAATAATATTTCCTAAGACCTGACCTTTAAAGTTTGGTCCTAGGGTAAAATGGATGGCTAAAACGATAAATGTACACTGTTGGTAGGAAATGCACACTGGTGAAAGGAAGGCATTGGAACATTATATGACTGAAACCCAACCGTGAGCAACTTTGTAACTGTATATCTCACTGTGATTCAATAAAAATTATACCATCTCACAGATGGAGTAAATGAGTAAAGAAAGATCTTATTCATGGGTTCCTCAAAGTCAGGCCCGACTTAGGTTTTAGTGTTTGATTTTTTAGATCTTGGACCAGAGACATCACAAAACTAAGAGCATCATGACATTTACTGACGACCAAGAATATGAAGTAACAATAAAATAGTGTGATTGGCTAGTATTTAGTCAAAATTTAATGGCTTGTCATTGCCCTAAGACCAATTCCAGAAACTTGTCCAGGGTTCCAGCATCAAGCTCTGTCTGAGGAAGCTGTTGTTAGCTATTTTCTAAACACATTTTTTTCACAATATAGCAGAGATGCCCAGGTCATATCCTTATGAGAGGCCTACATGTTAAAGTTACATCCTACTTCATACTAAACTCAGATTAAACAAATTCTTTTGGGCCACTCTCAGTGGTCCTCAGGGCTTGCGCCTGTTTCGGGGAATCACTCCTGGCAGTGCTTGGGTCCCTATGATCAGCACCACATGCCTGAGCAGCATCCAGGAATGTTTGAACATCATCTAAGGCCATCACCTTAGCCCCTGTACTATATGTCGGCCCCTAAGCTCAGAATTTTTTTTTCCACTGTGAAAATTTTCCTGGAAACTGTGAGCAGAATTAATAAAATTAATAATGGGTAAAATTTGTTGAACTCGCTTATGTGGTAGACACAAGTCTAAATCCCTTAAATATTTTGTTTTCTCAATCCTTTTGATACTTCTACTATGAACATGGTAGATTTTAAATCTGGTTCCTACTCTCCAAACTTCCTCATATAAATACCCCATTATAATGTGGCTTGAGATTCTTCCCATTAAAAGTGCAGACTATTTCCACCCTTTAAATGTTAGCTGGACTCAGAGACTGGCACACATCCAAAAGAGTAAGAACAATCAGTGCTGGCGTGGATGCGGGGAGAAACGGACTCTTGTCCATAGTTGGTGCGAATGTCAACTGGTACAGCCTTTTTGGATAACAGTATGGACATTCCTCCAGAAACTAGAAATTGAGCTCCCATTTGACCCAGCTATACCAGTCCTGGGAAGCCAAAACACACACACACACAGTGTTTTGGCTGGGAAGCAAAAACACACAGTAGAAATACCATGTGCACTTTTATGTTCATATCAGCACTATTCACAATACTCAGAATCTGGAAATAATCTGAGTGCCTGATAACAGACGACTGGATAAAGAAACTTTCATACATCTATGCAATGGTTTACTGTGCAGTTGTTAGGAAAAATGAATTTATGAAATTTTCCTATAAATGAATAACATGAAGAGGATCATACTGAGTGAAATTAGCCACAGGGAAAAGGACAGATATAGAATGACTGCATTTATTTATGTGCTGTAAAAAACATATAGTATGATACCAGTATCCTTGGCCAGGCAAAACATGGATCAGGAGGTCTTGTCAATGGGTGGAATCAACTGCAAGTGTTGGGGAGTCAGAAAAGGGAACTCTGTGCTAATAATTGTTGGAAACCTAAGTTTATGTATTGCAAGCCACAATGTGTAAGAGAAGGGAGAGACAGAGAGAGACAGAGAGAGAAAGAGAGAGTGTGAGAGAGAGAGAGAGGAGGGAGGGAGAGAAAGGGAGAGGGAAGAGAGAAGAGGTAATGTCCCTGCCATAGAGGCAGGCTGTGGGGAGTATGGAATTGGGGACATTTGTGGTGGGAAATGGGCACTGGTGGAGGGATGGGTGCTGGATCACTGTATGACTGAAACCCAAACATGAACATCTTTGTAATTGTATATCTCATGGTGGTATACTAAAAAAGATATTTTAAAATGTTAACTGGATTGTTTGTGTCAGAAGACTTTTTCATTTTAAATTTGTGCCAATTTGGGGGCCGGAGCGATAGTCCAGCGGGTAGGGCGTTTGCCCTTACGGCCGACCCATGCCGGCCTGGGTTTGATCCCCGGCATCCCATATGGTCTCCTGAGCACTGCCAGGAGTAATTCCTTAGTGCAGAGCCAGGAGTAACCCCTGAGCATCACCGGGTGTGACCCAAAAAGCAAAAAAGAAAAAAAAAATTGCCAATTTAAAGCCTGGGTCTCAGGAGGCTGCTTCTGGGCTGACCCTCCCTTTTATTTATTTATCCATTTATTTATTTATTTATCTATCTATTCATTCATTCATTCATTCATTCATTTATTCATTCATTTATTTATTTATTTTTGCTTTTTGGGTCACACCCGGCAATGCTGAGGGGTTTCTCCTGGCTCTTCACTCAGGAATTACTCCTGGCAGTGCTCGGGGACCATATGGGATGCCAGGGATCAAACCCGGGCCGGCATGGGCTGGCCACGTGCAAGGCAAACGCCCTACCCGCTGGGCTATCGCTCCGGCCCCTATTTTATTTTTTTTAAAATATTTTATTATACCACGGTGAGATATACAATTACATAGATGTTTATGTCTGGGTTTTGGTCATACATCGTTTCAGCACCCATCCCTCCACCAGTGCCCATTTCCCACCACCAGTGTTCCCCATTCCCTCCCCTCTCCCCTAGCCTGCCTCTATGGAGAGTTCTTTATCTCTTTTCTGTTTCTCTCTCTCTCTCTCTTTCTCTCTTCCTTCTCTTACACACTGTGGATTGCAATACATACATTTAGAGCTTATCATGTGTATTTTAGAGTCCTTTCAGTTGCCATATGAAAGAGTCAGTTGAGCTATCATATGAGCTAAACTTTTCCCACATCACCTAGTGGTATCTGATGTCAGATGTATCAGTGAATCCAGTCAAGCTAGGAGAACCATCATAGTTCAAATCACCTACATAATCCTAAGCTAATAAGAGGCTGCTATTTCATGTCATTCAATTTTGGGATAGTTTTTTAAATAGTAAAAATAGCTCATAAAGATATTATAACAAAAAATTCTACCAAAAAGCAAAAAGATATGCAGAGACAGCAAGCAAAAATTTCAGGGTTCCTTAGTTTTTCAAAAGAATTTAGATTAACACCAACATAACCTAAAATGTGAAATGACTGTTCTACTGCACTCGTCACACCAGAAATCTTTGTCTCCTGTGAAAACGAGTCATACACTTTTCCTTCAATAATCAAAGATGTACTGTTTAATATATGCCAGGCAATGTGATGAATGCTGAAGATGCAAGACTACATCTGTGATCCTTGTCTTGAAGGGGCTAAACTTCTAGTGAAGGAGACAGACAAGTAAATTCCCAACAACAAAGGAATAAGTGCAGTGTGGTAATTGCTCTAATAAGTTAATGCTGAGAATCTTGATCTCTGGGTCATGACCATTAAAGGGACTTGTAATTGAAAGTGTGCAATTGTATCCTTTTTGTTTCAAGATAAATTTATGATTTCTAATCAGTAAATGTTTGCTGCATATACCTACTTTATAGATCTAGAATCACATAAGAATTTCTCTGGTCCAAATGTGGAAGGTTAAGAAGTTTTGTGCCAATGAATTAATTTATTTTATGGTATTATTATTTGCAGTATTACTTGGATATTTATTATTCACTGCCTTGTACAGGTTCCTATTGAAAGAAGTTAATGTTAGCATCTCAGCTATATTATAAACTTCACATGATCACTTCATTTGAATCCCATTATTCATCGATTTGCTCAAGCGGGTGCCAGTAACATTTCCATTGGACCCTATCACGTGCCAATGCAGCCCAATGGCATCTGGTTGATTCAGGAATATGAAGAGCCTCAAACCGTTCCTTCAGGGTCTTGACAAGGAAATCTGACCATCTTGTGGGTGGGCGGCCACCTGATCTTTTGACATCCTGTGGGATCCAGTCCATAACAGCTCTAGTCCAGTGGTCATCTCCAAATCGCATTACATGTCCAGCCCATCTCATTTTCGATGCCTTGGCAAGTCCCTGATTCTGGAATAGCGACGGAGGTCAGAACTCCGGATTCCCTCTCTCACTTGAGTGAGGCGTGATATTCCAAGCCTAGCTCTTCCGATTCCTCTCTGGGAGACCCAAATAGCCTTCTCATCCTGCTTTCGTAGGGCCCAGGTCTCTGAGGCATATGTCTGATAAGATCTCCCATGATGCATAATTCTATACGTTGAAAAGCGTAGTTATTAGTTAATATGTAGATAGACAATTAAAAGCTCATTTTTAAGCTTTTCAAGATAGTAGTAGAGTGGTTGTAGGGGTTGGTTTTTCCCAGAGACTGTGTTAAGCATTTGCTTAAAATGTTATTCAGTCTCCTGATTATACTGATCTACTGTCTAAAATTGATCAATATAAAATTGGGAAAAATTTATTGTTCACAACACATAGATCTAAGGGCCTCATGCAACTTTAGTGAGTGCTTCCCTTAAGCATTTTCACCTTATGGCAGCCATCACTCAGCAAAGTGCTCTGAAAATTTGAGAGAGAAGTTACTTTAACTGTAATATTAATTAGATTATGAAACATAAACACCTACAAGATGGTCAGACTTCTTCGTCAAGACCCTGAGCGAACGGTTTGAGGCTCTTCATATTCCTGAAGCAACCAGATGCCATTGGGCTACACTGGCACGTGATAGGGTCAAATGGAAACGTTACTGGTGCCCCGCTTGAGCAAATCGATGAATAATGGGATGTCAAGTGATCAAATGATCAAGTGATGAAACATAAAGTGCTAGTGCAGAGAGTTAGATTGTCAAAAAGTAAGGATTCTGGAGCTAGACCATCTGAATCTTCCCTTTTGCATCTGTGTGAGCTTGGGCTAATAATATCTCTGACCAGGTTACTTCTCTATGAATGGGAATAATTATAGCATCTATCTCTTAAGGTTTTATGTAACTTAAATATTTGCAAATATTTATAAAAGTGCCTAGAATAGTGCCACACATATTGAGAATCATGATTTTTTTATTTTTGCTTTTTGGGTCACACCCGGCGATGCTCAGGGGTTACTCTTGGCTCTTTGCTCAGGACTCACTCCTGGTTGTCCTCGGGGACCATATGGGATGCCTGGAATGGAACCCAGGTTGGCTGCGTGCAAGGCAAATGTCTTCCCCACTGTGCTATCACTCTGGCCCCAAGAATAATGAATGTTTTTTAAAAGAAAGTATAAGAAGCTAGAGAATTCTATTAGTTTTCCTTTCATTTTTTTCTTTATTGTTGCACATTATAGCTTACTCTTACCAACCAAAAAATTCAATGTAGGAAGAAAAACAGAATTGCTTAGCATAGCAATAATCCATGATGTTCTTCAAGAGGCAACTGGCTACTTTTATACCATTATTTTAACTTTGCTCTTTAGACTTTGTTTTAATTTAGGAGCATATAGAGTTGTTTTTATGAAGGGTGGGGGTAAGGGAGAGGTTGGTTTGTTTTTTGGGGCCATACCCAAAAAACAATGAACTAACTACTGGTTCTGCTAAGGAGTATCACTCCTGAAGCATTTGTAGGAACCATATGGGATGCTGGGAATTGAACTCCAGGTAGGTTGCAAACAAGGCAAGCACTCTAACTACCGTGCTATCTCTTCAGCCCCATGCTAGCCTATGTAGTTTTTTAATAACTGTATCCCTTGTCTTGTATCACTTGTCTTCCCGTTATTCATCAATGTGTTCAGCGGGCAGCAGTAATGTCTCCATTAGTTGGGAATGAGGTTTATTATTGTTACTGTTTTTGGCATATTGAATACACCATGGCCATGGCTCTGGGTTCACCCCAGGGGACCCAGTCTATGTAAAACCATCAACCATCCAGGAACCACAGGGCAGAGCCCTGAAGTGGGCAAGCCTGTCTCCTGCCTGCCACCTGCAAACGCAGCTGGGCACTGCAGCCGCACCTGCAACAGCTCGAGGGGCAATTAGAAAAAAATGTCTTGGTTTAAAAGAGCACTTGTTATTTTAGTATTTATATCTAAGCCATGCACATGTCTTAGGTAATTAAGATTCTAAAAAAGTACATTTAATATTATTGTTAAGCGGCATGGAATTCCTTTAAAAGCATTTAAGAAATAGCTAAAAAATACAAAGAACCTCCGGCTCCAGGCACATCTCTTCGACTCCACAGTTCTCCCTGTATTGATTGACATATGCCTCAGAGACCTGGGCCCTATGAAAGCAGAATAAGAATGCTATTCGGGTCTCCCAGAGAGGAATCGAAAGAGATATGCTTGGAATATCACGCCTCACTCAAGTGAGAGAAGGAATCTGGAGTTCGACCTCCATCACTGTTCCAGAGTCAGGGACGCTGTCTCGCTTGCCAAGGCATCGAAAATCAGATGGGCTGGACATGTATTGCGATTTGGAGATGACCGCTGGACTAGAGCCATTACCGACTGGACCCCATGGGATGTCAAAAGATCAGGTGGCCGTCCACCTACAAGATGGTCAGACTTCTTTGTCAAGATCCTGAACGAACAGTTTGAGGCTCTTTGTATTCCTGAATCGACCAGATGCCATTGGGCTACACTGGCATGTGATAGGGTCAAATGGAAATGCTACTGGTGCCCGCTCGAGCAAATCGATGAATAACGGGATGTCAAGTGATCAAGTGATCAAGTTATTTGAATGATAGATTGCAGGATATAGCTTTCTGAGGCAATAGGCTTTTGGGCCATAGTTTTTCATTGATGAAATGAAAGAGATTGCTGTAACTCATTCAGCTGTGTCTGACATTACTTTTGAATCTGAAAAAAAAAATCTTTTTATTTTCCTAAGTCTCATTTTCTCACATTTGGAGAAAGAAAAACATTTTTCCCATTTACCTTCTCTATAGAGTTGGAGAAGGAAAAGTAACTAGTGTGATTGTTCCCCAAAGAACGTTCCCTTTCCTACTTACTTGTGGAATAGCCAAAAGTTTAGACAATAGTGGACAGAAAAGTTTTCCTCAAGAAATATTTCCCCGATCATCTTTGTGGAAGTAATTGAATATAAACAACAGATGAAAAATTTGAAATAGGGGTGGAGCGATAGTACAGTGGGTAGGGTGTTTGCCTTGCAGGCAGCCAACCAGGGTTCGATCCTTGGCATCCCATATAGTCCCCTGATCACTGCCAGGAGTAATTCCTGAGTGATGAGCCAGGAGTAACCCCTGAGCATCACTGGGTGTGACCCAAAAGGCAAAAAAAAAGAAGTCTTTTGAGTATTGACAGAAATTATGCTATGAACATTCTTAAATAAAGTATTTTTTTCTTTATCAAAACTTTTCAAAGCTGGAGCTCACAGGAACATATGTTTACTTTAAAATACCATATTCTGAGTGTTCATTAAAGAGGAGCACAAAACTCTCTATAAGAAGAGAATGCATCTCTATCATGAAGAGTTATCATCTCAATTTGCAAATTATTATAATAACCTCCTCTAACCTCAACTTTTGTTATTTGTAGCAATAAATATTTTTCCTTCTCTTGGTAATTCTTAAAAAGATGAAGATACAAATTGTTGTGTTGGAATGTTCACCATTCTACTGCATTTTTATAGTTGATCACTTGATCACACACTTAAGTGATCCTTAAGTGTGTCCAGAAAAAAAAATCTGGACACAGATTTTTTTATAGTTAATAAGGAAAAATGATCTAAGATTCATAGTCATATGCCTATAGTCAATCATCAATGTCGTTTGATCATTACAATGATACACCATCTATGTGAAGTCTAGTTTGCTACACAGAAACCAGTTTTTAGTTTGAAGTATCTATTTCCACTCTTAGATTCTGTGATATTAAGGTAATTTTATCTAATTTTCCACTTTCAGAGAAATCTATCTTTCTCTGCTTTCTCTCTTTCCTTATATTCCCCTTATTTCTCAGTTTCGCCCCAGGATAACCTGTTCTGTTTCTATTATAGTTGTTTTATAATACATTTCCTAGTATATCCATGAAATTGTTCAAAATATTCAAATTCTATGACTTAAGGTGTTATATTGTTGGAATATTGCTTAACAGTGTGGACAAACTTTGGTTGTCCATTGGATATCACAAATCATTAAAATTTTATTGGGTATTTAATTATTTTCAAGGCACAAGAAAACTAAGTAATAAATTGTCTTAAAACACTATAGTGATATTCATCTTCTAATATGTGCCACATGACAAGTAGATATCGACTAAAATATTTTCATTTTGTTTTTTATCTTAGTGAACTTAAAAACATCAAAATATGGGTCAATATAAGGATTAATATAGATTCTCTGTGAAGATTTAAATCCATCTTCAGGAATATTTTGTCCATTTTTTTATTATATGCATATTGATTTCCTTGGATTTCTAGCAGTAACAAAGAACCAAATGTGCCAAGAGAAAAATTTGACCATGTTCTTTTTTCTAACATAGAAATCTATAGAACTCTTGTCTTTAATAAAAAGTCTCATTTGTAACTGCCTTCAAACTTGAAATACACTATAATTATAAATTTCAATATCATCTTAGTACTAGGCAAAATTTGTCAGCTGAATATTACATGTAAATGATTATTTGCCAATTTAATGAGCATGTGCTATAGACATTTTTGGGAAAACTCAAGTATGAGGATTTAATTAATCAGTTAATTAACTAAAATTAATGTATATTATATTTCATCTTAAAGTTAAGATTCCACACGTGTATTTTTCAGAGTTGGTTTTCATAGACATCTCTCATGTATTTTTTCTTTTGAAATTATTGTCAACATAATGCTGCATTTAGTATTGTTTACAAAGTAAAGGCATGCTTTTAGAATGAACTGTTGATTTCTGGGTCACACCTGGCAATGCTCAGGGGTTACTCCTGGCTCTGCACTCAGGAATTACTCCTGGCGGTGCTCAGGGTACCATATGGAATGCTGGGGATCGAACCTGGGTCGGCCACATGCAAGGCAAATGCCCTACCCACTGGACTATAATGAACTGTTGAGTTTACAATTTATTTAAGCTTTAGAAAAAAAATTGGAAGGATAGTATAGAGATTTCCCATGTGCCCAAACCCAGCTGCTACTGGCTCTCCCTGTGCTCAGCTGATCATGAGGCACCCAGGAGGGAAGGTGAGTTCTAGCCCTGGCCCGCCATCCCAATAGAGCCTCCAAGAAGCCAGAGGAACCCTCACACCATGAGGGCCGCCATTTTCAACATCCAGACTTCACAGCTCGTCAGAGCTCCACCCAAGAGAAAAGCTGATCTCAAGCCCTGCTCATCAGAGTCCCACTCTACAGCTAAGCCTATTTCAAGCCCAGGTATGCCTGATCCAGAGACTAAACCTCACAGTTTATTAATATGTACTTCGCTATTTTATTTTAGAGTGCTGTAGACTAAATCTGTGGACTCACACATCAGAAGCATGCACTCCACTGCTGAGCATCATCTTTGGAACCAGATATCCTGTTTTACTGAATGTCCTGTTTACTCACTTAGGATTCTGTCCAAGAAATCACACTAGCTTTGGTTATCATATTTCCTTGAACTTTTTTTTTTTTTTTTTTGCTGTATAGTGTCTCTTAGTTTTCTCTTTTTTGATGGCCTTTTTAGTTTTAGGAATGCTGCTTGGTCAACACGTAGAATGCCTCTCAGTTGGGAGTTAACTGATGCTTTTCTCACAATTAAACTGAGTTATGCGATTGTGAGGAGGGGAATGTCATATTTACATTATATAGTATCAAAAGTACAATCAATCAACATGACTTATTACTGTTGATGTTAAATTTGGCCACCTAGCTGGGGTACATTTTTTCAGATTTCTCCTCAGTATTAGCTGTCTTTCTATTTTGTTTGTTTCCATATTGTACTACCCAGTAATAGATTACCATGCAGAGCCCACAAGGTGTGATATTAAGTTCTAGCTCTTGAGGTGGATATCTGTATAAAGTATTTGGAGTCTCTCTGTTGTGGAGATTTGTGTATATTTCTATGTTTATTGTCTACTTGATCATTTATTTGCATCAGTATGGGCACAGAGATATTTGATTATCATTCAATATGACTTTATTTTGCTGTTCAAATTGTTATTGTCTTCCTGGTGGAAACATTTTAATTTCTTATTGTATTCCTTATATTCTGGTATCCCACACTCTCATCATTACTTTCCTCTCCTTTTTCCTTTCCTTACTCACATGGGAAGATACTATAATTCTCTTCTTGTGTATTTCACACCCTGGTCCTAAAATTAATCATTTCTCCAAAGAATCCTGTTTCTTTCTATTTGAGATTGATATTGGATATAAAAATCTAAATCTTAGGTAAACTTACTTTAATTTAGGTATTTAGGTATATTCTTTGCACTATCTCAGCTGAGCAAACAATGATTTTATGTATGTATATACTAGATTTGTAAGCACACACATCTATACACATTTCTATGTGTAACCATCTGTATGCAAACTAAGCTTTACAATGATGTCTCCAAGTCTAATCCATTTCAAAACAAACTAAATGTTAATGATGTACATGTGCAAAACAGGAGGAGATGGAAACAAAGGAATACTTACTTTGAGTCCTGACATCATACACTGCACTGAGCTCTCCTGGGAAGTAAACAAGTGCTCTGAAGGAAGAATACACACTTAGCTTGTTTTTTGCTTTCAGGCCACAGTTCACACTGTTTGGGGGTTATTCCTGCCTCTGCATTTAGAAATCACTCCTGGTACTCCAGGGACATTTGGGATTCTGGCAATTAACCTGGGTTGGTTGCATGCAAGGCAAGTGCCTTACTACGCTGTACTATTTCTCCAGACTCAAACTACCCTTTCTGGCAATAACTTTCAGATTTTCTATTTAAGAAGGTTGTGTCTCAAAGATCTTTAGAGAACCATTGAGACAATAAATGCTTTGCAACTGAGGTTTAGTATCTTTTCAATTCAACTATTCAAAATATCCTTTCAATATCCTTTCAATACAAGAGAGATATCAGGGTTTTGTGCCATTAGAAGACCTCAAATACAAGCTTATTGGGGTTAGACTATAAGAAACAGTATCTTGAGGCAGAGAGACAGCGCAGCAGGCAGGATGCTTCTGCTGCCGTAGCTGACCTGGGTTCCATCCTAGACACCCTATATGGTCCCTTGAGCACACCAGGAGTGATTCCTGAGAATATAGCCAGGAGTAATCCCTAAGCACAGCCAGATGTGGTTCACCCTCCTACCCCCACCCCAAACTCCCCAAAAAAAAGGAGAAAGAAAAAATATATACTTGATCTTGCTTCTCTTAGCCCATTGATATGAATACACACTAGAAGTTCCTGTAACTGGTAGTTACAGCTATAGTTTACCTATCAGTTTGAGGAGCAGAGAGTGAATATGGGATTTGAGATTTGGAGACTTAGAGCACTTCCTTGCATGTGTCAAACCCAGGACTCAATCCTTGGTATTTCAAAATAAATGAAAATCCCCCGGCCCAGAAAACACTTCTGTTGAGAAGCTCATTATATTTGCACCAATAAGATAATTTACAGGGCTGTAGAATTTTCCATGCATGCAGAGACCCAGGTTTGATCCTCAGCTCCACTGGTTAACCAAAGTCTGCCTTGTGTTGCCCTGATGTGCCCTGGCATTGCTTGGCCCAGACAGACCTAAGGGTCTATTCTCCATCATTTTTTTAATAGTATGAATATTCTGCTATCTTATAATTCTTATTTTCTATTTTGTAAATGGGAAAATTATACACATATGCTATATATTGTACATCAGAAACAAGCAGCTATGCTATCTGCAAATTACTTCTCAATAACAAGTAAAATAGAACTGGAGAGAAAACTAAGGGCTGAGTGTGTGCTCTGCATGTGGAAGGCCCAAATTTGATCCCTGGCCCTGCATGGTTCCCTGAGCTTAGAGCTGGAAGTGGCCCCAAGCACTGCCAGTATATCTCAAAACCTACCCCCTGCATATATGGCATAATAATTCCTACAATGTATGTACTTTAGAGTAGATATGAAAATCAGGAAACATAATATACATGAAAAAATGGGTGAACAAATAAAATAATGGATAAAAAGTTGATATTTATATTGTTTTAGGAGTTATAATTTATATTGCCTTATATATAATAGATATTTATATAAGCAACTTTAGCTAATACAGCATTGTGGTTAAGGATGTGGACTCAGAAAAATGTATACTTGCATTGAAATTTCAATGACACAATTTACTCATTATATAAGATTGGGTAACAGGTGAATTCTGTGGGAATATGACTTGTATATGAAAAGATTAAACACCATTTTGATGAATCCTAAATAAGAATCCCTAGATAACTGAGGAATAAACTTTTCCTCATATTAAGGTTTCTTGCTTTTAAGTCTAATCTCTCAGGAAGCATGGAAGGAGGCAATAAAGTTGAAAATATCCTTTTTAGCTTTATATCCCAAATTCTTAATCTCAGTTTCCTTGAAGTAATATAGCCAATAGAGGTTCCCAGTTCATAACGAAGAGAAAGCCTGGAAAAATCCTCTTAAAGTAAGCAGAAGGTTTGGGCACTTTGACTTAGCTCTGAGTGAGATATACTACTTCCCAATTCAATGATCACAGAAAACTATCCACTGGGAAAGTCTCTCAGTTGCAGAGTCCATTTCCGAGGGTCTGGAGAGGTCCTAGAAATGTGGAGAAGTTTAAAAAAATTAAGTCATTTTAATAGCAACCAACCTTGCTTTCCATTTCCTTGTTGACTTTCCAGGATGTCAGGTGGCTTTATAAAGTCTACGGGCACTTTGCTAAAAAAGGGAACTTAGTATAGATTGAGGGTATAGGGTACTATAGGATGTATTTATGACTATATAATATTTTCTGCATAGAATAGGACTGTTGCAGCCTTCTCAATGAAGGAATCACTCCAAGAGTATTCTGACTTTTGTTCTAGGCCAACCCCCGTCAAGACAAGAAAGACTATTAAACCCTCAAAGATATGATCAGTTAATCTTTGATAAAGGTGCAAAGATCCAAACTGGAGTAAGGAAAGCCTCTTCAACAAGTGGTGCTGGGAAAACTGGACAGCTACATGTAAAAAAAATGAATTTGGACCTGTGTCTAACACCTTGCACAAAAATCAGATCAACATGGATTAAAGATCTCAATATCAGACCTGAATCCATAAAAGTACGTTGAAGAAAATATAGGAAAAACCCTCCATGACATTGAAGCTAAAGACATCTTCAAAGGTGAGACACCATTAACAAAGCAACTAGAAGAAAAGATAAACATATGGGACTACATGAAACTCAAAAGCTTCTGCACCTCAAAAGAAACAGTGACCAAGATAGAAAGACAGTCCACAGAATGGGAAAGAATATTCACCCAATACCCATCTGATAAGGGGTTAATATCCAGGATATATCAGGCACTGGTACAGCTATATAAGAAGAAAACAGCCAACCCCATAAAAAATGGGGAGAAGAGATGAACAGAAACTTTGACAAGGAAGAAATTTGAATGGCCAAAAGGCATATGAAAAAATGCTCCTCATCACTAATCATCAGAGAGATGCAAATCAAAACAACAATGAGATATCACCTCACACCACAGAGACTGGCCCATATTCAAAGGGTAAAAGCAACAAGTGCTGATTTGGATGTGGGGAAAAGGGGACTCTCATACATTGTTGGTGGGAATGTCGACTTGTATAACCTTTCTGGAAAACAATATGGACATTCCTCCAAAGACTAGAAATTGAGCTCCCTTTTGACCCAGCCATACCACTCCTGGGAATATACCCTGGGAGCCAAAAATACACAGCGGAAGCGCCATCCGCACTTTTATTTTCATAGCAGCATTATTCACAATAGCCAGAACCTGGAAACAACCAGTATGCCCAAGAACTGATGACTGGATAAAGAAAGCTTTGGTACATCTACACAATGGAATACTATGCAACTGTCAGGAAAAATGAAGTTATGAAATTTGCCTATAAATGGATGGACATGGAAAGGATCATGTTGAGTGAAATTAGTCAGAAGGAAAGAGGGGGAGACATAGAATGACTGCATTTATTTGCATGACATAAATATATCAGGTGGTCTTACCAAAAGTGGAAATCACCATAAGCGTGAGGGAGTCAGAGGTTAGGTAAGACAGAGAAGGGAAATGTGTGAATAAATGTCGAAAGGGCTGATACCAACATAGAACTGAGCATTAAATACGGGCAAAAAAATGCACATGATGGCTTCCAAATGTATGCAGTGCAACCCACAATGTGTAGGAGAAGGAAGGGAGAGAGAGGGAAAAAAAAGATAAATAACCTGCCATTTAGGCAGGCTATGGAGGGGGAGGGAATTGGGGACATTGCTGGTGGGAAATGGGCACTGGTGGAGGGCGGGTGCTGGAACACTATGTGACCAAAACCTCCAAACATGAACAACGTTGTAATTGTATATCTCATGGTGGTATAATAAAATGTTTAATTACAAAAAAAGAAATACTATTAAGGCATTGTAATATAGATATGCACCATACTCGAAGGTTATGGGGTATTTAATATGGCTTCCTGCTTCAGAAAACTTTAAAGTTCACAGCGTTTCTATTAAAGAAACTTATATAGAGTTTTCAAAATATATCATGCTACTAATACATAATAGTTGCAAAGTTGAAATCAAATTTGAAAGCAAGTAATGTTTTTTTAAATCAATCATTTTAGGAAAAAAGAATAGATAGTTTTTAACTTTAACTTTACTCTCTAAAATTGGTATTAAAAAGCCTGCATAACTGAACACTATCAAGTCAATATTCCAGGGAAAATGAGTATTATAGGATTTGCTGTATTATAGCAGTAATAGTAGCTAATGAGTTCAACTTTGTTTTCAGGGATTATGCAATGTTTGTGGTACTGTTAGTCTTTAAAATTTTTTAAGTTTACGACCTCAGATTGGTTCAGCAATAAAGTGCCTACCTTCCTGGCAAGGTTGTGGTCAGAATATCAATCCCTAACACCACAATGAAAGGTGATCTTCCCTATACTCCAACCACGAGTGTGGGAGTACCATAACTAAAATGTATAACCCTTGATGAACAAGACAAAGCAAAGTGTGTCAGAACTGCAACCAAAAGTGTGCAACCAACTACAACAAGTGTCGGATTCACAGAAAGCACGGTAACCGAGGGTGCTCAGCCCACTCAATGCATTAACAAAGGGAGGTGTAACTTTAAGTGATACAGAATATACGTATTTCTCTGAATATATGACCAGCTTATTTGAGAATATCAAATCTATATAAAACAGGTAGCTAAGGAAGTATCTAGATTTCTCCGAGGGACAGAGATGCAAAACTGAATATAGAGGGGCCAGAGCGATAGCCCAGCGGGTAGGGCATTTGGCTTGCACTCAGCAGGCCTGTGCTGTCCTGGGTTCGATCCACGGCATCCCATATGATCCCCGAGCATCTCCAGGAGTAATTCCTGAGTACAGAGCCAGGAGTAACCCCTGAGCATCGCCGGGTGTGATCCAAAAAAGCAAAAAAAAAAAAAAAAAAAGAAAACTGAATATAGATTTCTTTTTAGGCATCTGTATTTCATGAATCATTTGTGAAATGATTTTAGTCTCTGAGAGCTTCCTTCTGTTTGCATAGCTCCTTCCCTTCTGGACTAGAAGAATCCTATGAGTCCCAAAGGGCTCAACTTGCTACCTGGAGTCAGTTAGGCAATTAACTTGTCATCTCTGGAGATGAAACCATGGAATTATTTGTTCCATTTGTACTAATTATATATAAATACATAATAAATATATGGATTTCACTGTGCCTTCATCAATTCATCAAAAATATTTAATACTTTGTGTTAGATGATTTTGGTGTCCAGTGTTAGGTTTTAAACAAATGATTTGAGGTTTGTGCAACAGAAGTATTGGTGTATCTGAGTATGTGAATACTTAAACACACTGCAGCATGATTCTGAAATCTTCAGAAACAAAGACATTCTTTAGGTACCAAAATTTATAATCTGACTATTCTGAAAATAAGATAGGTTCCTGAGATCAATTCAGCTACTTTTGCCTCACATACTTTACTCCCGTGGACATAAGTTGGAATCAAAACTGTATTTGTGTTAAATGAGCCCTCTAATAAAATTGAAATATATTGAAGTGATTTAAAATCTGCCTAATTATTTTGGAAAACAAGGTATTGTAGATCAAAACAACTGAGCAAGCTAAATAATCAACTCCTTTGTTTCTGGTGAAGTAGACAAAGTAATTTCACAAAGTAATTTTGTTTGAATCTATACATTCAGCATGGATATTTGCAAACCCAAATGTGTTAAGTGTATATTCAATAGATACAATTATTCAAAACACACCTACCTACAAAACATACATAGGAATTAACATATAGTATATTGAATTATTGTATGTGTTCACTTTGTAAATATTAAGAATTAAAATTTAAGTATCACTTTGCCCATATTTAGTGGGCATGATCTAATAAAGGTGTTTATTTTTAGGATCTGTGTAGTAGCCTTTGTGGACTAAGAAATATGACTGCCTTCTACAACCACGTGAATTCTACTATTTAAGAAAATATATAGATGTTTGCTCAGTGGCTTTGTAAATTTCCCAAGAGTGGGGCACAGGTGGAAGATGCCAACATTAAGCTAGTAAAAATAATTTTGCTCAATCCTTTAAACATTTCAAAAGAGACAGCATCACCCTCCAGCATCCAAATGCTTGTACAGCTCTGCACCGCAGTGAATGGAGGAATGAGCTTTAGGCAAGCAGGTTTTTGGAGCCATTTCTGGCACCCCAGGCAGCAGATACAAATGAATCTGAGTTGCAAATTAGAGTATAGTTGATCATTTTACTCTCTAGCAATCACAGATAATGCCAACCTGTTATCACAACAGTCTAGGCAGAAATGAACTAAGAATGTCTTCTAGTACCCTCTTCATATTTAAAAACGTTTTTCTTCACTCATATATTCAATTGTGAAGATATATGGTTCCTATAAGGACCCAAGTGTAGCCTAAATAATTTCTGAAATTATAGCTTGCCATAGCTTTCATGCACTGACTGAAGAGAATGAATTTACCCCAAGAAATAACACTCCTGAAATATTCCTAGGTCTCTACAACCTATAGATAATAACACACCCTTATCCTTTTAGACACTGATCTATTAAAATCACTTTCCTAAAATATCTACAATATTATTATATAAAACAAAAATCATTAAAGCTATGGGTTTTCAGACAATTGCTTTGTCAAATCTCAGGAAATTGCATAATAAATTGTATACATGCATCAAACATGAGCACCAGAGAAGTATAACAAGCTATGTATTTCCAGTCCACTTGCTTTTTCATCCAAATACTAGCTTTTGTTTGCAAGAACAATTCTATATCCCTTTGAAGGCTATCATAAAATATGACTATACCTTTATCTATCAAACTAAGTGAAATAATTGAAACACTTAATATGCATAGTAATAGGGAAACACATGAATAACTTTATTATTAATGTCTATTGATTATTTATGTTTTGAAATAGGCAAATGTAGCTGCTAGTAATTTTAGCATGTAAATCTATATGTGTATTTTGGTTTTACCTGTTTATTGACAAATTTACAATCCACATTATGGGCATTTTTATTGCTTTACACTTATTTGATAGGCACATAACCTAGGTCAGTTTACAAACTAAGTAATATTTACTCAATTTGATTACTATGTTACATTTCTGAGCTCATTTTCCCTTTGGAAAATTAACTGTACAAGGAAACCCAGTAAATCTTTATTTAAAAATTCCAAACTTTAGATTGATTTCAGCAGTGAGTTTGTATTGATCTCAAAAGCTTTGCGTTCCTAACTAAAAACTAATCTTTATTTCACCCTTTAGTGACTGCAGTCATAAATATGCTCTCTCCTACCAGTGTAGAGTGGATTAATGGTTATTGGAGATTGGGGCTTCCAACTGGGTCTAGAAAACCTTAACCTTTGGAGGACAACATGAAGGCATTTACCCCTTGTCAGCTATAATCCCTAGGTCCATTTTTGACATTTACCTGAGTGTTAAAGAGGAAGCGGAGCAGGGACTTGGGAATCAAACTTCAGAGATTCTGCTTGGCTGCTAATCACTCATGGTGAGATTGACGGCAGTGTTGATCTAGCAGCTTCCTTCCATAGAGCCACCAAAAGGCTTGGTCCTGCTGCGTAACACAGGAATACAGGTTAACTCCTCCAGAGGAAGAATTTTATGCCTGCCTTCAAGGAAGGGCTCATTGGCATTACTAAGACCAATATGTCATTATCATTCAACATTGCTTTATGGATGGAATAGGCATTTAAAGAATATATACAGTTCATCATAAGAACTAATTATAGAGAATAAAGTAATTTAAAAAAGAATGGAACACATTTGAGGCAACAACAGAAAGGTGAATAACAAGTAGGAATGCAATTGTATGCCAATGCTTTTCAAAGGGTGGTCCTTAGTTCCTCTTGTGTTACAAAGAATGCAAATTGATTGTCTGCCTAGAATCTTCCACCCAGCAGCACACTAAAGTTTTTCTGTCTCATTGTAGTGATCTTTTACCTTTTCCCCCTTTCTATTGTAAAAAAAAGAACTTAAATCTTCAACCTGATGTTAGATGCCATTACCTAACCCAAATAAGCATACCTTCCTTTTTCTTCAGCAACAAAACCTTAATTTTCTTCTAAGTTCTCTGTCAATTATCTCCTAGTCTTCCTGATAGTTACATGCAAGAGGGATTTTTTGGGATTTATCAACTGCGTCCCACAAAGTATGGGAGCTCACCCTTTTCTCTTCCTTCCAGCCTGCTGTGTGGGTAAGTCTGGATCCTAGCTGGAGCCTGAACAGCGTGTCCTAGACATGAGGACACGGTTGATACCAGGGATTGGTAGTTCAAATTACTAATGGGAACTGACTCCTTGAGGATTCTGAAAATATCACACTGGCCCTGAACTGTGTCTGACTGAATTTCTTTTACGTGAGAGAATAAGATCTGAGTTTAATACCTCCCTTATAGTGGGAGGAAAATAACTATAATTCATTGCTGATTGAGATTACTAAATGGTACAGGCCTGATTTAGGATTATGAGGTGAAATCCTTCACTTTAGAAACCCCAATTTTTACTCAGGTTATTTGATTATGAGAATGGCAGTTGGTGTATGAGGATTAGTGACTTTTGGTTGTTTATGTGGGCGCACAGACTCAGGAAACAGGAGGGGTGTTCCTGGTCTTGTTCAGAATTTCACAACACTGTTGTTCTGGCTGGAGTCCAGAGGAAGGAGATACTTTTGAAGCAACTCGTTGACCACAGGGGTTCTAGGGAGAATGGCGGCCACAAGGACAGATGTGCATGTGAGAATCTAGATTGCCCGTTAAAGCAATTGATCACTTAGTGGTGCCCTCCATGCTCCACGAGGTTAACCTTTATCGGACTTCTGGCCAACTGTTACATATGGATGAAATGCAGTGTCTTAAAGAGGTTTGAAGCATACTTAAAGAATTCCTTTTACCTTTAGGAAGAAAAGACTGTTTCCCCCCTCCCATTTTATTTTTATTTTGTCTCTCCCAATCTGTTGCTGTCAAGTCACATATGGTCAGTACTTCGAATCCTTAGTGTCATGATAGTTAAGATAATGTACAAGAGCGCAGAGGGAAGTGTCTTATTTCCTTTGCTGACAGTGGACCTGATGTAGGTGGGTCCCATGGGTGTCTTATGTGAGGCAGGAAGGGGAAGAGAGATGGTTGCTTTCTCCCCAGCCTCCTCTGCCACCCGGGACCCACTGGGCAGGCTTAGGACTGAAAAGGTCTGCAATTAGCCGCTGCACGGGCGTGGGTCTGAGCCCCACCAGCCCCACGAGGTGGCCTTCAGCCACACCTGATATCTGCTTGATCTCCAGGCACAGGAGTTGATCCCCACCACCCGAGATTTCTTGAGGAGCCACAGACTCAGGCTGGAACAAGGAATTGCTCTTTGTAGGAAAGGAAAGTCAGTCCTAGGGCCTCACCCAGGGGTTTTCTCAGGGTTCTTGTCTTCCTCGCAGAAAAAGAATTTTCAGGAGGAGATGAGCAGTGAAGTAAAACTGATTTTATAATGGAGGTTTTAGGATGAGGAAGGAGGAGGTAAGAGAAGAGTAACATGCTCAAGGGAGAACATGGGCTGCTCCAAAGGTGGAGAGTGCGCCTGGACTGATTTCCAAAGGGGGCTTTTATCTTCTTGGGCTGGAATGCTCTGCAATCTTCTGCTGGGCCATCTGAAGGTTGATGGGGTGTTAGTGTCTGGGCTGAGCGGAAGAAGGTGGATCCAGCTTCCTCATCGGTCTATTGTTGGATAATGGGTCTTTTTTTCTTTTGGGTCACACCAGGTAATGCTCAGGGCTTACTCCTGGCTCTTTGCTCCTGGCAGTGCTCGAGGAACCACATGGAATGCCGGGAATCAAACCTGGGACAGCTGCGTGCAAGGCAAATGCACTACCCAATGGGTCTTATCAGGTCTTCATTCCTGGTTCCAAACGGTGACAGCCTAATGGCGACAGTTCAGTGCCATGCAGGGCCTCCCTGTCTGCCTGCCTACATCAGACCCACTTACTGTGGTCATAGTGTTAGAGCTTATTGACTTCTTTCTTATCTTAGCTATAAATCCATTTACCATCTTGAATATGATCATTTTTACAGATATGATTTTGAAGTGGCTACTTATTTGTGTGCGCAAATAATTCATTATTAAAATTTGCATCCTAACATCTAGCCTGACCTTGATTATATTAGAACAACTTTCAAAGTGTGTATTCTCTGGACTAGTGGTGTCAGTATCCCTTGAGAGCTTGTTCAAAATACAGATTTCGAGTCATTCTAGATCTTATGCAAGTCATCAAACTAAAGCACTGCAAGTAGCGGTCAGCAACTTTTCTTCAAGATTTGTGAATGATTCTGATGCCTGCTCCAGTTAGAAAACCTGGGTTCCAGAATGAGTCTCGCCAACCCCAGCAGTGCTCAGGACTAAATCTTGGCTTTTTGCCGAGGGATCACTCCTGGCTGAGCTCAGGAGATGTAGTGTTGGGGATTGAACCCAGGTCAGCAAGGCAAGTTCCTTACATACTTTACTATCTCTCTGAACCTGTAGCAAGATTATTAGCCCATTCACCATGAATGCTTAAAAGCAAATATTCCCTGTTTTCACACTAGAGAAATCTTAGACTCCTACATGTTGGCTATTGAACATTTAATTACATTATTTTTATCTCATTTATCTTCAACCTACATATAACTGCTCAGGCAATAAGATGACTCAATTTTGCTAACATAGCACTATTACTAATAATAACACCTAATATTATTTAGCTTTTGTTTCAGTCTTCAAAGTACTAACACATAGAATTTCACTTGCTTATGTAACCGATTTGGCAGAGCCTGGCACTCTAGCCATGTTGTATTTGATATGCCAAAACCCAGTAGCAATTATAGACCTCATTCCCATGACCTGAAGGAATGGTTTGAGGCTCTTCATGTTCCTGGAGTGAGCAGATGCCCTTGGGCTACAACAGCATTCGACAGGACCTATGGAGATGTTGCTGGTGCCTGATCGAGCAAACTCGATGAACAATGGGAAGAAAAAGTGATACAAGTGATATAAAAGATTCAAATATTTATTTATCTTTCCATGTGTTTCATTAGCATTAGAGACTACATTAACGCAGCCAGGGTAGGAGTCAGGGGGTTGAGAGAGACAGTGTAGGGTCTAAAGCCTTGCATGCAGCTAACTTTCTTAGGTACCTGCTACCACATGATGCTTCGAGCATCACCTAGTGAAACTCCTGAGCATGACCCTACTCTAGCACTACTGGGGTAGCTCGGGTAACCCCTGAGCACCACAGAACCCAAGCAGCACTGCATCCTCAGGCCTTTGCTTTGAACCACTTTTTAGTTGACATGTAATTACAAATGTGGCCACCGGGTCTCCTGAGCACTGTTTGGGAGCCCTCCCTATAGAAACTCTACTTGGTTAATAAATGTTAATGAAAAAACACAAAGATCAATTACTTTAATTTTGATTTCACTAGTGAATTGGCAGGAAAATCGGGGTGGAGTGCTTGCTTAGGTCAAATTCATCTGCAGAAGAGAATTTTATTAAAATATTTCGATTTTTAACTATATATTTGACAAAAACAATAATAGTCACTAAATTGAAGATGCATTGTAGAGATTGATATTGTCTTCATTTTAGTAAAAACATGGACACAAGATAGCAGCTGAGTCATATTCATGAGGTCAATAATTTTGTCATTATTAAATAAGTCTTAAGTACAATAATATAACAATTAGGAAATAACTGAAATTCATATAAATTCCAATTTATAAATGGAATCATATAAGTTGGTATATAATTCAACATTAGTTTAAAATATATTGCTTAAGTAATATCCAAAAAATACCATAATCTTGCAAAATGGGAGAAAACAAAACAAACAAATTCTAACTAACCTGTTATATAACTATGTGCTAATTTTATTAAAGGCATTAATAAAACATGCTTGCTAGTATTTCATGATTGTCACCCTAATATATATTTTAGGATTTGCTAATATTCTCGCGTAGTTCAGAAACTCTTAAAAAAACATAGCACCAATCCTCAGACTCTTAATCTTTTCATAAGCTTTCCAAAAACAGCAAATCCTAAACCACAGCGTTTTGAAGCAAACTTCTGATAAAGAATTTGGACTATTTTCAATCAGAATAATTTAAAATTAAATTTCCAGAAGTGTGCTTTGATGGAAAACACTCAAAATTTGGAGTTAGAAACGTGAGCTTGATTTCATCTCCGTAATATACTTCCTATAAATTCAAGTTGTTTATGCCATCGAGTGTCAGTTTTCTCATCTGTAAATAGGGAATGATAATAATGCATGCCTTGTACAGCTTTTAACATCAAACAAAACTATTTTGTTTGATTTCTTGCCCAGTGAGTATCAAATAGAAAGTACTTGATACATAATAGGTTATATATTTTGAGATATTATGAAATTATTATTTCATATTATTAAAAATATGTATGTCTATGAAATAATTTGTAAAACAAAAAATTTCATACACATATGTAAAATTAAATCAGTTTGATTACAGAAATTTCTTCAATTAATACGACTAAAGATTCACACAAAATCTGAAAATATGAAGTTCTACCAATTTATACTACAAAAACACATACAAAATTTCTTAGTAATTCAAAAAAAGATGCTCTTTACTTTTTTGTGTTAAAGGATGAAAAACTAGATTAGCCCTTGTAGATAGCCTACATATCTTTTTACTAACAAGAATGTAGCTCTGAGTTTTCAAGGAAAAATAAAATGGCAAGAAAAGTGTAGGAGCATAAGAGTGATCCTACCATAGTCTCTGTAGCCTATCATATCACCATCTACCAATTACCCTAAAGGAATTGAAATAGGGATGAACCTATATCAATCTGGAGGCCCTAATACAGTGTTGTAGTTTGATTTTTTTGAATCTCTTTCCTGAACACTTACTAAACTTCATGAACTAGTAATGGGAAGATGAATGAATTGCCATATCTACTCTGGAACAGTAGAATTAAACTGTTAACTCTACTGTTAAGAGTTAACTCATCCAGGGGCTGGAGCAATAGCCCAGTGGGTAGGGCATTTGCCTTGCACGCGCCAGCCTGTGCCGGCCCGGGTTCGATCCCCGGCATCCCATATGGTCCCTCAAACTGCCAGGAGTGATTCCTGAGTGCAGAGCCAGGAGTAACCCATGAGCATTGCCAGGTGTGACCCAAAAAAAAAAAAAGAGTTAACTCATTCATTAACAGTTGACTGTTAACTCATCCATTTCTTCAGGACAATAGAGGAGAGATAACTCTAAGAACCCAAAAACAAAAGGGGAGAAGAAATGAACAGAAGCTTCCAAAAAAGAAGAAATTGAATGGCCAAAAGGCATATGAAAAAGTGCTCTTCATCTTTAATCATCAGGGAGATGCAAATCAAAACAACAATGAGGTACCATCTCACACCACAGAGACTGGCACACATCCAAAACAGCAAGAACAACCGGTGCTGGTGTGGATGTGGGGAAAAAAGGGACTCTGATCCACTGTTGGTGGGAGTGCCGACTGGTCCAGCCCTTTTGGAAAACAATATGGGCATTCCTCCGAAAACTAGATATTGAGCTCCCATTTGATCCAGCAATAGTACTCCTGGGAATATACCCGAGAGACTGAAAAACACATAGCAGAAGCACTATCTGTACTTCTTTATTCATCTCTGTGCTATTCACTATAGCTAGAATCTGGAAACAATCTAAATGCCCGAGAACAGAGGACTGGCTAAAGAAACTGTGGTTCATCTACACTATGGAATACTATGCGGCTGTCAGAAAAGATGAAATTATGAAATTTACCTGCAAATGGATGGACATGGAGACTATCATGCTGAGTGAAATTAGTCAGAAGGAAAAGGACAGATATAGGATGACTGCATTCATTAATACGACATAAATAGATACCAGTGTTTTACTAAATGTGGGAAATGGTAATGGCAGATTAAAACTCACCTTTGAATATACACAAAGAGACTTAAGTCATAAGCTCTAAATATCTGCAGGGCTAGCCGCAATGTGTAAAAAGAAGAGGGAGAGAGATGCAGAGACAGAGAGAGAGACAGAGAGAGAGAAAGAGAGGAAACTGGGGTACCTGCTATTAAGGCAGCCTGGGGGTGGGCGGGAGGGGGGGGTACATTGGTGGTGGAAATGGGGCACTGGTGGAGGGATGGGTGCTGGTATACTGTATTACCAATAACCAATTATGAACACCTTTGTAATTGTATGTTTCACGGTGGTATAATAAAAAATTAAGAAAATAAAAATTAAAATAAAAGAACCCAAATAACTGCTGAATATAGTGCTAAATTCAGATGAGTAAAAATTTCTAAGAGACAAAAGCTAAAACATGCTAAATATGAGGAATTTCATGGTACCATTTAAACACCATGCATACTGTAAAATAATATCACAGATGACACTTCTAATAATTTTATAGTTATAAACACAAGAGATTATTTATGTACAACAGTAGGTTTTAAATGTGGTCCATACATCTTCAAAGATGAGAACACCACTAACAAGCAGCTAGAAGCAAAGATAAATGTATGGGACTACATGAAACTAAAAAGCTTCTGCACCTCAAAAGAAACAGTGACCAAGATATAAGTCCACAGAATTAGAAAAAATATTCACCCAATACCCATCTGATAAGGGGTTAATATGCAGAATATATCAGGCACTGGTAGAACTTTACAAGAAGAAAACAGTCAACCCCATCAAAAAATGTGGAAAAGAAATGAACAGAAACTTTGACAAGGAAGAAATTGAATGTCCAAAAGGCATATAAAAATGCTCATCATCACTAATCATCAGAGAGATGCAAATCAAAACAAAAATAAGATATCATATCACACCACAGAGACTGACACATATCCAAAAGAGCAAGAACAACAAATGCTGGCGTGGGTGCGGGGAGAATGGGGACTCTCATCCATTGTTGATGGGAATGTTGACTGGTACAGCCTTTTTGGAAAACAATATGGACATTCCTCCAAAGACTAGAAATTGAGCTCCCGTTCAATTTCACACCACTCCTGGGAATATACCCTGGGAAGCCAAAAACATACAGCAGAAACACCATCCCTACTTTTTATGTTCATAGCAGCACTATTCACAATAGCCAGAATCTGGAAACAACCAGAGTTCCAGAGAACTAATGACTGGATAAAGAAACTTTGGTACATCTATGCAATGGAATACTATGCAGCTGTTAGGAAAAATGAAGTTATGAAATTTGCCTATAAATGGATGGACATGGAGAGGATCATGTTGAATGAAATTAACATGAAGGAAATTAGAAGGAAAAAGATAGGCAGCATTTATTTGCATGATATATATGCATATATATGTATATATGTATATAGTATGATACCAATATCCAAGGTCAGGCAAAACATGGATCAGGAGGTCTTGTCAAAGGTGGAATATACCACAAACGTGTGGGAGTCAGAGTTTAGGTAAGACAGAGAAGGGAACAGTGTGCTAATTGACGAAAGTGATAATACCAGCCTAGAACTAAGCATTGAATACAGGCAAAAAGATACACATGATAACCTCTAAATGTATGAATTGCAATCCACAGTGTGGAAGAGAAGAGAAGAGAAGAGAAGAGAGAGAGAGAGAGAGAGAGAGAGAGAGAGAGAGAGAGAAGATATAAAGAACCTGCCATAGAGGCAGGCTAGGGGATGGGGAGGGAATTGGGGACACTGGTGGTGGGAAATGGGCGCTGGTGGAGGAATGGGTGCTGGAACACTGTATGACTGAAACCCAAACATGAACATCTTTGTAATTGTATGTCTCATGGGGTATAATAAAATTTTAAAAAATTTTAAGGAAGTTCCATACTAATTTCTACAATTACTGCAACAACTTGGATTCCCATCAGCACTGTACGGTGATTACTTTTTCTCCTTACCCATTCCAACAGTTGTTGTTACTAGACTTTCCTTTTTTGGGGGTTTGGGGGATTAGGGGCAAGAGGTGCTCATTCAGCTGTGTTTATTCTTGACTGTGAGCTCAGGAATCTATCCCAGAGTCCCTCCCTTTGTGGTACTCAGGACTGAACGCAGCTCAACCACATGAAGGCAAGCACCTTACCAACTGTACTAGTTCTCTGGCCCCAATTAGTCCTTTGCATGTAAACTACTCTTTTGCTATGAAATGACATGCCATGTTTTTTATTAGTATTTCTATAATAACAAGTAAAAACAAGAATTTATTCCACTTTTGCCTACTGGCTATCTGTCTATCCATACGTCCTTTGCAGGTTTGTTCAGCTCACATGAGCATTTTTTAACTGAATTCTATGCGTTTATTGGTTAAGCTCAGAAAAAAAATACTTGGTATATCATCTGTACTTTAAGAATGTTACATTTGCAAAAGTTTCAACTTCTACTGCTTTACTGGAATGTTCAGTAAATGCCTATTAAGTCTATCCTATAAATGTCTGCTATATCTCATCATTAAAGACGTATGCTTTCAAAAAAAACTGTGGTCCATAGACCCTGGAGGTGGTTGAAATCCTTTTTAGATGGATGAGGCGATTTGAAAAAAGCTTATAAACATATGCAACAATGTTATGTGCTAACACTGTATTCATGTAAAAATAATGTTGTGATAAACTTGTCAGGGCAAGTTAAACTCTGCAGCACCAAACTGAACTATTACTATATTCTTAAATGCTATGTCTTGCCAGTTAAAAGAATTGTAGATGTCATTTAAGTCTTTTTTTTTTTTTTTTTTTTGGGTCACACCCGGCAAAAAGCTCAGGGGGTTACTCTTGGCTCTGCACTCAGGAATTACTCCTGGCAGTGCTCGGGGACCATATAGGATGCCGGGATTGAACCCGGGCCTGCATACATGCAAGGCAAATGCCCTACCTGCTGGGCTATCGCTCCGGCCCCAAAGTCTTTGAAGAAATAATTAAAACATTATTTTAGGGGCCGGAGTGATAGTCCAGTGGGGAGGGCGTTTGCTTGCATGCGGCCAACCTGGGTTCGATCCCTGGCATCCCATGTGGTTCCTTGAGCACCACCAGGAGTAATACCTGAGCCTTCAAAGAGTCAGGAGTAACCCCCTGACCATTGCCAGGTGTGACCCAAAAAGAAAAAAACATTATTTTTCCTACCTCAACCTTGAATATGTTTAATATTTTGTGTAGTAAATGGAAGTCCTTTTGTATCCCAAATTATAATGACTATCTTAAGGACAGTTCTTAGAGAATTGAGTTGCAAGCTAAACTAGCTATTTTCTAATGAAACGACTTAAAACAATAAATGATAGATAGTTTCAGACCTGAATATATGGCATAATAGTGAAGAATATAAAACTGTCATTTGAATAAAAATAATAGTATTTCTAAGGATAATATTTGAGTCTCAAAATTAAAATATAATTTTGGAAAACCTGTACTTGCCATTTAAGCTTGATAAATCAGATAAATATTTATCTAATAATATTGATGGTACTATTAGCTGACTTTATTTAAATATATTCTACAATGATATCCGTCAACATTTAAACTGGCGAAATAAAATCATGCTCGGTAAAGGGTTCCATGAGAAATGCACGACAGACCAATGAATGTAAAAAGGTACAAAAAGTCAATGCTCGGGGTCAGAGCATAGCACAATGGGTAGGCCATTTGCCTTGCATGCGGCTGACCTGAATTTGATCCCCGGTATGCCATATGGTACCCTGAGCTCCGCCAGGAGTAATTCCTGAGTGAAGAGCCAGGAGTAACCCCTGAGCATCACTGGGTTTGACCCAAAAAACAAAACAAAAAAAAAGTGAATGCTCATAGGGTCTGCATTCCTACTGCTACTGATCTCTATGGAACTACCTCTTACTGATTTGTGAAGTCCTATGAATAAGAATATTTACAATTATTTGACATGACTACGAAAATATTCCCTCACTTTTCTAATTACACATAACTCTGAGTTTTCTTCATGTGCTTCCATCAAAGCAACATATTTGAATAACATGTTTCAACAGACTATGCATAAGCAGATCTAAGAATCTAGTTGTCTGACAACATGATTTGCAGACACTAAAAGTGCCACCACTCTTATTTTCTGAATAATATTTACTTTTCAGTTCTGATAACTTATTGTAAATTGTAATATAAACTTGCAATTAATTTTAACCTTTTAAAGTTTATGACTTGTAAATAAATGAATGTATATTTGAATACCTGCCTTCTCATTTTCTATATTTTAACTACTGCTGTTTATAATTCATAAGACAAAATTTTTCTTTAGATATGCAATAACTCATTTTTTTTTAACCTGGGGCCACACCCAGTAGTGTTCAGAGTCACACCTCTCAGTTCTCGGTCTAGTGGTGTGGTTCTGACAGGGCAAATACTCTTGTGCGTATGGGCCACCAGGTGCAGCAGGGATTAAGCTCAGGTCCAAGCACATGTTGGACACTACTTTACCACTTTAGCTATCCCTAGACTACTAAGGAACTACCCCACCCCTAGACTACTCAGTATTTTTGAAGAGTGTACCATTTCCTGAGGCCAACTGTCCATGTACTAAAGATCATGGGGATTCTTGTGAGTGGTGGAACTCATTAAGAGATTTCCTGAAGTACCACACGAATTGCCTTGCCTTTACAAGTGACTGTTCCTTTAGTAAACTGCTCAGGATATCTCTTTTTGAAAACAGTCCTGGAGTAGAGCGTATTCTTGTGGTACTCTATGAAGAAAGTCAAAATGATTGCAAGGCATAATTATTCTTAATATTAGTGCAAATAATTTTATTTACTTTCATTTTTAAAAGGTTTCTTACATGTTGAATGTATGGTTATATTTTAGGTGTATGTATATAGGCATATGCATGTGAATGACATGTGTATTGACACTATAGCACCAAAAAAGCTACTATTTGTGGTGTGACATTAACACCTTAAAAGACATATCATGGTTGTGGGCAACATGCTTATGATATGAACTAAGATAATCATTATTGAAACTCACCTGCTAACACTTTTCCTTCAACTGAGCCACTATATTCTTTTGTTTTTCTCCTTCCTTCTCAGCAAGGTTCTAGCTCAGTACCCTCATTGTAATTGACTCCCCCAGGCTCTGTCCATTTTTATTAAGCACCAAAATGTCAGCTAGTTAGCCAAAAGATGTTGCTGAACTCCGCATGGTGCATTGCACACACTCATATTTAAAGGTACACATGAGTGAGACAGAGCTAGGAGTGCGTCACAAGGAGTCAGATACCTTGTTTTTCCTTACAGATGCCAGAATTTTCACTCAGAACAAAATCCCTTCTGTAAGACTGAAAACAACTGGGAAATCGAATATTCTCAGTGTGCTTACAGAGTAGTTGCGCCTTATAGTGAAATGAAGAAACCCAGGATCTGAAGGATCTGGGTGCAGTGGCTGGCAGAGACAGGAAGAAGTGCGGAAGGACGCAAAGGTCAGTCAGAGACACCAACGTTCATTTCCTCAGAGGCTGTAAGGTGTGGCAAGGCCTGGGGTTGGTGCCAGTTCAAACTGAATTTGAATCCCTGTTCCTTACTCACTTCTCAGCTGGGTGACTGGTGGCGATCTACTTAATCTCATGGAGAATCAATCTCCTCATGTAGTAAATGAGGACAACCATAGCTGCCTTGCAAGGATGAGTGAAGATTCAATGAGAGAAAGTATGTAACATGGCTGAAACACATTAGGTATCAGATATATGTCCATTTTCTTTTGTCTAGTTTATGATTTGCCTTGTTGTTTGGATAAGCAAATGGGCCCATTTTTTCAGAGAACAACTGGACATCTTTCTGACCACTTCCCTACCCTCTAGCATGCTTATGTGTTCTTAAAATGTTTTGTAGGATTTAGCACAGAGCAGTATCAAATGCTTTAAAAAAATTCAAAGACTAAAGTGCTCATTCTATTCTCCCAGTCTTCACGGTCAGTTGTGTCTTCCAGAAATTCCAAGATGTTAGTGAGGCCTGACCTTCCTCTTTCTCTTCTTTTCTTTTTTTTAAAGCATGCCAGAAATCTTTAATCATGCTGTGATTTTCTAAATGCCACCCAGGTTAGCTTCTGAAAGAGTTTCAAACAAAGATTTACCCTACAGACACACAAATAGCTGATGTGTACTTTTTAGAGGAAATTCAGAAGCATTTTATTACTTTTGGTGTATGTGTTATTTTTCTCCATTCATTACCACATTAAATTCTAGAGAGAAAACTTTCCTTTCTTTGTTATAGATTTTTAATGAAAGTTTAGACTTAATTTTAGGTGTGTGCATATATTCTTTGTTGGGGCAATTAAGAGGCAAAGCCTTTATAATTTGTTTTCTCTTGCAAAAAGAAAACTGGATATTTAAAGTGGACAGTTAATCTATTAGCACTTCCCACGTCACCTAATTTCACTTAATAAAAACCAATTTGATTAACAGAGTTTACAGCTGAAAAAGGAAAACATTTGAAGGAAGAGCAGAAAAGAGAAGATAGGCTAATAGGACTCAGACCAAAACCATCAATTTCTCCAAATATTAATAGAGATCATGATACTGACCTATCTTAAAGCATCTTGAAAATTAGTCACAGCATCATCCTGACAGAAGATGTGGACAAATGAGAGAACTATAGTCTGAGAAAAATGCAAATGGACACAGTCTAGATAAAATATCAAACAACCAATGGGCAAAAGGTCTAGAGGAAGGAATTTCATCAAAATAGAAGTGGACCTGAGAAAAGCCAAGTTCACATCAGACTGCTCCTCTGCAGTGCTTATTTCTCTGCCCTACCTGCTTTGATGTAGTGATGATATCTGAAGTGATGTGAAGGAAGACCAGAGCACTGGTTCAAGGAAAGGTCTTGCGATAAATAACACCGGAGTAAATTGAGCTGCAAAACAGACAGTAATCCCAGAGATGAATAGGAAGTGAAAAAAAATGGCAAAAGTATCACTCAAACAAGTTTTCTATTTTTGAAATGTTGTCTTTACTCTGTTGGCAAAAATGTCAGGATCCTTTTATCAGGTGAGATGATTTTTCCAGTGGAAATCTCTTTATTGTTCAAACTCAGGAATAGTACATCCGCTTTGTGTTATAGGTATCTCCTTGACAAAGCAATGATTAGATGAAAGTGCTGGAGCTACTATTCTGGAGTGAACTGAAGCATATGATGTGTGATAAGATGAAAACATCAGTGGCATTTGATGATGAAGGCATAATCAACTGGATTTGGAGTCTGATATGGTCGGGCTTTTTTTGCATTTTTCTTCTCCCTTAGATTTATGTTTTAGAGATTTACTATCATTCTTTTCAGATCTCCAGTGCGTGCAGTGGAAATCCTCCTTAAACATTCTGTTCTTTATTATTTTTTCCTTCGAATAGCTTGCATGCTTCCTTCACCCAGTAAGAAATAGGTCTGGCAGCTTTTAGGCAGGTTTCTCGAAGTGTAGTGGGTATATCTTCTATTATTGGTTGAACTTCTTACAACGTTGTCCTTTACGACACGCAATGTGCTATTTGCAAAATACACCGCAAAAATATCCACCATCACTTGACATCACTATAGCATTGCACCAGTTTATTTCTCTTCTTTTAGGTAAGTGAAAATGATGGTAATCATTGCTGATCAGTACTGGGCCTCCTGCAAAGGCCCATGTAAGCACACAGTCTGTTTGTAAGACTCCACTGAGTAGATATCAGATGACGTACCCTCCCCATCACCCTCTCCCCACTGAAAAACTTAATAACTTGGTATTGTTCAGCTAGTCACTCAACCGAGTAGAGTGGAATTCTACCTGTTCCTCAAGGTAGAATATCTAAGCTGCTGCAAAGACTTTTGGGCATTCATGGTTCTTTCTACATGTAAAGAGTTCATGGTTAGGGGAATGCAAATCTGGAGTGAAAGCTTTGCAACTTCCTGCCTTGTCTGAAATCAAGCACAATTTAGGTCAGCGTGCAAACCAGGGTTTAATAAATACATTCCTTTTTCTTTTCAGGGGAATTCTCAGATAATAAATATATATGTGTACATATATATATAGATGTAGGTATATATACCTCTCCCCAAAAGACAAGAGAAATCCTGGAAACAGATTAGAAACACAAGGAACTGAAAACATTAAAGTAAACACTTATAAATGCCACAGACTTTCATAAATGATCACATAAAGGTTTTTAAAAACATTGGTTGTAATTTCTACTAGGTGTCACAACTCAGTGAACCATTAAAAGTGAACCGGTTCACTGAACCGAACTGAACTGAACAGATGGAATTCCACCCTTGCAACGCTTGAAAGACCCCATGAACAATACAAAGTCTCCTTTTAAGTCCCCTTCTCGCAGTAGCTTACCACACTAATGCAAACACATGGGAGGGCTCACAGAGAGTAGTTGGCCCCTCAGTCCTTTGTTTGGCTGCCTGGTACTGGTATTTAAACAGAAGAGAAGGCAGTATATTTTGAAATCACCAACGTCATCTCCCTCATTTTCAAAGTGTTATTTTTCATGTGCTCTGAAATGCATATTAACAGTAGAACATTTTTTCTCTTTTAATTTTGTTTTCAGTTGCAATTCATTTTAATCTGTCCTGATCTGAATATACCTTGAAAGGTTACTTTTCGTAAATAAGCCAAGATAATATGAACTAGCAATATTCTCTGCCTGTTCCTTCTCTTATTATTTAATTTTTATGTCTTTTTAGTAAGAGCAGACAAATACCAGACTATAAGCCAGACGATTGTAGTTCTTTCTTAATTTCTAAACTCCTGACAGCATAGGGGAAATAAAGCACTATAGAGATATAATAGACATACATAATTTACCTGCATATTCAAGTACTAAAGATAATTTTGGAGGACCAAGAAATCAAAAAGCTGTTTGCAATCAATTCTCTAAACATCAATCAATAAATTAATTTGATTGATCTTGATTAGGCCTACCTAGTAGTGTTACGTATTATACTGGATAGTGGATGGGATATAAAATTGAATGATATACATATCTTCTAAGAATCTAGGAGAGAAAAAAATAGATTTAGGCCATTTGAAATATGTACTTTCTGCAAGTGGCTCCTTGATTTCAATTTCCTGTTCATCTTCCTTTTTTAACTCATGACTGGTGCCATGCATGGCTAATTAACATGTGATTAGCAAGTCAATACATTTAGTTTTAGGGTTTTCTGATTAATTTTACTTTAAAGAATCATGTTCTTTAAAGTTTTAAACCAATCGTGTCTCTTTGAAAAAGGAAAATATTTCTTTAAAGGCATGTTCTAACAGAATTTGAGAGACAGTGGACCAAAGATAAAATCAAAGGGGCTAGGACTGGGAGCTTGGTTTTGTACAAAAGGTACTGGATCATTGATTAATTCTAGAGTTTAACATCATCTTGTTCCAAGAATGATGTATCATAGGATAAATATTACATTGTGACTAGTTCCAAACGTTGCATTGTGACTATTCCACAACAAAACCAAAAAAATGAGTTCCTGAATGAGTCTTTGAATTAATTTATAGAAACTTAATATGTTTTTTTGTATATATGATCAGAATATAAACAAATAGAGGGTCAATTTTAGAATCTTAATTTAAGTTATATTTTAACTATTACCTCTGAGTTATTGAATAAAATCATATTAATATACTGATGAAAGCTTTCTGTGGAATATTGTTGAGGCAGAAACTGATTGAAGTCATTATAAAGAAAAGTTTCTTCCTTCTTCACATTCTTCCTTCTTTCCATAGATTTTGATTTAAAATAGTAAAATAGAATTAAGTACAAGGCTTTGCTTTCTAGCATGAGCTATATTGAGCCTAGACTATCATATGTTCAATGTGGACTTGACAAAATCAATGAAGGTATGAATTATTCCTATCCTCGGGTACTGCAGTGAGAAGACGTCTGTCTTATGTCTGTGTTTGATCTTGGTGCAGCCACTGAAAGGCCTACAAGTGTACCAACACCGAGGAAGGAACTAAGGGTACCATGCTCAAGTCACACTATACTACTCAAAGTCCCTCCCTAACACATGTGTTATGTATTCCACATACATAACACTTACAGTGTCTTTTCCATGCTGCTGACTCTTGAATGTCTATTTGCAGTTCCTTGTAGGCTTCATCCAGGTCCATACACAGACTCCTTTGTGATACTTTCTCGCCAACTATTGTTTCCAATCTGGTACAACTTAGTTATACATTCTCTGTTCTTCCATAGCGGTTATTTATGAATCTTTCTCCTCCACTTAGCCGTGAATCTCTTCATAGGCAGTTCTACCTAATCGTAGTTATCATTAGGAGGCTGAGTAAGTTACTGGTTAAAAACACTGACTCAAGTTAGAAAGCATAAACAAACTTGTACATTGTTTACTTACTAGCTTTGTCTTTTTTGGACAAGATTTTAGCCAGCATGAACATTATCTTTACTCTTAGTATAGTGGCTATTGATAGTCCATAGGAGTTGCTCTGATAATTCTAAGAAAAATCCACACTAAGCACTTGGCATATAGTATACCCTTAATAGCTATGAGCCTTATTGAAATATATGCATTTTCTCACTCAGTGCTTAGGAATGTCTGGTTCCAGTAAGATCTCAGTACATATTTTATTTATCTCATGTCATATTTAAACCACAAGGAGAAACACACACACATAAATATATGTACATACTATAAAGGAAATGGAAAATTACTCATTTAAATCTGAATTCATATTTTAAATGACCAGGAATATGATCAAGATAAAAAAGTGGGACGTTAAAAATGCCCACTTCTAGCTTTTAGATCTCTTATTCACCATATGAAACTAGGGATATTCTTTTCTTTCTTTATTTTTGCTAAGAGTTTCAGTATCCACACAGCAGATATTGTTATGCATACCTGTCTTCTCCGGATATAAATGAAATGCACAACAATATTTAATCAATTTTTCTATAAGTCCTTCCTGCTTTTGCAGCAGGGAAACTGAGATACTAGTCCAGGGACTTGATCAAGGTCAAAGTCAGTGGCAGAACCAAATTAAAATTCATGTTCCCAGAGTCCTTTCCATGCCACTGCTTCACCTACTGACCCATGGTACTCTACCAAGAAGTACTTCTGATTAAGTGAACTTTCAGGTTTCAATAACAAAAACCTTGGCAAGAACTTTAACTAATCTTATATATATACCGGTTATAGTTATATTCATTGGCAATAATTGTGTATATACATATATTATGCATATATACACATAAAATTGACATATATTCAATTAATATTGAAACAAACTATATATGTGTGTATATATATCCATATATATGCTTAATTTACTATTATGGTTCAATACTGAAGAAAGAGGCATGTTTCCAAACTTGAACCCAGAGTACAAGCTTAATAATTCTCTTTCTGGGTTCAGAGAGAAAGTTCAGTGGTTAAGGCACTTTCCTTGTATGCAGCCAAACCTAGTTAGATCACCAACACGACGTCTAGTTTCCCCAAACTTTCAGGAATGACCCCTGAACACAGAGCCAGGGGGTAAATCTTGAGCACTGCTGAATCTAGTCCCAAAAACAAAATTAATTTTCTATTTACAAACAAGGGTAAATAAAAACAAAGACTGATAGATGCCCTCCCTTATATTCAGTTTGTTATCATGGACCATGATTTTTTTTTATAGTCATGGAGACTTCAAAGCCTAACACAATACCTGCATTGATGTATACTAATATTTATTATTGGAACAAAAATAAAAACATGGAGAGCTCACTATTTCAGATATAGATAAATAGCTCAATATTTTGGCACTGCATTTTCCTAATAATGAAGTAGTGAAATTTTACTTAACATGTTGTTAACATTTTTTATGTATGTAATAGGATTTTAATGTTTAAGCTTCATATAAGGTTTAATAACACGATAACTATTGCACCCCTAGTGAGGAGGTGAATCAGAACACAAACACATTTTTAATTGAATCACCATGCGATAGACGATTACAAAGCTGTTCATGACTGAGTTTCAGTCATACAGTATTCCAACACCTTTTCCTCCACCAGGGCACATTTCCCAACATCAGCGTGCCATTTATCTCCCACACCACACACCAACCTGCCTCTATGGCAGGCAGTTCTCTCTCTCTCTCTCTCTCTCTCTCTCTCTCTCTCTCTCTCTCTCTCTCTCTCTCTCTTCTCTCTCTCTCTCTCTCCCCCTTTCTTTCTCTCTCTCTTAATCCTTTTGTGGTTCATGTGGTCTGCAATACAGACACTGAAGGGTTATCATGTATATCCATTTGCTTACTTTTAATACTCAGTTCTAGTCAAGCATTACCATTTTCAACTATTAATGGCAAATTGGTCCCTTCTCTGTCTTACCTACCCTGGCCCCACACACATGTAGATTTCAACTACTGACAAGTCTTCCTGGACCCTGTTTTCCCTGACCTTGGATATTAGTTGCAAGTGAATTTTATCACTATTTTTTATTCCACAAGTGAAGGCATTCTATATCTGTCGTCTCTTTATGGCTCATTTTACCCAGCATGATACTCTGAATGTCCGTCCATTTATAGGCAAATTTCATGACTTTATTTTTCCTAACATAGTACTTCATTGTGTAGAATCCACATATTTTAAAGTCAGAGGTAAAGAGTTGAGGGCAGGAAAACACTGGCCTAACAGGACGCTGTGAAATGGTGAAAAGAGAAGGAAAGGGAGAGCATCTGTAGGGGCCACTTCTCAGGGAAACATGCATTAAGATCCTCCTCTGAAACTAAGCAAGAAAGTTGGAGACAAACCTGCCTTTGCTCAGAATGAGACAACATGAAGGATTGCTGCAAGAACTTGTGGTTCTTTGTCTGAGTTTGAGGCCAGAAGGAATTGAATTTGATTCGCCCCAGGATGCTGAAGAGTAGAATAGACATGTTGGAGAGCTGGTTTGGCAGTTAAGTGGAGGTGTAATGCTGCTGTTTTTGAAAGCATCCTCTTCAGAAAAAAATTTTACCAAATTCAGAAAACAATTTCTCTTTTGCTAAAAAGTTCTGAGATGCAAAATCCTAAGGAGCATAGAGGGATTTTTTTAATAGAAATGGTCTGATGTCATTTTTTTTTTTTGTCTGACAAAGAAGCCAACCTAGAGGAAGTGAGGGTACTCAAACAGAAAAAATTCTAGGGAATGAACTAGGGGCCACTACCAAATTGGGGGTAGGAAATCAAAGAGAGGTAAATACTAAAGGTACAGTTGGAGGGGGTCAGCAAATTTTGCTACTGTGATCTTATATTGTAAATATTTTAATAACAATACATGCAAATTTTCCTGATTGCTTTCTCCTTTAACTTCCTGAGTCATGCCACATGAAAGGTTAGAAACCAGAGGTTTTTTTTTTTTTTTTTTTTGCTTTTGGGTCACACCCGGCAACGCTCAGGGGCTACTCCTGGCTCTTTGCTCAGGGAATTACTCCTGGCGGTGCTCGGGGGACCATATTGGATGCCGGAGATAGAACCTGGGTCGGACCGTGTGCCAGGCAAACTCTCTACCTGCTGGACTATCACTCCGCCTGAGAAACCCAGAGTTGCTAAGTAGCTGAATACAGAAGCTGGATAAAGAAGACAAGAAGCTGGATAAAGAAGTCCTGTCCTTGAGGTGGCAAGCAGCTCTTGTAAACTGATTCCGTTGATGGACAGGAGAGGATTTAGCCATAAATCAAGTTTAGAATTTTTATTATTACCATCAATGAGAATCTTACTATTGACTTGAGATAACGCTGAATCTAAAATGAAAGCAGAACCATCTATTAATAATAGCAAACAGAAGTAAACAGATAGTGTTGAAAGAGTTATTTAGTTATAGGTTAGACCTCCCCATTAGAGTAGACCATGTTATGGATCAGGAGATCTTGTCAAAGGTGGAATCTACTACAAATGTGTGGGAGTCAGAGGTTAGGTAAAACAGAGAAGGGAAAAGTGTGCTAATAATTGTTGAAAGTGCTAACACCAACCTAGAACTGAACATTAAATACAGGGAAAAAGATACACATGATAACTTCTAAGTGAATGTGTTAGTCTGGCCCACCACCCCGGCAGAGCCTCACAACCAGCCAGGACGATGCCCCCCCACACTCTACAGGCACCGCCATTTTCCACATTTGGACTTCCCTCTCGTCAGAACTCCACCCAGCAGACCAGCCCATCACAGCCCGGATCATTGACACCCACCCTGCAGCAGTTTTTTCTCTCAATCCGGCCCAGGTATGCTGGTCCAGAGACTCTCAGACATGGGGCAGAGCTGTTCCCTGCTCGCCCTGTGCACAGCCGTTCATGAGGCAGTCGGGAGGCATGGTGGGTTCTAGCCCTGGCCCACCACCCCAGCAGAGCCTCACAACTAGCCAGATGACCCCCCCCCCACTCTACGGCGCCGCCATTTTCCACATTTGGACTTCCCTCTCATCAGAACTCCACCCAGCAGACCAGCCCATCACAGCCTGGCTCACACGGCAGCAAGCGGCCATGCAGTTCATCAATAAATGCTTTATTTGGAGGTGTTTAAAAGAGTATGCCTCCCACTCGGCAAGCCTGGCAAGCTGCTCGTGTTGTATTTGATATGCCAAATTCCAGTAACAATTATATTAGGTCATTCCCATGACCTAATATAATGGTTTGAGGCTCTTTATGTTCCTGTAGCAAGCCGATGCCCTTGGCTCTACTGGCATGAGACAGGACATATGGAGATATTACTGGTGCCCGCTCTAGCAAATAGATGATTAACGGGAAGATCATGATCGTGATCGTGATCGTGAATGTGTTACAATGCACAATATGTAAGAGAAGGAAGAGAGAAAGAGAGA
>JAJIBD010001729.1:0-55318 GCA_021461705.1 Cryptotis parvus | reverse complement strand
GGGTTTCTGAGATGGCATGTCTCTGTACCAAAGACTAATACTAATGCCACTTAAATATTTCTCCAAGCCTTCACAAGTCTCGGTCTACTTCACAGTAGTTTTGTATTTAGTTGCCTTTGAGTTATCAGGGAAACCATGCTTGCTTGCTTGGAGGCAAACAGCATTTCTCTCTGGTCTAATTACTTAGAGATCCAACGTGGCCAGGCAAATATGCTGGTAAGATCTAGCTAGTCCCACGATGATTGTGGTAGCATGAGAGAATATTTATACCAGCCAGTACAGAATACATGGTCAGATAAACTGCCACATTTAGACTACCCCCTTATCTACAAAGTGACCTGCAGGAGGCAATCCAGGGCAGGTGCAGGGGCTCTTAGAGGAGTCCTGCAACACAGCAGGTAGGGTGTTTGCCTTGCATGTGTTCGACCAGGGTTCGATACCGGGAATCCCATAAGTTCCACTCGAGCACAGGCAGGAGTAATGCCTGAGTACAGAGCCAGGAGTAACCCCTGAGCACAGCCAGATTGACCCAAAAAAAAAAAAATATCTGTGATAAAAAATACTGGTGTGTGTCTTAAGAGCTTTCATTTCAAAGAACTCTCTCCTTGTACAATAGTTACAGCTATATAAAATGATTATATAAAATTCATTTTCTGTAAGCAACTTGTAAGTTTTATTTTATTAAGTATACAATATACAACTTCAGAGATTATAAAAAGAAAGCTTTCCAAGTATAAATCTTTTGAAGCAGTATCTTATGAAGTTTTAGAAATGGATATTTATCACTGCCTGAGGGAAGAAATAACTTATAATGCATTAGTGTGTGGAATACTAAATTTGTAGCAGGTTAGAAGCTACAGTGAGTTGTCATTACAGTCATGACTTCTGCAAAATTGCACTAGAGCTCAGGTTACATGATCATTGCCAGCCTAATTTGAATATCAAACATGATAAGGTGCTAACATTATTTGCATATCAAATGCATTTTTTAATATCCTTTGGTCTTTTTTTGTTTGCTTTGTTTATGCAGTTTGGGGTCATACCCAAAGAATGTGCTTTGGTCTAATTCTGGCTGTGTACTCAGGGATCACTCCTGGCAGGGCTGGGGAAACCATACATAGAGGTGAAGATTGAACATGAGTCAACACATGCAAGACAAGAGCTTCAACCACTGTGCTCTTTCTCCAGCTTAAAGTTTTTTTTTGTTTTGTTTGTTTTGTTTTGTTTTGTTTTTTGAGCTACAGTGTGGCACTGGAGCAAAACAAAACAAACAGTGTTGCTCAGGGTTTATTTCTGGATCTGTGCTCAAAAGTCACTCCTGGTGAGTTCAGTGGACAATATGTGGTTGTGGGTCCAAACCAAGGTAAGAAGCATGCAAAGAAGGCACCTCAGCAACTGTACTATCTTTCTGGCCACTTCATAGTTTTTAGATGCAATGCATTTATATGAAAAGATATATGGTCTAAATGCATTATAACTCATCATAACTTTTTCCAGAATCATAGTCTCGCTGAGAATTAGCAGTGTGAGATGGGGATCAGTTTCCTAGTTCTCCTTTTCTCCCACCAGATGTATCACTCTAATCTAGCTCCATTTCCTGGGAAAAATCAATTCACTTGATTGATCATTTAAGACAAGAAAAAATTTATATGTGTATCTTATTACCTTTTCTCTAAAAGCCATCTCTATAGAGTAGCCCCTACTCCTCTCTGTCATCGATGAAACAGGTAAATACAGATGTGATTTGGAAGTCGCGAAGTCTACTTAATTCTGGAGTTTAATATAAGGTAATCTCCTATTGGTTGTGAGCCCCATTGTTTAGTAAATAACCTTTTAAAAACATAACTAAAATTTTCATCACCATAATATTTATTTCTGTATTATTTCTTAATATAATTAGGAATGGGACAGAAGAGTATTGGATATACTAAAAGACCTAAAGATATTAGTGATGCAAACAACCAAAATATTTTATTAAAATACACCCACCCAGACACAAACCAGATTTTTCATGAGTTCCAAGTTTACTATCCATGTAAATATCTGAATTAAATGTATGTAAATACAATAAAGAAGAGAATTTTAGGGCTGGAGCGATAGTACAGTGTAGGATGTTTGCACACAGCTGAACCCTGGTTTGATCCCCAGAATTCCATATGATCTTTTGAGTCTGCCAGGATTAATTCCTGTGCAGAGCCAGGAGTAATCATGAGCATGTAGGATGTGGCTCAAAAATAGCCAAGAAAAAAGGAAGAGAGATAAACAAAGAGAAAAGTCAGGATCAGTCAAAGAAATTAGGTAAAGGGAAGGCTAACAAGTTAGTTAATATCACTTCACTAAGAAAACCTCAAAGCAAGGTGACTTTCAAGCCAAATGAAACAAAATAACGTAATTCATACTAGCATAAGACTCAAATTTAACAATTTATTCACATGGCTTTACCTCAGAAAATATACAGATACTTAAATCATTAAATATTATTAAACCAAAGCATGAGAGTATATCTGCCTACATACTAATTTTAGATCCAAAACATTCCCTGCAGGGTCTTTGGCACTTTGGCAGTGGTGAAGGTGACTTTGTATACCGAAACCATAAATATTAACACTATTATAATTAACTTACCTAAGCTATAATAAAAATTTTAAGGCTATTTCTATCACAAAAGAAAATTCATTCCTTAAATTCATTCCTTAAATTCATTCCTTAAATTTTAATATGTCCATAAGTTTATTTTTAATAAATTTAACCTGTCCTTGTTTATTTTAGTGTCTTTAAGTTCAAACAAAAAATTAAAATATTAGAATATATAGCCTTATTTATAAACATATCAATAACTAATTGAACTATATGATACAGATAGCAAACTACAGGTTAAAAAAATGAAAGGAAGGTGGCATACAAACAGATAATTCAAGGACTGTAGTACATGCTTTACATTCAGCTGACCTTCATTTGCACCTGGATCTGTGCTCTAAGTCTCCAGCCCCACATGCATCCCTGTGGGTCCCTGGACTCTTGCACTAAACCACCAATCTGCATGACTGATAATTTCCAGGAAGGGTCCCAGACCTCATAACTTGGGGAGTGTCCATGAAAGAGAAGCAGAACATTATATTGAGAAATTCTCCAACTATCAGGCAAATATTTTACTTAAGTTATACACAATGAATAATTAGATTTTTAAGAAAATAAAATACCCCTAAAGTTTAAAAAGATAAATTTATGCAAATAGCTACCTTATAAAGTATTAACCATAAAATACTAGAATAGCACGATGAAGAACTTGCTAAGGTTGAACTAGTGTAGCAAAAAGAGCAAAAGGGGAGTAGAGAAATGAGCAAAGATGTTTAGGGATAATACCTAAATTTGGTCATTGATATCCCATTGGATACAAAGGAGCACGAGATGAAAGAATAGCTTTAGTTTTTCAAACATAAGGAAACTGAAGAATGGTTATGACAGTAATAGAAGGGAAGAGTCAGGGCCTTGCTAGTCTCTGAGGTTCTGGGGAGGGACGGAACATACAGTTATTCTGAATCAAAGTTGCAATAAAATATCTGAGTATTAAAAAGAAATGTGAAAGAAAAGTGCACATTTTAAATAAGCAATAAATTATTTATTTTGTATTTTCTACAGAATATATTGTCACTCCATTAGATTTAACTGGTCTTATCTAAATTTTTGACACTTAAAAAATTTTAGCCTTTTTCTTGAGTCAGTTAAAAGAATTCTATATTAAATGTATGCATCTTTAAAAAATTAAAAAATAAAAAGAGATGTGAATGACATGAATGATATTGGACTAGAGATGAAAATTTAAACCACATGAGCCCAAATCTAATCTGTGAATTCTTGAGAGTAAGTAGTTACATAATAGATTGCATAAAAAGATAACAAATAAGGAAAAGCAGAAGAGGACAAGAGTCATAACAGAGGACTTTCTGTACTATATAAGCAGCTAATACAGGTGGTTCACTAAAACAAATAGGAAACTGAAATAACCAATGAAACAAAGCACCCCCAAAAGTATAGTAATATAGTAGATAATTTCATCATTTTAAAGCAAATAATAAAACATTAAGGAAAGTGTAGTTAACAGTAACAAATTTGCAAAATATTTGAAGATAGTTAAAATTTTGTGTGAAAATAGTTCATTGAGATCAAAGAATTCTCAAAAGATGGTGAGAATAGGTGCATATGTTGCCATGTGTCTATATGTTGCAACAGATGCTGCACTCATATCGCCTCTGCAGGTGTGTACTTTCATACCTTACCATCGGGATGTGTACTGAGGCGCTCCCTCTCACCTTTGGAGAAGTCCACATTCTCTCTCGAGTGCTAGAGAGCATTATTCTCTCTCTCTCTCTTTCTCTCACTATCTCTCTCTCCTCAAAACTCCAAATAAAACTTGTTAACTTAAAAAGAGATGGTGAGACTATTAATATAGTTTTGACTGTTGATCATGGCGCACGGCTATGGAATACAGTAGAAAACAATAATTCAGAGTTCTGGCAGTAGGCACTGAACTAGTGGTATCAAGACTTCCTTAAGGGATTTGCATCAGGCAAGCATCAAGTTATTTTTCCTTAAAATAGAAAAAAGAAAATATTTCAAATGAAAGTTCAAGAATCTAGAAAACATTTTTCTTGAAAATAAAACCTGAATTTTCTTCTAATTAGCTACTCAGTAATACAAAGGATTGGATTAGCAAGGTGAAATAACCTGTTCAAGTAGTGATAAATTCTCAAATGGGATTAACAGTGGAAATCTTTATAGCTAATCTTTGTACAACTTTGATGATAGGATGATTAGTTAAAAAATAAAATTAAGTGGCTGGAGTCATCGCACAGCAGGGTTTGGTATTTGCCTTGCACAGAGCAGACCTCACGTTAATCCCTGGCACTTCAAATGGTCCCTGGAGCACTGCCAGGAGTAATTCTTGATTGCAGAGCCAGGAGTAATCCCTGAGCATTGCTGGGTGTAACCCCCAAATTAAAAAAATAATTAATAAATAAGAACTATATAAATAAATAATGTTTTCATAACTTGGATTTTCAAAAATGAAACAAAAATATGGTCACCAATGATATAAAATTAACCATCAGTTGTTTTTTTTTTTTGTTTGTTTTTGTTTTGAGGCCACACTCAGCAAGAGAGACTCACAGACATGGGGCAGAGCTGCTACTGGCTCTCCCTGTGCCCAGCCGCTCATGAGGCACCTGGGAAGGATGGCAGGTTCTAGCCTTGGCCCGCCACCCCAGCAGAGCCTCACAACAAGCCAGACGACCCCCCCACTCCATGAGGGCCTCCATTTCCACATCCGGACTTCCCCCTCATCAGAACTCACCCAGCAGACCAGCCTATCACAGCCCGGCTTGCGCAGCACGTGGTTCATCAATAAATGCTGGATTTTGAGATGACTACAAGAGTATGTAACCCGCACGGCAGAGCCTGGCAAGCTACCCGTGTCATATTTGATATGCCAAATACCAGTAACAATTATAGATCTCATTCCCATGACCTGATGGAATGATTTGAGGCTCTTTATGTTCCTGAAGCAAGCAGGTGCCCTTGGGCTCTACTTTCTTGAGACAGGTCATATGGAAATGTTACTGGTGCCCGCTCGAGCAAATCGATGATGAACGGGAAGACAGTGATTAAACTATACTAGATGGAGCCCCAATGCCTAAAAATGGCACTCTCGCTAAAAGCTTTCTTTGTAAAAGCTTTCTAAAAAAAGAAATATTCACCCAAGAACAGAATTATGTACCTCCTATAAGCTGCAATCACACCTCTGTGGGGAGTGCTACAGTAGCATGTGGGCAATATTTTTGTCAAATGATGTGAGTGTATCCGACTGCTATATTTATTACAGATAAAATTGTTCTGGTGGATCCAAAATAGAAACGAAAGAATTACCTCAATCATTAATATATCATTCTAATTAATTGGTGAGGATGACTCAATGCCACAGACCAGCTGACTGGAATAGAGATTAGAACATAGCCTCGAGATTAAAAAAGATAAATCTAAACCAGCCTCAACAGCCAATGTCTAAAATAAGAACCAAATTCTGCACAACTAGATATTAAACAGTGGCATTTCTAAGATCATTCACTCCAGTTCATTCTTTGAGTTCATTCTAGGAGCTTATAAATCCTAAATTAAAAAGTTCATTTTTTTCCAGATAAAAATTTGGAAGATACTACACATCTACTACTCAAAGCATTTCCTATTGCTCAAAATATGTTTTGAACTTTTCCTTTGAAATATTTTAAGGCTGGGACAGCTTTATAAATAATCTCTGCAATGAGTTTTCTTTGGAAAATGGCTTTAGTATTTAAAATCATCCAATAGCTGGGTAGGAAATATGATAGGTAGATATTTAAGCTTTATAGACTATTTTAACTAAATGAATACAAACCGAGCAATAAGACTATTCTTTGCAGACATAAATATAATTTACTAATTGGCAATAGCACTGAAATTCACCAATAAAAACATAAGTACCTCAGGATCAGATTACCCAAGGTAAGGGGTCAGAGTTTACTTTTTCATTATTGAACATTTTTCAAATCAAGTACATGTTGAATATATTCGGATATATTTGAGTTAAGTTGACTATGTATCAGATTCTCACGATCCATGTCTATCCTAATAAAAATCCTTGCCACCAAGAATGTTTGATTATGCCATTTTTCACAGTTTAATTCCTCTGACTTACATATTGATCAATTTTAGAAAAGAGTTAAGAGAAGAAAATATAAAAATTATAAATAATAAATAGAAATAAATATAAAAATGTACATTATAGAAAAATTTTGGATAGAAAACTATTAATGTGAAAATATACAGGAACAATTAATGCATTTTGATAAAAGAACATTTTGTAGAAATTGACAGAATCATTGTAACCAAAAAGAAGCAAACAGTAATGAACAGTATGTGCTTGATACATAAAGGAAACCACCTACCACCTAACTATATTCAAGTACCTGATCAAGGAAAAAAAGCAACAGAAAGAATTTTGTAACTTAGAAACAGAGAAAAGCAAATCAACATGAAGGCAATGAAAAGTAAGGCAGTCACTAGGCTGTGTTTAATTCTTATCTATAAAGTTCAAAGATATATCAAATTAAGATATAGGTGTTTGTGGGAAAAAATGTTCTAAAACCAGGCATAGTAATATTCCTAAATTACATGAACAAACTCGTGTTTATCAGTCTCCACTATGAACACTTTAGTTTCCTTACTAATATGGTCAAAGAAGCCAGACATCTTAAAATAGTCTAGCTTAAGTACCAAGAAACTTACCTGGCATCTTTCAACTGATGTTTGCATTTGAAATTTTTCTCTCAAACTTTAGGGAACCAGAAATCTTGAGAAGGCACACAAAGAACTTTTGATATACAAATAGTAAAACTAGTGTGATTTTGGAAAGAAGAAACAGGGACGAAAAGGGATTAACTGCTTGGAATAATGAAAGAAATTGGTGTTTTGGGGGGAATAGAAATGTTGGTATAACTGCTTTTCTTCTTCAAATAAGGAAAGAACCAGAAAGATGAAAGTCAAGGCACTTAGTTACAGATAATAAGTCATCGGTGTATGCAGCAAAGCTGGCTCTTGCCTAGCAAGAAAGATGCTTCTCTGAAAGGGCATTATAGGAGTGCAGAAATGATAACAAAAAATCAATGTTAGCATTTATGTCATACTTGTCTCATGCATAATCGCCAACCTAGATATTTTGGAGTTGAAATAAACACACACTAAATTGAAATGTAAACACAGCCCTGGACTGAGTAAAGAATTTCCTCAGGTATTAGAGTCTCAATGGCAACAAGATTATATTTATGTCAACAGACTCTGCTCTACCACTTAGGTGTAGAGACAGAATAACATGCTAGATGTTATGAATGTTCCCCCTTTAATTTCAAAGGTTGTATCAATCACTTATAAAAAGAAAAGTATCCTGGGGCCGGAGCGACAGCCCAGCGGGTAGGGCGTTTGCCTTGCACACAGCCCGCCTGTGCCGGCCTGGGTTCGATCCCCGGCATCCCATATGGTCCCCTGAGCACCACCAGGAGTAATTCCTGAGTGCAGAGCCAGGAGAAACCCCTGAGCATTGCCAGGTGTGACACAAAAAGCAAAAAAAAAGAAAAAGAAAAAAAGTATCCTGATCTTCTAAAACTCAGTTTATAGAGCAACACCGGATGAGAGACACTCCAGACCCACAGCTCAGCTTGGGTCCACACGGACTGGCACATGGAGTTTCGGAGGGCAGTAAATGGCTCAGATCCTGGCTGAATCCAACATAGCTCAGAGGGTTCGCACACTGTGCAGGATGGGGGGGTGGGGGAGGGCACGCTGGCCAGACTTAGAGCGGGATTTGGCTCCTCCTGCCGTTCCTCCCCCTCCATGTTGACGGGTGTGGCTGCAAGCTCCCAGCCTCCACAGCCAGCAACAGTGGACAAGAGACATTCCAGACCCATGACCACGTGACAGTTAGACAATAATAGAAGTTAGTCCAGGTCTTTCCCAGGATCTTTCACATTTATACACTGTAATGTTCATTCTAGTTGCAACAAACTGTGGAAGATGATGGGGAATGGGGAATTATAATGTCACACTCACTATTGAATTATTGAATCATAATGTCACACTCACTATTGAATATGCACATAGACATCATAAACCATTAATATCTGTAGGGCAAGCCACAAAGTCTAAGAGAAAAGAGAGGGAAAAATAGAGACAGACAGAGAGATAGAAATAGAAAGAAAAGGTACCTGCTATAGGGGCAGGCTGGGGTTGAGGGGGAGGGAGTATGGGGACATTGATGGTGGGAATGGGGCACTTATGGAGGGATGGGTGCTGGATCAATGTATGACAGAGACCAAATTAAGAACATCCTTGTAATTGTATATCTCACAGTGGTATAACAAAAATTAAGGGAAAATTCTGCTTATATTATGAATTAGGTGCAAATAATACAAAAGATGACATTCTTCCAAATACAAAAGATGAAGATGAAATTTCATATGCTAAAAAATCACAAAGGACTTTGAAATAAAAATTGTTTTTAAGAATATTAAATTTCTTTTAGTTAGTTTCCTAAAGAATCTGGTTTATCTTAAGACTTTAAAAGAAAAAAATATCTCTTTAATCTATTAAAATGCTGAATTTCTAAGGCAATCTGATCTTAGAAAAAAATCAAAATACTTCTAAGTTATGCTATTCACTGAGAGAGAACACAATACTTTGTAAATGCTAGATCACTAAGTATGATAGTAGTGAAATTTAAAGAATAGGACTTTGTTTCATTTTGTGCAAGAAAGGTTCAGACATGAGGATGATGGTATTTGAGTACATAAAGGAGTCATTGAGGAGAACTAAACACTTGCTCAAATACTCTGGGGTACAGTAGGAAGGACAAGATTCTTCCAAGATGTCAGATTACCAGTGGCTTCAAAGAAATGACTGTGGCTGAACTAAACTGCCAATGAATAATATTATTTGAATTTAATAAAAAGATTTTTTAAAAGGCTGGCATAAATATTTTTAAAGTACAGTTGTATCAGACTTTTTTTACATTTTCTAAGGTCAGCATTCCTTAAGGCCCACATCTCATCTATCTATAAATGCATATTTATCAACTTTTCAGCTTATGTTTATCTAAAATGAAACGAGTCAATTTCTGTGGATTACATTGAAAATTTTAAATTAAATTTAATGGAGATTATTATTCAAAATGAAAACAGTTCTAATAAAATTTTCTTCTATACTGTTATTCCATCAGAAAATTGGAATAATTCATAGTATTCTATATTCAATAGTTCCTTCAAATATTCAATTGACCTCATAAAACTCAGAACCCAATTTTCTAGACAAATTTTTAGCAAAAAGAACCAATAATCAGAAGTAGCACATAGTGATCTCCTCCTGTCTAGAAGTACAGAAATTAGATTTTCTCTTTCATCATTTTGTGATATCAGCTTTCCTTGACTTGAAACTAAACAACAGTAAAAAGCGACAAAACAACAATAGCAACAATTTACTCTGGAAAACTGGTGCTAAGTAGCACCAAGACAGACTTAGTAAATATTTTATTTTCTAAATGCGTCTAAACTCTACAAAATAAAGTTCTAGAAGAACAACTGACAAAAACAATCTTTCTAGTATCACAGTTTAAAAAATTCCAGCAAAACCTCATGAGTTTCTGAAAAAGATAAACCAGAAATAAAGTTTCTTGATATTTTGGGTGCAACTAAGTATAAATATATTTGCAGCATTATTTTTCCAAAAAAAAATCTCTCTTATCATGTATTTGTCCTTGTTTCTCTATTGTGAGATTTTGAACATTAATCTCATCTTTTTATCTTTTTAAAAATAATTTCATCTTTTTAAAAAATAATGATGAAATCTTATTTTCTAACTAACCTGAGAAAGTTACAAATTTAATTTATTGTCATTTAAATAACGAACAACATTTCTAATTTATCAGTCTTTGTGTTGAATAGTGCTAAATCTACTACCAGCTCTGCTGGGTCAACATAATTTCCCTATAAAATATTTGAGAGTCAGCATTGTGTGATACTTATACTATGGTCTGTCTGGTTGCAAAACACTCCCTCCCCATGTCTTCTCCTGCCACCATAAACCATTTAATTTCTCCAAGATGTTCAGCTTTATCTCAGACTTTGGATCAATAGTATCCTTATCCAAAAGGAATATAGGGCACTAGAAATTAAGTCAGCCATATTATTAGACCAACTTTTAATACTAATTCTTTGTCAACGTTGTAACAATAGGCTTCTGCCTTGTTCCTGGAACTAAGTCCCAACTGATCTTCTAGATGTGGTAACTGGGTCCCTAGTTCACTTCCGACTAGGTGTTCACTCTCATAAAACCATCACAGCACTCTTCTCTCCAGGCTAATGTCTGTACTTATGTCTAGATCCCACACCCCATCTTCAACCATTTCCATGAAAGCATTGCAGACCAACCCTAATTTTCTCGATTCAATTAAAATTAACAGTATTATGCTTAACTACCTCAAAATATAGAACAACTAACCATAAATTCAGCAACACAATGTATGAAATAGTATATATATAATGTATATAATTTGGAAAATCAATAGCCTTGTCAAAATCATAAAATTTTATTAACAGCATTATTTTCCTATATGTCATCATTATTATCACATAACAGGATAAAAGTACAATGTTTATATTATGTCCTAAGAAATTAAACACTTGCTAAACAATGATATCATCATATAGAATTAAAAAACTATTAGATAAGATTTTCTATTTCATGAAATATATTTACTTTCTGTTTTTGAATCATAGAATTTATACATTCCTTCAGATGCTTCATCTATTCTTTTTTTTAATTTTTTATTTTTACAATTACAAAGATATACAATTAAAAAGTTCATATTTGGGTTTTGGTCATACAGTGTTCCAGCACCCATCCCGCCACCAGTGCCCATCTCCCACCACCAACGTCCCCGGTTCCCTCCCCCTCCCTCAGCCCTGCTCCATGGCAGGTTCTTTATTTCTTTCCGTTTCTCTCTCTCTTTTCCTTCCCCTCCAGACTATGGATTACAGAACATACATTAAAGGGTTGTCATGTGTATCTTTTTGCCTCTATTTAAGGCTCAGTTCTAGGTTGGCATTAGTACCCTCGACAATTGTTAGCACACTGTTCCATTTTCTATCTTACCTAGCCTCTGACTCCCACACGTTTGTGATAATTTCCACCTTTGACCAGACCTCCTGATATATGTTTCACTTGACCTTGGATATTGGTATCTTAATATGTACATATATATTTATGTTATGCAGATAAATGCAGTCATTCTGTATCTGTCTCTCTCCTTCTGGCTAATTTCGCTCAACATAATCTTCTCCATGTCCATCCATTTATAGGCAAATTTTATAACTTCATTTTTCCTAATAGGTGCATAGTATTCCATTGTGTAGATGTACCAAAGCTTCTTTATCCAGTCATCGATTTTCGGGCACTCTGGTTGCTTCCAGATTCTGGCTATTGTGAATAATGCTGCTATGAACATAAAAGTAGGGATGGTGTTTCCGCTGCGTATTTTTGGTTTCCCAGAGTAGATTCCCAGGAGTGGTATGGCTGGGTCAAATGGGAGTTCAATTTCTAGTCTTTGGAGGAATGTCCATATTGTTTTCCAGAAAGGCTGTACCAGCCGGCATTCCCACCAACAATGGATGAGTGTCCCCTTTTCCCCACATCCACGCCAGCACTTGTTGTTCTTGCTCTTTTGAATATGTGCCAGTCTCTGTGGTGTAAAGTGGTATCTCATTGTTGTTTTGATTTGCATCTCTCTGATGATTAGTGATGATGAGCATTTTTTTCATATGTTTTTTGGCCATTCGAATTTCTTCCTTGCTGAAGTTTCTGTTCATTTCTTCTCCCCATTTTTTGATGGGGTTGTTTGTTTTCTTCTTGTAAAGTTCTACCAGTGCCTGATATATCCTGGATATTAACCCCTTATCAGATGGGTATTGGGTGAATATTCTTTCCCATTCTGTGGACTGCTTTTGTATCTTAGTCACTGTTTCTTTTGAGGTGCAGAAGCTTTTTAGTTTCATGTAGTCCCATATGTTTATCTTTTCTTCTAGTTGCTTTGTTAGTGATGTTTCACCTTTGAAGATGCCTTTAGCTTCAATGTCGTGGAGGGTTTTTCCTATATTTTCTTCAATGTACTTTATGGATTCAAGTCTGATATTCAGATCTTTAATCCATTTTGATCTGATTTTTGTGCATGGTGTTAGACACAGGTCCAAATTCATTTTTTTACATGTTGCTGCCCAGTTTTCCCAACACCACTTGTTGAAGAGGCTTTCCCTTACTCCATTTTGGACTCATTGCACCTTTATCAAAGATTAAATGATCATATGTTTGAGGTTGGGTGTCAGGATACTCAATTCTATTCCATAGGTCCACAGGTCTGTTTTTATTCCAATACCATGCTGTTTTAATTACTACTGCCTTGTAGTACAGTTTGAAGTTGGGAAAGGTGATGCCTCCCATCTTCTTTTTCCTGAGGATTGCTTTAGCTATCCTTGGGGGTTTATTGTTCCATACAAATTTCAGGAGTAGTTGGTCAATTTCTTTGAAGAATGTCATGGGTATCTTTATAGGGACTGCATTGAATCTGTACAGAGCTCTAGGGAGTATTACCATTTTGACAATGTTGATTCTCCCCATCCATGAGCAGGGAATATGTTTCCATTTCCTTGTGTCCCCTTTTTATCTCTTGGAGCAGTGTCTTGTAGTTTTCTTTGTACAGGTCCTTTACACACTTGGGTAGGTTGATTCCTAGGTATTTGATTTTCTGTGGCACAATTGTGAATGGATTTGTTTCCATAATATCCCTTTCTTCTCTTTCGTTATTTGTATATAGGAAAGCCACCGACTTTTTGGTGTTGATTTTGTAACCTGCTACTCTACTATATGCATCTATTGTTTCTAGGAGTTTTTGGGTAGAGAGTTTAGGGTTCTCTAGGTATAATATCATGTCATCTGCAAATAATGATAGCTTCACTTCTTCCTTGCCTATCTGGATGCCCTTGATGTCCTTTTCTTCTCTGATTGCTATGGCAAGTACTTCCAGTACTATATTGAATAAAAGGGGTGAGAGTGGGCAACCTTGTCTTGTCCCTGGATCTCAGGGGGAAGGCTTTCAACTTTTCCCCATTGAGAATGATGCTCGCTGTGGGCTTTTGGTAGATGGCTGTAACTATCTTGAGGAAAGTCCCTTCAATTCCCATATTCTGGAGGGTTTTAATCATGAACGGGTGCTGGATCTTATCAAATGCTTTCTCTGCGTCTATTGATAGGATCATATGGTTTTTATTTTTTCTTTTTGTTGATATGATGTATTATGTTGATTGACTTGCGAATGTTGAACCATCCTTGCATTCCCGGGTTGAATCCTACTTGGTCATGATGTATAATCTTCTTGATGAGTCTTTGGATTCTGTTTGCTAGTATTTTGTTGAAGATCTTAGCATCCGTGTTCATCAGGGATATTGGTCTGTAGTTTTCTTTCTTTGTGTTGTGTCTCCCTGCTTTGGGTATCAGGGTGATATGTGCCTCATAGAAGCTGTTTGGGAGTGTTTCTGTTTCTTCTATTTCCTGGAAGAGCTTGAAAAGGACTGGCAGTAGGTCCTCCTTAAAGGTTTGGTGGAGTTCACTAGTGAATCCGTCTGGACCTGGGCTTTTTGTGTTTGGGCAGACTTTTAATTACTGTTTCTATTTCCTCAATGGTGATAGGCTTATTCAGGTATTGGAGGTCTTCTTGTTTCAGCCGTGGGAGGTTATAGGACTTCAGGAATTGATCCATTTCTTCTAGATTCTCATGTTTCACGGCATACAGGCTCTCAAAGTAATCTCTGATGATCTTTTGGATTTCTGTGGTTTCTGTTGTGATGTCACCCTTTTTATTTCTGATTCTGTTTATTTGGGTTCTCTCTTTCCCTGTCCTTACAAGTCTTGCCAATGGTTTGTCAATCTTGTTTAACTTTTCATAAAACCAGCTCTTGGTTTCATTAATCTTTTGGATTGTTTTTTTTTGGTTTCCAACTCATTGATTTCCTCTCTAAGTTTTATTATTTCCTTTTTTCTGCCTGGGTTGGGCTCCTTTTGTTGGTCTTTTTTCTAATGTCTTCAGCTGTGTAGTCAGGTTATTTATGTGGGCCCTTTCTTGTTTCCTGATGTATGCTTGCAGAGCTATAAACTTCCCTCTTAACACGGCTTTTGCCGTGTCCCACAAGTTCTTATAGTTGGTGTCTTCATTTTCATTTGTTTCCAGAAATCTTTGGATTTCCTGTTTGATTTCTTCTATGACCCATTTGTTGTTCAGGAGTGAGCTGTTCAGTTTCCAGGTGTTTGGTTTGACTCCCTGTTTCTGTGTACGGTTAACTTCCATTTTCAGTGCATCATGGTCTGAAAAGATAGCTGACACAATTTCTATCTTTTTTATTTTATTGAGGTATGCTTTGTGGCTCAGCATGTGGTCTATCTTGGAGAATGTTCCATGTGCACTAGAGAAAAATGTGTATTCAGCTTTTTTGGCATGAAAAGCCCTGTATATATCCACTAGCTCTCTTTCTTCCATTTCTTCCTTGAGGGCCAATATTTCCTTGGTGAGTTTCAGTCTTGTTGATCTATCCATCGTTGATAGAGCAGTGTTGAAGTCTCCAACTATTATTGTGCTACTGTTAATGTCTTCTTTGAGGTCTCTTAGCAGTTGTTTTATGTATTTTGCTGGCCCCTCGTTGGGTGCATATATGTTTAGTAGTGTAATTTCTTCCTGGTGTACATACCCCCTTAAGTAATAAGAAATGGCCTTCGTTGTCCCTTCTAACCTTTTTCAGCCTGAAGTCTATATTATCTGATACTAATATGGCCACACCAGCCTTTTTGGAGGAGTTGTTTGCATGGAGAATGGTCTTCCACCCTTTGATTTTGAGTCTGTGTTTGTTCTGATTATTCAGATGCGTTTCTTGTAGACAGCAGAATGTTGGGTTCAATTTTTTAATCCATTTTGTTACTCTGTGTCTCTTAATTGGTGCATTTAGACCATTGACATTGAGAGAGATTATTGTCATGGGATTTTGTGTCATCTTTCTGTTTGTGCTTGTTGTGCTTATGGGTTTGGTCGTATTACAGTAGACCCTTCAGACCTTCTTTTAAGGTTGGTTTTGAGTCCATGAAGTTCCTGAGTTGTTGCTTATCCATGAAGTTGTGTATCTTTCCTTCATATCTGAATGTGAGTCTGGCCGGGTAAAGAATTCTTGGTGAGGCCTGCAGTTCATTGAGTCTTTTCACAATATCCCACCATTGTTTTCGGGCTCGGAGTGTTTCATCGGAGAAGTCTGCTGTAAATCTTAGAGATGTTCCTTTGTATGTGATTTCCTTCTTTGATCTTGCTGCTTTCAGTATTCTATCTCTATCTATAGCTTTTGTCATTTTTATTAAGATGTGTCTTGGAGTATTCTTGTTGGGGTTTCTTTTTAGCTGGTATCCTACGGGCCTCCTGGATCTTGAGGCAAGCGTTCTTTAGATCCGGGGACTTCTCAGCAATTATGGCTTTGACAGTTTCTTCTTCATCAGGGTTTTCTTCTTGGCCTTCTGGGACCCCAATGATCCGTATGTTGTTTCTTCTGGCTTCATCCCGATTATCTCTTGTTGTCTGTTCGGTAATTGTGAGTCTTTTTTTCTATCTTCTGGTGTTGTGTAGCGAATCTTTGGAACTCCGTCCTCGAGATCACTAATTCTTTCTTCAGTAGCTATTATTCTGCTATGCTGGCTTTCCATTGTGTTTTTCATTTCATTTACCTCATTTTTAATAACTGTCATTTCCATTTGCATTTTCCTCACTTCTTCTATCATGTCCTCTTGTATTTTATTGAGTTTGCATTCCATTGCTTCCTTGAATTCCTTATGAATTCTTAACATTTCTTTCCGAAATTCCTTATCAGAGTGGTTATACAACTCATTGGTATTGCTTGGCTCATCTGGACTAGTGATTTCACTCACAGAGCTTGATGGAATTTTGCGTTGCTTTACCATTATGACTATTGTAGGTTGCAAATATGGGGTCTTGGGGGACTAGATAGTACAGTTAGTAGGTGTCTGGTCTGTTTGCAGATTTGGGTGGGTAGCAAGGATGTAGGAACCAAGGTTCACTGGTACCTCATGCAAGATAGGTAGTAAGAGGGTCGCGGACATGCTAGCGTCTGGGCGGTTTTGAGTTTTGGGATGTTTTAGGAAGCGCTGGGCCCAAAGGGTCCGCAGTGAAACCAAGGCAAACTGGCCTTGGTTCCCGTTGATGGAGTTTCCGCTCTTCCCTGGGGCAACTTGGGTCCGCGGAGACGCAGGGGGTCAAACACACACCTGTGGGGAGACTGACGCTGGGGGGGGGAGACTGCCGCCGGTCCCGGAAGCGCAGGGCCCAAAGGGTCCGCAGGTGAAACCAAGGCAAACTGCCTTGGTTCCCGTTGATGGAGTTTCCGCTCTTCCCTGGGGCAACTTGGGTCCGCGGAGATGCAGGGGTCAAACACACACCTGTGGGGGGAGACTGACGCTGGGGGGGGGAGACTGCCGCCGGTCCCGGAAGCGCAGGGCCCAAAGGGTCCGCAGTGGAAACCAAGGCAAACTGCCTTGGTTCCCGTTGATGGAGTTTCCGCTCTTCCCTGGGGCAACTTGGGTCCGCTGGAGACGCAGGGGTCAAACACACACCTGTGGGGGAGACTGACGCTGGGGGGGAGTCTGCCGCCGGTCCTGGAAGCGCAGGGCCCAAAGGGTCCGCGAGTGAAACCAAGGCAAACTGCCTTGGTTCCCGTTGATGGAGTTTCCGCTCTTCCCTGGGGCAACTTGGGTCCGCTGGAGATGCAGGGGGTCAAACACACACCTGAGGGGGAGACTGACGCTGGGGGGGAGACTGCCGCCGGTCCCGGAAGCGCAGGGCCCAAAGGGTCCAGAGTGAAACCAAGGCAAACTGCCTTGGTTCCCGTTGATGGAGTTCCGCTCTTCCCTGGGGCAACTTGGGTCCGCGGGAGATGCAGGGGTCAAACACACACCTGTGGGGGAGACTGACGCTGGGGGGGAGACTCTATTCTTTATAGGAAGTCATTTGTTGCTCTGTGACCTACTCTTCAATACTTCAATATATTAGTCTCTTCAAATACTAATATAAATTTACAATTTTGCTCATAGAATACACTAAGTGAAATTTAGTTAAAGGGTCAAATGAGTGATCTACTATTGGAAAATAAAGCATTTGGATTTTTTGAAAAATCATATGATACTAGTAGAAATGCAATTTGTTTCATTCTTTTTTGAAATCCATTGCACAATTTGTTTCCAGTACTCTTAAAAAGTCAATTTATTTTGACATAGCTCCTTTTTAAAGTTTTCCCCTAAAAGAATATGTATGTTGAAGAGGAAAAAAAAAAACTCAAGCTAAAAATCCAATGGAATTATGCTCAATAAATGATAGCATTTCTATCTGATAGAAAATCATGTAGATTATAAATTATGTTATAATGCTTAGTGAAGTAGAGAAAATCTAGACAAAACTCTATTCTGGTGGTAAAGAGTGGGAGAATGATAGAGTATTTAATTTTCTTTTCCATCTCTGTCTCTGTATCTACAGCTATCGTATATTTGGTTGTGTGGTTTCCAAATATCCTCTACTTGCTTTGCTTTTTTTTTTTTTTGTTTTTTGGGTCACACTTGGCAATGCTCAGGGGTTACTCCTGGCTCTGCACTCAGGAATTACTCCTGGCAGTGCTCAAGGGACCATATGGGATGCCGGGGATTGAACCCAGGTCGGCTGCGTGCAAGGCAAACGCCCTACCTGCTGGACTATCGCCTCCGGGCCCCATGCTTTTAACATAATTCATGCATTGCTTTTAACATAATCCAGAAAATAAAATAGATAAAAGACTTAGGAATGGAGATTACGTAAAATATGTAAAAGCATAAGTCTCATTAAGTATAATAAAGTTAGAATCTATTGATTTTTCTTTTTAATTCCTTAATAAATTAAAAAGGGAATTATTTCCTGAGTTGTGCCTGAAGCAATGGTTTCTTAATCTATTCCTGTAAGGTAGCTGCCCCTATGCTCAAAGCATTGTTTCACCACACCTTAAGTGTTGATTTTAGGAAAAAAGCAATCAAACAAACAAATGTACTTTAGCAGAAGATATATGAGTACTCTAGCAAACACAATATGTTGTAGAAAGCCAGAAAATTTTACCAGATTTTAAATACCACTAGAAGAATCAGACACTTTGAGAACAGGCTAGAAAAAAAAATGTAAGTAGGACCCAAATGTCAAAATAAAAACCTACTTTCAATTCTTAGCCTATCAGTTCAATAGGAAAAAATTAGCATAATGCTAATGTAAATCTTATCACTTTTGACCAACCTTATATTAATAAACAGAATAGGATAAAATGAGTATCTGTAAATCCTTATGAGTCTCTTCAGAGATAAAAAAAATTCTGCTTGCAAAGAGTCCTGTATTAATGTAGCAGCAAATATCGTTCTGAGTGTTTCTAGTAAACATTTTCTTCCCTAATACGTTACTTAAGACAAATGATCCTGAAAATTTGAGATAGGACAATAAAAAAGAATTAATATAAACTGACTTTTTGCTGTTCAGGGCATGAGCATGTGTTTACTGAACATGACACTTCATAATTGTTAAAAAGCTAGTAACTGTATATTCTCACTTCAAAAAATATTTAAAATATGGGGGGAAATAGATTTAATGCAAATTGGGAAGTCTTCTGTTTACTGAGTTGGCTTCTTTGGAAAACAAAGAGCAAATTGCTTTATTATTACAATATGCTAAATTTAGGGCATGAATTCCTATTCAGAATGATTGATAAATGAAGCTGCTTAATATTGCTACTTCAAAATACATAAATTTTGTATTTTATAAAAAATACTAATGTTTTTAAAAAGTCTATTGTTTTTCTTCTTTGGGGGCCATACTGCATGATGCTTAGGGTTTACTCCTTGCTCTATGTTCAGAGGTCACCCCTGTCAGTACTTAGAGAACCATACACTGTGTAGGGGCTGGAACTGGCGTTTGCCACATGTAAAGCAAGTGTCTAAACCCCTGTACTATCTCTCTGGCCCCAACCAGTTTATCCTTTTGATAATCCATAAGACTGTTCAGAATCTTTAAAAAAGATCTTAACAATTTGCCTTGTGGTCTATACATATAATCAAATAATGAAAATACTTGGTAACACAAATTCTAGATAAACCAGCTTTATACCCTACAGAGATTACTATTAGAATGCCTTCAGTTGCAGCTATAGGAAATATTTTAGATTTTCTAATTAAACATGTTCAGAAACAGACTTCAAAAATGAATCTAAATAAAATAAATAATCATTGACTGCATTAAGTGGTTGAGTTAGCACTAGTATTGACTTCTCAAAAGTCTGAAAGATTCTTGTGTGCAGGCAGGGACTTCATTCTCTAGTTCTTTCTGATCCTGCCATAATGCTCTGCTATTTGCACATCACATAAATTTTGACAGACATCCACTGACTGCCATTCCTTGCCAAGGAATGTGACTGGAGAAAGAAATCTGAAAGTTTTCAAATCAGTCAAATAGGTTACTTTTCCAACTAAAACTCACTTGTAAAGTCAATCCTAGTTTCTGTAAATTGTCTCAGACTCTTTTTCCATTGAAAATGTTAACAAATCAGTTCAGGAATTGAATTGTACCCGAAAAGACTGCAAAAAGCAGTCTTTTCGGGTACAATGCCTACTACTGTGCTGGTACTGGGAGGTGAGTCATTCAACACCATCACATGGTGTTCTCACCCACTGAAAAATGCTTAGAGGATACCAGGTCAGCAAGATCACTTCACTCCTGGAACTCTGAAGTCTTTCTTTTCTTGCATCATAGATGTCTTAAATGGGCTAAAGATGAGATTAAAACAGATTCTCATCCACAGCTAGATACAAACCATGTTTATAAATCTGAAGTCCTTGAAGGTCTACTATTAATGATTATTAATTATAAAATAACCTGAAAGTCTTGCTAGGGCAAGGTAAATACCCAAAGAGGTATTAAAATAGCCACATTAATCACAACCAAAAGAGCAAGAAGTACCAGTGCTGGTGCGGATGCAGGGAGAAAAGGACTCTCAATCATTGCTGGTGGGAATACCGACTAGTTCAGCCTTTTTGGAAAGTAATATGGAATTCCAACAAAAAAAACAGAAATTGAGTTCCCATTTGACCCAGCAATAATGCTCCTGGGACTATACCCTGGGGGCCCCAAAACACACAGCACAAACATCATTTGCTCTTCTATGTTCATAGCAGCACTATTCACAATAGCCAGAATATTAAATAACCAGAACAGAAATAATCTGTTCTAAGTGCCTGATAACAGGCAACTGGATAAAGAAACCATGGTGCATCTACACAGTAGAATACTATGCAGCTGTTAGGGGAAAATGAAGCCATGAAATTTTCCTATAAATGGATGGACATGGAGAATATCAGAATATCATGCTGAGTGAAATTACTCAGAAGGAGAACAGTATAGAATGACTGAATTCAGTTGCAGGATGTAAAAAACATTATGACACTAATATCCAAGACCAGGCAAAACAGGGGTCAGAAGGACTTGTTAATGGTTGGAATCTACCGCAAGTGTGTGGGGACATAAGTTAAATATAGAGAAATGAATACTTTGCCAACAACTGTTGGAAATAGTAATGCTAGGCTAGAACTGAGCACCGAAGGTAGGAAAAGCTATATAAATGATAACCCCTCAGTGAATGTACTTCAAATGACAATACACAAAAAGAAGAGAAAAGGAGAGAGAAAGAAGAAAAGTCTGCCATACAGACAGGTGGGGGAGGGAAATTGGGGACATTGGTGTTGGGAAACGTGCACTGTGGAGGAATGGGTACTGGAACACTATATAACTGAAACCCAATCATGAACAGCTTTGTAACTGACCGTCTCATGGTGACATGGATTTTTAGATAGCCATACTATTAAGAGAAAAATATACCATTAAAAGAAAAAAAATTAAATTAAGAGAATCTGGGGCCAGAAAAATACTATAGGAGTAAGGCACTTGTTTTACAAACAATAAAGTATGTGTTTGTGTATAATCCATTTTATTGCATATTTAATACCTTCACTGTGACAGCAGCTGATAGACAAATAAATGAAGATCAAGTGCAAACTGAGAATTTGGAGGATAAAAAGAAAAGCAAGCACATAGGAAGCTGTTGTAGAAGAGATTTGGGATAATGAGCATCTTAGACCTAGAAAAATACCCACTTCAAGAAAGACAAAGCAGTCAAAAAACGCTGTAAGACACTGAAACAATGCAGATGAGGAAGGTTCAATCTAGCAATATTTCCATCAAAGCATTTTGATTTGCAAATGAATGAATATGAATATATTTATTTAATTATTGATACAACTATTGAGCAAACATTTAATTATTGAGAGATCATCTCATAAACAAATCACTATAATCTTAGAGGAACTTAAAACTGGGAAGCAACTAGAATTAAAATCATCCTTGAGAGTTTATATATTGAATCTTATTTTTACCACCTTTTATCTTAAGTAGTTGCTTCCTTTTCTGTTGTAACAAATATGGCTTTCTGGGTAATATTTGTGATAGGCAATAACAATACATTAGAATATATAAAATATTTAATTTTTACATGTTATAGTCAATATACCATTTAATAATATTAATAATATTTGTGGTAATACTAAATTGCCCACACAAATTGAAACTTGCAATCTTAGTACAAATTCCTCGGCAAATATAACAGCTGACAAATATAACAGCTGGTTTGGGTGCTGTTTCACCATCCTGTTTCATTTCATGAACACGTCCCTAGCCCTATTAACTGCAGTCAGTAGGGATGGGGGGAGTTACATAACGTGTACATTAAATGGCCACCAATGCTTTCAGAGATCAGGGCAGAGGGACTACATATAAAAGTTATGTGTCACAAAAAAAGCTATTTCCAGTATCCTAGAAGAAGCTGTTATAATTTAATCAGTATTCCAAAATATCTAGATTTTAATGCAAAGAAGTTGAAGATAATAAATATGACTTATTTATATATAATTATAAATTGTGATCATCGTAACTGTCATGTAAAAGTGGTAAGATAGATGACCTCATTAAAGAACTGACATTTTTGTGACCTTTAAGAAATGAATAGGATTTCAAAAAAGTTTGGAAAAGGAAGTGAGAGCAGGATAAGACACTTTCTAGCATACAAAACATAAACACATACATACATACATACACACACCTACACACACAATATAATATTAGACCTTAACATGGTATGAGAACTATCACTATCCTAAAAATAAGGTGGCTAAATTATAGATCCAGATCTATCAAAAATTCCCTTCACTATTCCTCATCTATAATAGGAGGCTGGAAAATTCTCTCCATATATTTCAGAGGATACTGCAAGAAATAAGACTTTAAAGTGTATGTTGAGCTTAATGGCTCCCTAATGAGACTGAACAATCTTCATTAGTTTTTGTCTAAAAATATTTCTTGATCGTTTTCAGCAAAGCAACTATAACAAGCAATCACTTGATCACTTGAATCCCATTATTCATCGATTTGCTTGAGCAAGTGCCAGTAACATTTCAATTTGACCCTATCACATGCCAATGTAGCCCAACAAGCAATATAAAATAAATTATTGAGGGTTTGCAATAGAGGCAGGTTTAAGGGTTGGTTGGAAAAAATTGGAAAAATGTGGTCATGGAAAGTTAACGCGCAATGGTGGCTGGGTTAAGGTTGAATATTTAGTGTTTATAACAAATTAACATGAACTTTGTTAAAGAAATTGAGTAGAATCCCACTAAGTTCACTAAGTGAAGCAATAACACAGATGACCCAATCTGCATGCAATAGCTCAGTAAAAAGGTCATTACTTTAGCAACACCATTGCAATAACTATTGTAATAAGCAATATAAAAGAAAATTAATTAGTGCTTGCTAAGGGAGCAGGCTGGTGGGGGTGGGGTGGGAAACTAGGGACTTTGGTGGCAGTAAGGGCACATTGGTCTTGGGACTGGTGTTGGAAAATTGAATACCGGAAACAAACTTATTGTGAACAACTTTGTATATCACAGTATTTAAGAAAAGTTAACAAAAATTTAAGAATGTGTTGAAGATGATATTACTAATCATTGTATTCCTACAGAACTCATCAAGTAATATTACCTAGCAAATGCTTAATACTTTATCTACAAACTGAAAATAGTGTTCAAATGTGAAAAATGTTTGCTCCCTACAATAATTCAACCCATTGCACTTACTTTATCTTGAATAATTTGGGTGTCGGGAGCCACATCTGACTGCAACTGCTCAAGGCTTATTCCTGACTGTGCACTCAAGAACACTCCTAAGGTTCTATGTGTGATGCTGAGGATCAAACTGTGCCCACTGTATTTCTCTGTTCATGAAAATTTATTTTTTGAACTAAATTAGTTTTTCAGTTTAGTATATATTTTCTAAGACTACTGCCATGTTAACTGTAGCCAAGAAATGAGCCTTGAAAATCTAATATGTGAAACAACAGAATGGACAGATACTAAAGGAAGCATAAAATGATGCAATCATTCTCAACCTGAAAGGATTTATAAGCTAGTTATGAATATGAGAGCTTCCACAAATATATGCACACATATAATAACATAATATCAAGGAGCACTGAGAAAGTAGAAACGAGTAATTACTATGGTGTGAAAACCTTTCTAAAATGGAGCCATTAATTCTTTTCTTCCAGAATGTCCATATCATTCTCTCAGCAAGGAAGGAAAATGCCCCTTCTCTTTGAAATGGTGCCCTGCGATTTCAATAAGAGTAATATCAAGTGATAGAATGTCAGTTCTAGGTTTGAATTAGAAGAAGATTTGCTCCTAGTACCTTGGTCTCTTAAACAAATCTAACTTCATATACAGGTGGACATGCTCTGAGACATCCAAGTCCGGAAGAATAGATGTCATGTGGTGATGGAGAAAGGTCAATAAAGCACTGAGATTTTAAAGTTGTGAGAGAATAATGAATTTGGGAAATGGACTCTCCCATTTCAGTTCATCTGCTAACAGGACAGGTGAATGGTATTTATGATCAACTATGATTGCTGGCCCATAAAATTATAAGCAAAAATAAGTGCATTTTAAAGGATAGAATTCTTTTTATTTTTTTATTATACCACCATGCAATACACAATTACAGAAACATTCATGATTGGGTTTCAGTCATACATTGTTTGAGCATCCACCCCTCCACCAGTGCCCTATTCCCACCACCAATGGCCGAATTTCCTCCCTACTCTCCTCCAGCCTGCCTCTATAGCAGGTACTTTTCCTTTTCTTCTCTCTCTCTCTCTCTCTCTCTCTCTCTCTCTCTCTCTCCCCTCTCCCTCTCTCTCTTCTCTTACACATTGAGTCTTGACCTACTGTCATTTAGGGATTATCATGAAAATCATTTGTGTACATGTGTACACTCAATGTTTAGATCTAGCCTGGCGTTAACATTTCCCACAATTAGTAGAACACAGATATATATATTATTTATAATCCATTAATAAATACAGTCACTCTATATCTGTCATTTTTCTTCTGACTAATTTCACTCAGCATAATAGTCTCCATGTCCATCCATGCAGGTAAGTTTCATTACTTCATCTTTTCTGGCAGCTGCATAGTATTCCATTGTGTAGATGTACCATAGTTTCTTTAGCCAGTCTTCTGTTCCTGGGCATTTAGGTTGTTTCCAGACTCTGGCTATCGTGAATAGAACTGCGATGAATATAGAAGTGTAGATAGTGTTTCTACTATGTGTTTTTGAGTCTCCAGGATATATTCCCAAGAGTGGTATTGTTGGGTAAAATGGGAGCTCAATATCCAGTTTTTAGAGGAATGTCCATATTTTTTTCCAAAAGGGCTGGACCAGTCGACACTCCCACCAACAGTGGATGAGAGTCACTTTTCCCCACATCCTTGCCAGCACTGATTGTTCTTGCTCTTTTGGATGTTTGCCAGTCTCTGTGGTGTGAGATGACACCTCATTGTTGTTTTGATTTGCATCTTCCTGATGATTAGTGATGAAGAATACTTTTCATATTCCTTTTGGCCATTTCAATTTCTTTTTGTAAGGTTCTTTTCATTTCTTCTCCCAATTGATGGGGTTGGCGTTTTTTTTTTCTTGTAAAGTTCTTCCAGTGACTGATATATGGATATTAACCCTTTATCAGATGGGCCTTGGGTGAATATTCTTTCCCAGTATTAGGGCTGTCTCTGTATCTTGGTCACTGATTCTTTTGAGGTGCAGAAACTTTTCAGTTTTATATAATCCCATTTGTTTATTTTTGCATCCACTTGCTTTGTCAGTGGTGTTTCAACGTTGAAGACGCCTTTAGTTTCGATGTCAGTAGAGCATTTTTACTATGTTTTCTTTGATGTGCCTTATAGATTCATGTCTTTCATTGAGATCTTTAATCCACTTTGATCTGACTTTTTGCATGGCAATAAAAGGAGGTCTAAATTCATTTTTTTTCATTGCTGCCCAGTTTTCCCAGCACCATTTGTTGAAGAGGCTTTATTTTGCTCCACTTAATATTTTTTGCTCCTTTATCAAAGATTAAGTGATCATATATTTAAGAGTTTGTTTCGGGTTATTCAGTTCTTTCAATAGATCTACAGGTCTGTCTCTATACCAATACCATGCCGTTTAATTACAACTGCTTTGTAGTAGAGTTTGAAGTTGGGAAAAGTGATAGCTCCCATCTTCTTTTTCCTAAGATTTGCTTTAGCTATCCATGGGGGGTTTATTATTCCATACAAATCTCAGGAGTGTTTGGTCTGTTTCTTTGCATGATGTCATGGGTATCCTTATATGGATGACATTGAATTTGTATAAATATAGAGAGTATTACCATTTTCATAAGTTAATTCTCCCAATCCATGAGCACGGAATGTGTCTTCATTTCCTCAGGTCCTCTTTTATTTCTTGAAGCAATGTTTTGTAGTTTTCTTTGTAGAGATCCTTTACATTCTTAGTCAAACTGATTCCTAGGTATTTGATTTTCTCTGGCACAATTGTGAATGGGATTGCTTCTTTAATATCCCTTTCTTCTCTTTCATTATTTGCATATAGGAAGGCCATTGCCTTTTGGGTATTGATTTTGTACCCTGCCATGTATTACAGGAGTCTATTGTTTCTAGGAGTTCTTTTGGTAGAGAGTTTAGGGTTCTCTAGGTATAGTATCTTGTCATCTACAAATAGTGACAACGTAAGGTCTTCCTTTCCTATCCAGATGCCCTTAATGTCCTTTTCTTCCCTGATTGCTATGGCAAGTACTTCCAGTACTATATTGAATAGACGTTGTGAGAGTGGGCAGCCTTGTCTAGTCCCTGATCTTAAGGGGAAGGCTTTCAGTTTTTCCCCATAGAGAATAATGCTTTCTGTAGGCTTGTATTCTAAGCACCTAAATTTAAGTATTTGGGCTGAAGTGATTAGCACAGAGGGTAAGGTGTTTGCTTTACAAGCAGCCAATCCAGGTTTAATCCCTGGCATCCCATATGATCCCTCGAGCACCGCTGGAGTGATTCCTGAATGCAGAGCCAGGAGTAACTCCTGAGCATTGGTGGCTGTGACCCAAAAAGAAAAAAATTTAAGTACCCAAAAAACAGTATTCACACAACAAATATTTGTCCACTGATAAGTTGTATTTTTATTTTTTTTTTTTTTATTTATTTTTTTTGCTTTTTGGGTCACACCCTGAGATGCTCAGAAGTTACTCTTGGCTCTTCATTCAGGAATTATTCATGGCAGTGCTCGGGGACCTTATGGGATGCCAGGGATCAAACCCAGGTCGGCCACCTGCAAGGCAAATGCCCTACCCGCTATGCTATTGCTCCAGCCCCTAAGTTGTATTTTTTAAAGTACAACTAAGTTGTGGAATACAGTAGAACACTGGAGCGATGTCATATATATTATCTCATCTACAGGTATATATTCTATTACAGGTACTGCTATAAAGGAGAATAGTCATTGATGAAAACAGACAAAACCCATGATCATCTCTCTGGAAAATATATTGAGAAATCCATAAAAGACAAACAAAAGTAAATCACTGGCTTCCTTTTTTTAGATTAAAAATAATCAAATAAAAAAAATTAATACTTTAAGAGTGTACTTTATGCAATAAAGTACATAATATTTTATTGAAGAAAAATGTCTAATGAATCTCTTACCACAAGACCTAAAAAACTTATTTTAAAGTAACTATTTTTATATTAACCTGTCTAAAATGGCAGTACATACAAATGATCTTCATTCAAATTAGGAGACAGAACCTACTTTTATACTCTGTGGGGTAAGATCTGTTGACAGATTTTCAACAGTAATCTTAGAAGTACAGAACAAAATGTGAAACAAAATGTGGTATAGAAGTTTCAAAGTTAATAGTTATTAGACAGAAAAACAAGACAGTTTGTTTCATAACCGATTTGAAAACAGAACACAGAAAATAAACTATTTTTCCTATGTTAAATGTTATTTCTTCTTTCTTCTCTAAATTATACATCAGAGAGAGTACAAGGGATCCTTATCCCTCTTTCAAGAATGAAGGATTTATTTTCCAAACTGCTGGGAAGGTTTTTAGCTGATCATTCTGAGCTTTCTGCCCACTCCTAGAATGCCTATTTTCTCAAGCGGCTGTCACCCAGGATATTCCTTCACATATCACTCAACATCCAGTAGTCTAAGAACAAAATGTTAGTGGAATCTAAGTAATTTTCCACATTTTCAGCGAAGTAGTCATTACAGTATACCCTCCAAAAATTATTTTGTCATTAAATTGCTATAATTAAAAATGCTATTAAATTTTTATAATTAAATCTTCCAGTCCCAGCTCTTCAGGACTTTAGTTGTGGTGTAGTCATGGTCAAATCCTAGAATCAATGCTATTCACAACCTGTGCTTGAAAATTTCACAGAAATGGCCTGAAGAAATCCCACATCACAAATGAATGAGTCTCACAGGAGTTCGACCACAATTCCTAAGGAGACTGTACTTTGTCAAGAAACAAGAAGATGGAGGCCAACAATGCCAAGGCCACAGTGCATGTGCTAAGGCCATCACAGCGCTTGTAAAGCACAAAATTTCAAAGAGCAACAGCTACAAACTCAGCTTAGCCATCAGTTTATCTATACTGCTCACTCCAAGGTTGGGAAACAGACTCATACCCACATTGCCCAGGTTTTTAATGTCCTACCAGCTACAATCAAGGCTCAAAGCAAAACCCAAATCAAGACTTAAGATGTTGCTGCGGAATCAGCAGTAGTTCAAACTCCCACCAGGGCTCTGTTCTCCACAAAGGCTCTTTAAGAGAGTCTTCTGCCAGTTTAAGGATAGAAGGACCAGTGCGACCTCTGGGCTGCTCTCAGTGTGGATCCTCCTATACCATTTATGCAGATAAACCGGAGGGAAATATCTGTCAAAATAGCAACAAAATGTTATAATGATAAACTGAGATGATCTACATAAAACTGTGAGCCCCTACACAGTAAGGGGGTCAATAAGTACTGCATCCTTGACCTCCATTAATTATCAACTAGGCGTGAATTTATTGTTGCTTTTTCATGCTGCCTTTATTTGCACTGATTATACAAATCTTTAATAATGAATAGCATGTGTTTATGAAATATTTACACTTCAAAATAAGACAACTGTGAATAAGATAAACAAAATAATTATCATATATATACTCCAATACATAATAGTGACAGTATTTACTAAATATATACAATAAGCCAGGTATAATATAGGATTTTATAATTATTTACTTCTTAAAATGATAATATTTACCTCTTTGGCACTTCTATATAAAACTGATGATACTCAGAGAAAAGTAAATCGTTCAAGATTACCTATTAATAAATAGTGGCAGACTCAACATGATGTTTGAACTCAGTTTTCCTTCATACAAGTTTCCGTACTTTTATTGCATAGATTTGTACAAATGGAGAACAATGTGGCATCCCAGTTCAGAAAAGCACACAGAGCTATCTTAGGAACCATATTGAGCAGACCACAGCAGAATTTAACCCACTGTTAAACTCACAGACTTTAACCCACTGTTTCACCATCACTGCAGAAGAAGCAAATAGATTCACTTTAATTTGTAACATTCACTCTTCAGTTCCATAACCCCCTTTTTCCACACCTAGGCCACAGAACAAATCTTATTACCACAGTCATCTCTGAGTAGATAGTTTTATCTTCCAGAGTACTAGGGCTCTCCCCAGCCTTCATTATGATCCCAAATGAGAAAGGACTTTTCCTGCCCCTTCCTGCCCTCCAGATGTGTCAATAGAAACAACCCATCATAGATGTCGAAGACAGAGTGCTTGTCTCTCCTACTGTATAGATTCAGGTTCTTAAGCCCCCCTGTTAGTGCTGCTTAAGAGGCATGGAGACATAACAGACCAATACTAAAGCAGATTTCTCCAGTCCTTCTTTAAAGAGCATATATTTAGTACAATTTTCTTATTAAAATTCCTAGAATGTCCACCAAGACTTACTTTCCAACTGTTTAATTTGATCTTAGGTGTAATTAAACTTTACATGCTACTACATCAACAACCTGCACTCATTTTTATTCAGTTTTGTGGACATTGCAGAGATAGAATTTAAAAAAGCACATTCGTTATGTTTAGCCTGCATTAATCACTCCCTCCACAGTCACTATTTACAAGATACCAAATTTACAAGATACCAAATGAGTCTTTTTCTTAGGAAATCTCTTCAATATTAGACTGCAACTGTTCCCAAGGAGGCATTTAGGTACCTGCTTTTTTGTAGAGAATGGCGGCAGGTGCAGCCATTCAAGCCTCAGTGTGAACAGATGAAACCTTTACATTTTATCAAGAGCAAGGGGACAGTAAGGAAGAAAGCTGCATCCTGTCCTATTTTAATTGCTCACATGTTGAAATCAAGTGAGCAAGTGTGGGGCACCTTCATCTCAGTGTCCTTAGAGAGCCTGTTTTGACTAGGACCAAAGTACACAAAGCTGAATTGTTCACACCAAAATAGGCCAGGTGATCACCAACTCTCAAGTGACTGTAAATCCTACTAATCTATGAGGTGACTTCTAGCTCAATGCCTTGTTTTCACAAATGTAATAGAAAACCGAAAACTGCAGGTTGGGAGCCAGAATGTGGGAGATAGCAGAGACAGTTGCTTGGAAGATTCCACTTGAATGGATTATCCCTTACAAAAGAAATTATTGTCTTCCTGAAAGAACATTGAGTCAAATGCCCTCATCAGCTGACTTCACTAAAGACTGTGAGAAAAGTACAATTTCTAGAAATCCAAGTAAGAAGTGAATAATATGTTTCATTAAACTAATATGGTAAATTTAAATTTGTATTCTTTTGGAAAAAAGAATAAAATGTATTTTAAGTCTATAAGTAATTTATATGTAAGTTTTGGCTCCTTTTGCTGTGAGTAGGTCAATCTTTCCATTTCGTTCCTCATGTTATGTTTGTCTTGGTTGCCTTATTCATTTTGTCTCATCAACTATCTGCATATGTTCTCACAAACAGAATATTTTTTCAAGAGCAGGATAGCTGAAGTGGTAACAGCACATGCCTATAAGTGTGAGATGCTGTGTTCAATCTCTGGCATAGCAGCCCATGTAGTACTGCCCCTGGTCCTCGAACATAGCAGTGCCTAGCCGAAAACTGAACTGTCAGTTCTGCATCATCAAGCTGAGCATTGGTAGGTATGGGGTCAGGGATGCATTAAATAAATAAATGAATAAATAATAAATAAATGAATATTTTACATTGCTTTTCATATTGTTACAAGAAATAGTAATATTATAAAGCAAATACAATTTTAGAAATGAGTGGCGAGGGTCCTCGACACGAAAGTAAATATAACTAGTTCAATTGCTTATCACTGTTCTTAGCACTCTCCTGCATCAGACTAAAAAGGCAATCAAATGCTTTGGCAGCTATTTTGGCAAGCTTTGGAAATGAAATGCGGTGGTAAACAATATGCACTAAAATTATATGTACATATAACATGTAAATATCCTTTTAACAAACAATAACTCTATAAACCAGTTTCCCTTTTTCTAATTGTTACTTTTTGTTTTGTAGTCACACCTGGCAGTGCTTGGGAGTTATTCCCAACTCAGTCCTCGAGGGGGGCACTCCTGGCAGTGCTCAAGTGCTCAGGGAAACTTGTGCTGGGGATCAAACCTGGTGCTCCTATGTGTAAAGTCTATGCTCTGACCCATTAAGCTATTACTTAAGTCCAGGTTCCCCTTTTAAAATGCATATTTACAAATAACTAAAATGAGCTGCTATGTAGTTCCTTCATTTATCTAATTAGGTTAACTTTTATGGGTTAAATAATTTAAATACACCTGACTTTTTACATAATAAGGACAAAAATATAGAACTCTGCTTTATTTTATAAGTACAGAAACCTTTTATAATTTTGGGGGGAGTGAAAAGTGCAAAGGGAGAACATTAATTTTTTTAAAACACTCCAAATCAGAATATTTGTCTTGAACTCGGCATCATTTAACTCAGAAAATAAGTGCCAGAATTGATATGAAGTCCATGTGGGAAAACATGCTACAGAGACATAAATATCTTTATCATTAGTCTCATGTGTTTTTCTCCAGATATACGAAATAAATGATCTGACTGTTCGAGTATCTATAAAATATGTTATTGCTACCGATCTATGCTGCTATGTTCAGTAAGGTCACAAGACGGTGCCCTCTCCTGGGAAGAACCTCTTTTACATAAACAAACTTATACAGTATTTAAGATGACCCAAGGGAACTTAAAGTAGATGTTTTTTATACAGGAAACCTCTACAGTGCGAACTCTCAAAGCAATTCAAATTCAATTTTTGATTGGATACATAAAATTAATGCTCCCAGAAAGTGCAAGATCTCTTTAAACGGCCTTAAAATTCAGGGTGAAGTAAGGTAATTTTTTAAAAAGAAGAACCTAAATATAATGCACCTATTAAGCATACATATAGAATACCTATATATACTATGGTATGCTATATATGTGATATATATGACATATATGATATATGATATATATCAACTATTTAGAGCAGTACTAAGCAATAGAAACATGAGTCTTATATTCAACTCTAAGCGTTCTAGTAATCACACTAAAATTATTTAAGTAAAATTAATTTTAACAATATATTCAAAATGTATATATTTCAACATGTAATCAATATATAATTATTATTACAAATTCTACATTTCCCCTTTATACTCATTCTAGCATTTATTTTATATTTCCACCAAATCTCAAGCATCATACTATCCTCATTTCAGCTGTTCAACAGCCACAAGAGGCTACTGTTTTGGAAAGCGCATATTCTAGGATTCTAAACTGTCTTACTTAGGCTCAATTTCTGATTACAAAAACTAAACAATAAGCCTGCTTTTTAGATCACATAATATCTACAAGCAAAAATGCAGAGGTTTTCCTAATGTCTGCTGCTGAAAAAAAGAAGGTAAATGTTTTTTTGCTATAAATCATCTGCAGATAATTGGTCTACATTCTATTTATCACTATAATCTTCTTATTAAATAAGTTGTAAGTATTAAATAAAAGAAACTCTGGCCTTTTGCCTTACTGTGCTGGGGTAAGATCCAAAGTCACACACACTCACACACACACACACACACACACACACACACAAGGCAAGCACTCTATGCTTAATAACTTCTCTTCACTGGCCTTTTCAAATAATTTCTATATTACTGACATAGCCAAGCATAAAATATAAAGGAAGTCAAAATGGACCAGAATTTCAAATTCTTGATACATAAAATGGTCAACTCATCACATGTATAACAAAAACATTTTTAATGAATTTTCCTTGTATGTATTTGAGAATTATCTATTTAACAAGCTCTGCTGGTTAGAACATTCTAAATTACAGAGAGAGCAAACCACAAATGGTCTATTCGTGCATGGTCCTGAGTCTCTTAACAACATGTTGTACTTTTAGATGAAGAATTGCAGAATTGATACAAAAGCATTTTTTAAAGAAATGAAAGGGTTGACTTAACAATAGGCAATAAGAAATAGACTGAGTTTTATTTTTCTTGCCAAGCAGGAGCCCAAGTTTAAAAGACAACCTTGTTTCTTTTACAAAATGTGTTTATGAGGCAGTGAAATACAATCACTTTGTGAAACTGCAGCAACATGAGGTCACACCAGGTCTGGATGGGTGGAAAAGGCTAAGAACTAAATGAAAGCACTGTCTCACTGTGCAGGCATCTTCAGGGATCCCTGCGCCCAGTTCCAACTCTCTGAAACTGAGAAAAACTGTACACTAAGGGCAGTGGGAGATAGCCCAATTGAAAGCAAACAACATATGCCACCAACTCCACCTTGAATGCTGCGGAGAGTTACCGGTGGCCTCCAACCTGCATGTCAGTTGCTGAGCGAACCAGGGATGTAACATCAGTAGCGTAGAGCCTATACGTGTGATGCTGGGTGTTGTTCCTGCTACCACACATGACGAAACAACAAACAACATTGTTAGGGTGACCCTTGAGAGTGACCCTTGAGACCCCCCAATACATCACTAAATTTGGCCCCTTAATAAAATCACTTGTATCACTTGTCTTTCCATGGTTCATCAATTTGCTCGAGCAGGTGCCAGTAACATCTCCATTCGTTGGCAATGAGGTCCATTATTGTTACTGTTTTGGGCATATCAAATACACCACAGGTAGCTTGCCAGGCTCTGTCGTGGCTCTGGGTTCATCCCAGGGGGCCCAGTCTTAAAAAGACTTAATAAATAGCAAATAAACAACCACACACAGAGAAGAATTGGTTTTAATCGGCAATTCTTTATGGTAGCCTGGCAAGCTACCCGTGCCATTTTGATATGCCAAAAACCAGTATCAATTATAGACCTCATTCCCATGACCTGAAGAAATGGTTTGAGGCTCTTCATGTTCCTAAAGCAAGCAGATGCCCTTGGGCTACACTAGCAAGTGACAGGACATATGGAGATGTTACTGGTGCCTGCTCGAGCAAATCGATGAACAACGGGAAGAGAAGTGGGAAGTGATCCAAGTTTCTACAAAGCCGCACCTACTTAATTCATCAAGATAACTTTAACACTGAACCTAAGTAACTGAGATTGATTTTCTTTCTGCACTAAAATATTAAAGGAATAAAATATAAGCTATAAAATAAATTTTAAAATGGTCTCTAAAAAGAGATAAAGAACCTGCCATTTAGGCAGGCTATGGAAGGGGGAGGGATTTGGGGACATTGGTGTTGGGAAATGGGCACTGGTGGAGGCGGGGTGTTGGAACACTATGTGACAGAAACCTCTAAACATAACAACGTAATTGTATATCGTCTCTAAACCTGTACTAATTTTACCGTATTGTTATAGCCAAGTAAAGTATATAGCAATACAAGAAAAAAATTAAAACACACCAAGAAAGAAAATAATACTGAGCAGATTTCAAATTGTAATTTATAAGATACTTTACATTCCTCCGTTTGATACTCACAAAACTACAAGAATTAAGAGCCTGTTCATTAATGATTTCTTTCCTCTTTAAACAAGAAAGCTAAGGTCCAGAAGTCTATCTTTGAGTCTCTAACTGAAAGTTTATTTTAAAAAAAAGTTTAAAATCATGTTATTGATGATTAGGCATATGACTCAAAGGGTGGGACACATGCCTTGCATGTGTGTTGGGGTCCCAAGTTCAATACCTGGCATCCCATGGTCACCCAAACACCCCCAGGTATAACCCAGGTGGGACCCCTGCAGCACACTCAACACCATCAGGGGTGGCTCTTACGAAAACAAAGTCTACTTGAGAAATATTAGAGACGTCCCAATTAGACTTTCTCAAAGTCTACTTGAGAAATATTAGAGACGTCCCAATATAAGCTTTCCTTATATTCCTTAAATATGATTCATCTGTCTTGGTGGAAATAGTTTTCTTTTCTCAGGGTCTTATTATATCTATTTCTTTCTTTCTAACCAGCTGGAATCACAATCTTGCTCAAGTAAAGGGAGTCTCTTGGAGGCTTAGCAGCAGATTCTGTAACAATATGGCTCTGTGTACCAGTACGCTCTCAATTATTCAAGATAACACAGAAATGACTGAGGATAGATTACCCCAAATGTAGCAGAAACAAATTAACAGCTAGCTGAGTTAGATAAACTTGAATAAATGTATGTTTGAAACATACTGATAACATGCACTCTGATAAAACCTGTAGAGTTGAGTAGAGTGAGGGCTTTCCTTTAAATATATTACGTGTGTGTGTGAGAGAGAGAGAGAGAGAGAGAGAGAGAGAGAGAGAGAGAGAGAGGAAGACATCTAGGAAGAAGCAAGCTGCAGCCGCCCTGGCCCTGCGGCCTTCCAACCCTGCCCCCCACCTCAGGAGCATTTGGGATAGCTCCATGGGAGGGATCCATCCAGAACTTTGGGGGAAGTTCAGAGAGAGGCAGACATGTAGAGGGGAAGCAAGTTGCAGCTGCATGGCCCTGTGGCCTTCCAACCCCCCCCCCCCCCCACAACTCTCAAAACCCAAAAATTCCAAAACTGCATCCACGCGAAGAACCTACTCAACAAATAATCTACATAGATGTATCCAATAACAGCATTCAACATTCCTTACACGCCACTAAAACTTCCCAAACATCCTAAACATCCCTAACTGTACATCATATCCACACAAGAACACCCAATTTGCAAATGTCAAGGTAGTAATGGTAAAGCAACGCAGAACTCTACCAAGCTCCATGAGAGAAGTCAAAACTAAGTTGAGCCAAACAATTACGACAAGCTATATAACCATCCCAAAAAGGAATTTGGCAAGGGACTGTTAAAAATGCATAAGGAGATCAAGGAAGCAATGGAGCACAGAGGCAATAAAATACAAGAGGAAATCAGAGCAGAAATGAATAAAATACAAATGAAAATACAAACAGAAATGACAGATATTAAAAATGTGATAGGTGAAATGAAAAATTCACTAGACAGCCTCCACAGAAGAGTAACAGCTGCTGAAGAAAGAATTAGTGATCTCAAAGATGAGATACAGAGACTCTCTATACAACAACAGACGATGGAAAAAAGACTCACAAATTATGAACAGACAAGAGATAATTGAGATGAAGTCAAAAGGAACAACATAAGGATCATTGGGGTCCCAGAGGGGCAAGAAGAAAACCCTGATGAAGTAGCAACTGTCAAAGCCATCATTGCTGAGAAGTTCCCAGAATTGAATATTGCATATTCCCAGATTCAGGAGGCCTGAAGAATACCAGCTAAAAGAAATCCAAATAAGAATACTCCAAGACGGGACCGGAGTGATAGCCTAGTGGATAGGGCATTTGCCTTGCACGTGGTCGACCCGGGGTTCAATCCCCGGCATCCCATAATCCCATATGGTCCCCGAGCACCACCAGGAGTAAGTTCCGAGCAAAAGTCAGGAGTAACCCCTGAGCATTGCGGGGTGTGACCCAAAAAAGCAAAAAAAAAAAAATACTCCAAGACACATCCTAATTAGAATGACAAAAACCACAGATGGAGAAAGAATACTGAAAGCAGCAAGAACAAAGAAGGAAATCACATACAAAAGGAACATCCCTAAGATTCACAGCAGACTTCTCTGATGAAACGCTACAAGCCTAAAGACAGTGGTGGGATATCATGAAAAGACTCAATAAAATAACCAAGAATTCTTTACCCAGCTAGACTCACATTCAGATTTGAAGGAAAGATTCACAACTTCATAGATAAGCATTTAGCTCAGGAACTTCATAGATTCAAAACCAACTTTAAAAGAAGGACTGAAGGAACTACTATAAGAAAAGCCAAAACCCAAAAGCATAACAACCTTATACAGGAAGATGGAAAGAAATCCCATGACAATAATCTCTCTCAATGTTAATGCCCTAAAAGTACCAATTAAGAGACAGAGAGTGGCAAAATGGATTAAAAAACTAAATCCAACATTCTGCTGCCTACAAGAAAGCGCATCTGAAAAATCAGAGCAAACACGGACTCAAAGTCAAAGACTAGAGAACAATTCGCCAAGCAAACAACTCCTCTAAAAAGATTAGGGTGGCCTCATTTGACCCAGCCATACCACTCCTGGGAATCTACTCTGGGAAACCAAAAATACATAGCGGAAACACCATCCCTACTTTTATGTTCATAGCAGCATTATTCACAATAGCCAGAATCTGGAAGCAACCAGAGTGCCCGAAAATCGATGACTGGATAAAGAAGCTTTGGTACATCTACACAATGGAATACTATGCAGCTGTTAGGAAAAATGAAGTTATAAAATTTGCCTATAAATGGATGGACATGGAGAAGATTATGTTGAGTGAAATTAGCCAGAAGGAGAGAGACAGATACAGAATGACTGCATTTATTTGCATGGCATAAATATATATGTACATATTATGATACCAATATCCAAGGTCAAGTGAAACATATATCAGGAGGTCTTGTCAAAGGTGGAGATTATCACAAACGTGTGGGAGTCAGAGTTTAGGTAAGACAGAAAATGGAACAGGGGGCTAACAATAGTCGAGGGTACTAATGCCAACCTAGAACTGAGCATTAAATAGAGGCAAAAGGATACAAATGACAACCTTTTAATGTATGTTCTGTAATCCATAGACTGGAAGGGAAGGAAAAGAGAGAGAGAGAGAAAGGGAAAGAAATAAAGAACCTGCCATGGAGCAGGGCTGGGGGAAGGGGGAGGGAACCGGGATGTTGGTGGTGGGAGATGGGCACTGGTGGAGGGACGGGTGCTGAAACACTGTATGACCAAAACCCAAACATGAACTTTTTTAATTGTATATCTTTTTATTTGTATATCTCACGGTGGTATAATAAAATACTTAAAAAAAAGAGAGGAAAGAGAGAAAGAGAGAAAGAGAAAGAAAAGAGATGGAGAACCTGCCATGGAGGCAGGCTAGGGGAGGAGGGAGTGTATTGGGGACATTGGTGGTGGGAGGTGGGCACTGGTGGAGGGAAGGGTGCTGGAACACCATATGGCTGAAACCCAAACATGAACATTTTTGTAATTGTCAATAAATAAATAAATAAATTAAAAAAAAAAAGAAAGAAGAGAGAAAGAGAAAGAGACAGAGATAGAAGAGATCAGAAGAGGAATAGTGCCTGCTATAGAGGTAGGCTTGGGGAGGGAGGGAGAGAATTTGGGGACATTTTGGTGGTAATAGGGCACTGGTGGAGGAACATGTGCTGGAAAAATGTATGACTGTAACCCAATAATGAAGATCTTTTTAATTGTATATTGCATAGTGGTATGCTAAAAACAAATAAATAAATGTGTCTAATATACCTCAAAAAAAAAAAAAAAAATAAAAAAGATTAGGGTGGCCATACTAGTATCTGACAAAATAGATTTCAGACTGATAAAGGTCAGAAGGGACAGTGAAGGCCATTTCTTAATAATTAAGGGATATGTATATCAGGAAGAAATCACACTCCTAAATATATAGGCACCCAATGAGGGGTGAGAAAAATATGTAAAACAACTGCTAATAGACTTCAAAGAAGACATTAACACAATAGTAGTCAGAGACTTCAGCGCTGCTCTTTCAACTCTTGATAGATCTGAAACTGAAACTCACCAAGGAAATACTGGCCCTAAAGGAAGAAATGGAAGAAACAGAGCTGGTTGATACAGGACTTTTCATCCTCAAAAAAAGCTAAATATACATTTTTCTTCAGTGCACATGGAACATTCTCCAAGATAGACCACATGCTGAGCCACAAAGCATACCTCAATAAAATAAAAAAGATAGAAACTGTGTCAACTATCTTTTCAGATCATGATGCACTGAAAATTGTAGTTAACCACACACGAAAACAGAGTAAAGACAAACATCTGGAAACTGAACAGCTCACTGCTGAACAAACAGTGAGTCATAGAGGAAATCAAAGGAGAAATCCAAAGATTCCTGGAAACAAATGAAAATGAAGACATGAACTATAAAAACTTGTGGGATACAGCGAAAGCAGTATTAAGAGGAAAGTTCATAACTCTGCAAGCATTCATCAGAAAAGAAGAAAGTCCACATAGATAACCGTGTTTCACAGCTCAAAATATTAGAAAAAGACCAACAAAAGGAGCCCAACCCAGGCAGAAAAAAAAGAAAATAATAAAACTTAGAGAGGAAATCAATGAGCTGGAAACCCAAAAAACATCCAAAAGATTAATGAAACCAAGAGCTGGTTCTTTGAAAAAATAAATAAATAAGATCTACAAACCACTGGCAAGATTTGTAAGGAAAGGGAAAGATAGAATTCAAATAAATAGAATCAGAAATGAAAAGGGGTACCTCATAACAGAAATCACAGGAATCAAAAAGATCATCAGAGATTATTTTGAGAGTCTGTATGCCATGAAACATGAGAACTTGGAAGAAATGAATAAATTCCTGAAGTCCTATAACCTCCCAAGGCTGAAACAAGAATACCTGCAATACCAGAATAAGCCTATCACCATTGAGGAAATTGAAACAGTAATTAAAAGTCTGCCCAAAGATAAAAACCCAGGTCCAGATGGATTCACTAGTGAACTCTACCAAACATTTAAGGAGGACCTACTGCCAGTCCTTTTCAAGCTCTTCCAGGAAATAGAAGAAACAGAAACACTCACAAACAGCTCATACGAGGCACATATCACCCTGAACAGGGAGAGACAACACAAAGAAAGAAAACTACAGACCAATCTCCCTGATGAACACAGGTGCTAATATCTTCAACAAAATACTACCAAACAGAATCCAAAGATTCATCAAAAAGATTAAACATCATGACCAAGTAGGATCCATCCTGGGATGCAAGGATGGTTCAACATTCGCAAGTCAATCAACATAATACAACATATCAATAACATGCAAGAAAGTTCAGTTTCATGATCATTGTCTGATAAACTTATTCAAAAGTTAGCATGTTTATTTAACTCTAATAATTACTATTTATAATTTAACTCAGATATATTTTGTTTGTTGGTTAATCAAGAACAACTTCTCAGCAACTTTTTATAGGAAGAAGTTAGAACACAGCCAGCTGTGCTCAGGGCTTACTCCTGGTTCTGCTTTCAGGGATCACTACTGGTGAGGCTCAGGAGACCATATGTAGTTTTAGGTCGACTATGTGTAAAGCAAGTGCCCTACCCATTGTACTAGCCCTCTGCACCTCATGACTTTTCAATGTTTTCAAAATACCACTGGTGCAATTAATCCAATCATCTACTATATTTAGCCCACAATATTACCTTACTTTTCAGGGCTGTCAAACATAGATTTTACCCACAAGCAATTTTCCATTCCTAAATGAAAATTTTCACTTAAAAATGTCTGAATATGGTTTTCTCTCTACTGCTTCCCAGAGGTTTCTCCTGCAGCCAATTAACAGATAAGAGATCCATTAGGTCCAACACCCCAAGGTAGTCAGACTGGAGCTTAGGCAGCCAGTCTGAAGCTCCACCCATCACATGGAAGAAAAAGCCTGAAGGGGAAGTTGGGGAGAAAGTAATTGAGGCAGTGGTGGAAAGAAGAGACTTTGGTGGAGGCGGTGGTGCTGGAACATTGTGTGCATGAAACCCTACTACAAATGGCATTGTAAGCCATTTTTTTAGGCACCATGATTTGCAATACTGCTAATAATAGATTTTCAGGCATACAGCGTTCCAGCTCCACACCCAGCTCTAGATTGCCAGCAGCCATGTCTTCCAAACTCTCCATTTCCTCCACCTCACTCCTTTAGCAAACTCAGTTCTGCAGTTCTACTCACAGGGCAGCTACCATTGACCATTTTTAATTTCCTTACTATATTTCCCTATATTCCACATAGGAAAAGCATCACTCTGTGTTTGTCTTTCCTCTGACTGACTCAATTTAACATGATACCCTGTATTTTCATCTACATAGCAGCAAATTTCTATAGGACATTTTTCTTATAGCTGAGCGCTAGTCTGACCAAGAAGAGATGGGTAGATTTAAAAAAGTTTCCATTTTAAAATAATTTTGTATGGCATTACTAGGCTTGGCACTTGGCTGCAAAGCAGCCATGTGGTACATCAGTAATTACAAAAACTAAGAGTGCCTGCATGACAGAGCCTGGCAAGCTACCCGAGTCATATTTGATATGCCAAAAACAATAACAACAATAGACCTCATTCCCATAAACTGAAGGAATGGCTTGAGACCCTTCATGTTCCTGGAGTGAGTATAGGCCCTTGGGCTATACTAGCACGGGACAGAGACAAATGGAGATGTTACTGGTGCCCGATCGAGCAAATCGATGAACAACGGGAAGGCAAGTGATACAAGTGATACAAATGATTACTAGGCTTAGTTTCTAACACAAAAGGAGTTCCCCACTCTATTTATCTGGATATTTTTTGGTTTAGGGCCACACCTGGAAAGAGCTTGGAGTATATTCCTGGTGCTGTGTTCAGCAGACCATTGATTGAGTGTGAGGGATCAAACCTGTGGCTCTCATGTAAGTCATGTGATCTGTGTATATTTATGTATTTATTTAACAATAGAATATGTTGTGAAAAGGATACTCTTAGGTTTATAAACCTATATATTAGGCAGTGTATATGGACACATCTTTATAATGGGTCATATATTATTCTACAATAAAAATTAGCAAAAGCTAGAAAAAAGGAAAAGAATTGTAACAAACTGTTCTAACCTTTTTGCAATCTTTTCAAAGCAAGAGCAATTCCTGTGGCCCCTAGAGGGGTTTCAAGACTTTATCCTGAAGTCGGAGTGATTTTTATACTTAGTTGGTATGTTATTTTACATAACAACTAAATCATTGCAATTTCTCCAATTATTGAAACTCTCAGTGATAGTCATTCTCAGAAAGAAATCTAACTATGTTATCAGCTCACATCTTGGCTTGATTTATGTCACATAATTTTTCAGAAGAGGGATATAAAGGGTGAAACAGCATATCAATTTAGGAAATTTTTAGAAATAATCTATAATTTTCAGTAGACAAGAGGAAGGAACTAGTTTTGTGCAGCTAAAGTAGAATCTAATAGGGTGTGGAATAGGCATAGTCATGTTTACTTTTGGTAACTCATTAGATTTATGGAGTTCTGTTTATTTTCATTTGGGAGGGTCACATTGGGCAGTGCTCAGGGCTTCCTCCTGGCTCTGTGCCCTAGGGTCATTGCTGGCAGAGCTTGGGGGGACGATATGTGCTGCTGGAAATTGAACCCAGGTCAGCTTCATTCCAGGCAAGTACCCAACCTGCTGTATTATTGCTCCAGCCCAATTTATAGGGATTATTATAGAAATGTTATCTTTCTAAGGGAGAAGAGTATTTAAAGGGAAAAAAAGATAGTCAGGTGTTGTGAAAAGCAGATCATAGGATATGGTAAGATCGGATGGAGACTGCCTGTTGACAAATACATAGGGTTTCTGGCAGGCTGTCTTCCAATAGAGATAGGATGTGGGTTTCCCTGATGAAACTCTCTGTGAAGCAGAACCACGAACCCTGCTATCTTGGGTCATTTCCCTGCATCACATCTACTTGTTGGCTATAGCAAGTCAAAAATAAAGTCTAATGGGCGCTGCCTGGGATGCAGAGAGAAAACAGGTTTTCTTGTGTTCTGGCTCTCTAAAGTAGACCCATATAAAATGTTGCCATCTTGGGGCTAGTCAGGAAGGCTGAATTTGCAATCTGTAACACCTCCTCTTGTCTGTTTCTCACCTTGCCTAGAGAGCATCCTCTGCCAGTGTGACTCCTATCTGTTTGTCTCCCTTCTAATCATCTGCCTCTCTTATGCTATATGTGGAATTAATTAGTTAGCCTTCGTGAGTGTAAAACTATATACCCTTAACTCTAATTTGTGTTGTTGTTTGATGCTATTGGATATGTAAGAAGTCTGAGTCATTGCGTAACCTGTCAGCTGCCGAAATGAAGGCACTGTCGCTCCAGCTGGATTATTAAAAATGAACACATGTCTCATTCGTGAGGTCTCATCTCTGCTCCCCTGGTCAACAGAGATCAGGTACATTAACCATCAGGTATTTGAATGTTGATTTTACAAAAACAGATTATATGATGTTCATTACTCTGCAATCTGCACTTCTCAGTATCATAAACACTACGAAAGATCAAGAAACACCAACATTTAGGGGGTCAGAGATAGCTGCCTGAGTTCAATTCCCAGAACCACATATAGTCCCCTGAGCAGAGATTCAGGTGTAAACCTGAGAAATGGGCATGACCCAAAAAACAAACAAAAGATACATATATTTTTTGGATTTTGAGGCAACAACCAGCATTAGCAGAGCTTACTCATGGCTCTGCATTCAGGGATCACTACTGAAAGACTCAGCAGACCACATGTAATGCTAAGAAACAAACTGGGGTTGGTTGCTTGCAAGACAATATCTGCTATATTATCTCCTCAGCCCATATACAAATATTTTTAATAATTACATATTATTATATGGTTTTGATGCTTGATGTATTATTTAAACTTTCAGTTAGGGGGAGGGTCAGGCAGAGAGATAGCATAAAAAGTAGGACAACTTATCTCTCACATGACAGACCTGGGTTCCATTCCCAGCATCCCTGAGCAACACTAGGAATGAATCCAAAGTGCAAAACCAGGAGCAACCCCTGAGCACTGCCAGATGTGCCCCAGCAAAAATATTATTTTGGTCATTCACACTTTATGTATAAAATTTTATTTTTATGGGACATATTTTTCCAACTAATCAGCTAATTATAGCTTCTTCATAATGTTTTTATTCAAACTGAAAATTAAAGCTGATAGGACAAATTGGCAAAAAAATAGCCACTAAAAACTTGTTTACCCTTTTACTTTAAATACTAGTACTAGGAATAATTCTTTTTTTTTTTCTTTAAGTATTTTATTATACCACCGTGAGATATACAAATAAAAAGATATACAATTAAAAAGTTCATGTTTGGGTTTTGGTCATACAGTGTTTCAGCACCCGTCCCTCCACCAGTGCCCATCTCCCACCACCAACATCCCGGTTCCCTCCCCTTCCCCAGCCCTGCTCCATGGCAGGTTCTTTATTTCTTTCCCTTTCTCTCTCTTTCTCTTTTCCTTCCCTTCCAGACTATGGATTACAGAACATACATTAAAAGGTTGTCATTTGTATCCTTTTGCCTCTATTTAATGCTCAGTTCTAGGTTGGCATTAGTACCCTCGACCATTGTTAGCCCCCCTGTTCCATTTTCTGTCTTACCTAAACTCTGACTCCCACACGTTTGTGATAATCTCCACCTTTGACAAGACCTCCTGATATATGTTTCACTTGACCTTGGATATTGGTATCATAATATGTACATATATATTTATGCCATGCAAATAAATGCAGTCATTCTGTATCTGTCTCTCTCCTTCTGGCTAATTTCACTCAACATAATCTTCTCCATGTCCATCCATTTATAGGCAAATTTTATAACTTCATTTTTCCTAACAGCTGCATAGTATTCCATTGTGTAGATGTACCAAAGCTTCTTTATCCAGTCATCGATTTTCGGGCACTCTGGTTGCTTCCAGATTCTGGCTATTGTGAATAATGCTGCTATGAACATAAAAGTAGGGATGGTGTTTCCGCTGCGTATTTTTGGTTTCCCAGAGTAGATTCCCAGGAGTGGTATGGCTGGGTCAAATGGGAGTTCAATTTCTTAGTCTTTGGAGGAAAGTCCATATTGTTTTCCAGAAAGGCTGTACCAGCCGGCATTCCCACCAACAATGGATGAGTGTCCCCTTTTCCCCACATCCACGCCAGCACTTGTTGTTCTTGCTCTTTTGAATATGTGCCAGTCTCTGTGGTGTGCAAAGTGGTATCTCATTGTTGTTTTGATTTGCATCTCTCTGATGATTAGTGATGATGAGCATTTTTTCATATGTTTTTGGCCATTCAATTTCTTCCCTTGCTGAAGTTTCTGTTCATTTCTTGTCCCCATTTTTTGATGGGGTTGTTTGTTTTTCTTCTTGTAAAGTTCTACCAGTGCCTGATATATCCTGGATATTAACCCCTTATCAGATGGGTATTGGGTGAATATTCTTTCCCATTCTGTGGACTGCTTTTGTATCTTAGTCACTGTTTCTTTTGAGGTGCAGAAGCTTTTCAGTTTCATGTAGTCCCATATGTTTATCTTTTCTTCTAGTTGCTTTGTTAGTGATGTTTCACCTTTGAAGATGCCTTTAGCTTCAATGTCGTGGAGGGTTTTTCCTATATTTTCTTCAATGTACTTTATGGATTCAAGTCTGATATTGAGATCTTTAGTCCATTTTGATCTGATTTTTTGTGCATGGTGTTAGACACAGGTCCAAATTCATTTTTTACACGTTGCTGCCCAGTTTTCCCAACACCACTTGTTGAAGAGGCTTGCTAGGAATAATTCTTAAATAAATAATGAAGCAAATTATCATGTAGCTTTTAAATGATTGTACATGGACTTTATTCGAAATGTTTATAAAAAAGAGAAAAATGGGAAATTCAAAAAAATTGAATAAAACCATCACATTTTTAGATATAGCTTAAGGAACACTAAAATTATGTTTACTCTGCACTAAAAATTATAAAAATATGTAACTGGTAAGTAAACTACTGTTAAACTTGTTTAAATAGCCTGCATCTAAATATCAGGCACTATGCTAAACTAGTACTGAAATGCAACAACAATGAAAATTACTTTTGTGAGGACAGAAGGAAAACAGAAAAGATACAGTCAGGAGATAGCAAAGATTGGTCAAATGCTCAAAACAAACTTTGACACTGTATAATTTGAGGTGGGAAGATCGCAGAAGGATTAGGGAGGCATGTCTTTTGTGAACTGGACCCTCATTCAATCTCCAGGATCACAGAGCACCACCAGGATGGTCTCCAGCATCACAGAGCCAAGGTTACACCACACCCTCACACCCTAACATTGAAGCAAGTAGCCCAGTTGGCCAAGAATCCTGGGCGTAGTCCTGAGTTTCCTGGAGCAACTCTTGAGATTTCCTCCTCGAAATATATTGTACAATTTATCTTTCTAGAAAGCTTGCAAGATATTAACACATCCAGTGCACGTATCCATTTTATACATAGTCTGCTTACTGAAAAAATAATTGATAGAAGAATAAGACTTAGTACTTATAATTCTAATATTCTTATTTCATATAAGTGAAAAATAAAGTATACTACTTCCAGGCAGAGGAAGCAAGTAGGCCTCCACCAACCTCTCAATCTCCACCTTGCAAATGGATAGTAATGAGGAGATAAACTTGAAAAATCACATATTGACTCTCAGCTTGTTTCTGAATGACTCTAAAGATGACAACACCCTGACAAAAAAACTGAGTTGAAAGTTCAGTGCCTCGTGAGGCCAGTTATGCAAAGCAAAAGTGGAACACCTAGAGCAGGATCTAAGACATGAATCATGAAAAAACTCAAAGAACCAAATCTGGCAGGGTCTATCACTACATATGAATAATCTACAAGAAGACAAATCACAAGTTGCATCAGTAAGCACATAGAAATACCAGAAAAACAAACAATAACCAGAAGAGAAAGGACAAAGTCATGGATACAAGAAGAGTCATTAGACACCATGCATATCATGGAAAATTCACTTTTCTACCACTTCAGGGTTTCTTAATTTGAATTGAATTTCTTCATTTCTTTGAATTTTATTAATCGAGGTCAATCAAGACAAAGTAACAGTGATTATAGAACACAAAATATTAACTTAGAAATAATTTTATTAAAATATATTGCATATATTACATATGATAAAGTATATTGTTTAGAACAAAAGTAGAAATATTAATATTAAATTAAATTGCTTGAGCAACTAAAGTTTAATATAGTAAAATATCTCAAAACCTCAAATGTAGAGGACAGATATGCGATTACGTAGCAAAATACATGCCTTGAAAGCAGAACTGAGTTTGAACTGTAACATTACATACACACACACACACACACACACACACACACACACTCAAATGTAAAACTTCAAGTATCTGAGAAGAACTCAGGTAAATCTGACCCAGCGTTCTGGGCATGTAGGACCGTCAATAGTAGGAAATCTGCAGTTACTGGATCTTATATAAAATATATCTTATGTTCAACCTTTTTATGTTCATTTTGTCCTAGTGGAATCGCACTCATTTTATGTACAACATATATACAATACACATTCCACACAGACATACGAATACACATGTATACACACAAATAGATCCTACAAATGCTTACAACACACACTACCCTGATATTTGAGGTTTTAGTAAAGCTGAAAGCCACATGAAACTTTGCACTTTACTATTGAAACATCATTTATAAATAATTTGGACACTTATATCTAATAAAATGATAAAGGGATCTCTTACAAAGATTTAATACAATTTATATTAATTGAGTCACTGTGAAAAAATAAGAAAAGTGTCAACTATCAAGTTGTGTTTACTATTAAGAAAACATAATTCCAAACTGTTTCTCCAATGGTAATTGGTCACCTTGCTTCACTCCACCACATAGGGTTCAATTTCATATCACATTATACTACCTTAGATGAGAGGACTAAGTGAAATTTCTTTGAGATTGGTTGTCAAATATTCACTCTGTAAATTTGTCTTTCCCATGGAATTTCTGTTGCAGTTCTTTAGTAGCCTTCCTTTATTGACTTAACTACTACCTTAACCTTTTTGATCCTATACCATATTTCACTGCAATAATAGTTATGATTTTTATGCTTTTTTTACAAAAGCGTAGGATATTGGTAGAGGAATCTTGGCACTCTGGTGGTAGAAACTGGTCTAACAGCGCTGCAAATGTAAAATTTTAATAGTGGTATGTATTATTTTTTTTCCACTGGTGCTTTCAATACACATTTATTGCAAAAGCACAGCACAGAAACTGTAATGGCAACATAACGGTATTTCTTTTTTTTTTTAAAACATTTTATTATACCACCGTGAGATATACAATTACAACGTTGTTCACGCTGGGGGTTTCGGTCACACAGTGTTCCAGCACCCGCCCTCCACCAGTGCCCCTCAGCCACCACCCTTGTCCCCAATTCCCTCCCCCTCCCACATCCTGCCTAAATGGCAGGTTCTTTATCTCCTCTCCTCTCCCTCTCTCTCTCTCCTCCTTCTCCCACACATTGTGGGTTGCACTAATACACTTAGAAGCCACCATTTGCATTTTTTGTCTGTATTTAATGCTCAGTTCTATGTTAGTATCAGACCTTTAGACATTTATTCACACATGTTCCCTTCTCTATCTAAACTAACCTCTGACTCCTGCACGCTTGTGGTAAAGGTATGTATTATTGTATCAAATACAATATTTGTTGTACATCATTGGCATGGAGAGGCAGAATACAGATTAAGGCATTTGTCTGGAATGGCCAACGCAAAATTTGATCCCTGACACCATATATGATCCTCTGAGCACTGGCAGGAGTGATCTCTTGCACAGAGGCAAGGGTAAGACCTTAGCTCAATTCCACCCCATATAGCAAAAAAAATGTTTAAAACACATTGAAATTTTAATAATAAAATTAAATTATTCACCAAAATAATGAAATAAACCTGGTAACATGTATGGAATTAGCTTCGTAAGTAATGTATTTGTGTCCTAATTCATAAGTTTACAGCAATTTTTTCCTTAAATACTTCACTGAGATTTTTTAGACTTGAGTTTTTTAAAATATAGGTATGATAATGTCTGTTAGATTTTAGAAAGAATTATTACTTTAGCTTGGTTTTGACAGTCCAGAAAATATTGGGGGATAGGCTAAACCTGGTGATACTCAGGGGTTACACCTGACTCTGCCCTCAGGAATTACTCCTGGTAGTGCTTTGGGGACCATATGGGGAGACTGAATATCAATCCCAAGTTGGTCGCATTCAAGGATGGAGTTCTACCACCTGTACAATCTCTCCAGAAACATTTTTTCCTTAAAATGACTTATTTAGGGGCTGGAGAGATAGTACAGGGTAAAAGCACCAAGTTTGATTCTTCTTAGCATGTATGATTCCCTGAGGATAGTCAAGTATGGCCCCAAAACAAAAAAAAGACATATGGCAAATATTTTATAGTGACTGTGTCATTAACAGGCCAACAGAAGACTTAGGGGTTTTCCCTAGAAAATACAAACACATGAAAATAGTACCTATGTATGTTATAGTACTAGTTTTGTTAGTAGAAACCTAGGACTTGTTAACAATGTCCTTAACTTGTTACAATACCACCCTCTCGGTTTTCTCCCCTAGCTTAATATGATCATAAGTACAAAATATCAAACATGAGGCTGGAGCGATAGCACAGTAGGTAGGGTGTTTTCCTTGCACGCAACCAACCTGGGTTCAATCCCCAGCATCCCATATGGTCCCAGAGCACCGCCAGGAGTAATTCCTGAGGGTGTGACAAAACAAAATATCAAACATGAGTCCTATTTTATGGAGCAATGCGCTATCCATTGCGCCACAGAGCCCCTGCGGTACTTCGGCTGCGTTGGCAGGTAGCTGACAGGGAGACAGGCTTTTCTACAACCCCAGGGCTCTGTCCTGTGGGCCCTAGTTGATGGTCCGATATAGATAAAAAAGAGCGGGTCCGCTGGGATGAACCCAGAGCCACAGCAGAGCCTGGCAAGCTACCCGTGGTATATTTGATATGCCAACAACAGTAACAATAATGAACCTCATTCCCAATGAATGAGACGTTACTGGTGCCCACTTGAGCAAATCGATGAACAACGGGAACACAAGTGACAAGTGACAACATATTTACAATAGCACTAACATTTATGGTCTTAATGGACAGTTTTCTCAACCTATCACCACCAAATATGCCCATTATCATCCTTCAGTGTCCTTTTATTGCTTCTAGACTATCTCCCTCATTCACCCTTCACTCATTCCTTGCTTTGTAATTTCAATTTTATCCTTTCTTTTCTTCCTTTCTCTTTCTTTCATTCTTTCTCTTTCTTTCTCTTTCTCTTTTCTCTTTCTCCTTTCTTTCTCTTTCTCTCTTCTTTTCCTTCCTTCCTTCTTTCCTTCCTTCCTTCCTTCCTTCCTTTCTTTCTTTCTTTTTTTCTTTCTTTCTTTCTTTTGTTTCTTGTTTTTGGACCACATTCAGTGATGATCAGGGTCCATTCCCAAGTCTGCACTCCAGAATCACTCCTGGTAGGCTTTGATGAACACGCATGGGTGCTGGAGATCAAATTCAGGTCTTCAAGAGCAAAACAAACACCCTACACCCCTACTCACTGTACTATCTCTCTGACTAATATTCAATATTGTGACCCAAGGCCAAGGGCTTGTCATCATTCAATATTAATATCTTGTTTTTATTCTACACATGAGTCTCCACAGTTGTGTTTTTGTTATACCAGAGATTTTCTTAGAACTGCCCTCCGCGGACTCTTCAATTTATATATACCCAATAGTTACATCAATGTTGCAGAAAACTGCAAAAGTTCACCTTTTCTTATAGCTGTGTAATATTCCATTATAATTATATAGCACAAAATTATAATATATATTCATCTGTCATTGGAGCAGTTTGATTGTTTCTATACTCTTACTATTATTGTAAGTGTTGCAATGAATATAGCTGCATGTTTTCAAATTATTGTTTGTATGTTTGGGGCATGAATGCCAAAAGTGGAATCACTAGGTCTTTTGAAACGTCTGTTTTGATGTTTTAGTAAGTTTACATAGTGTTTTCTATAGAGGTAAATCAGACAATGTCCCACCAACAGTGTATTAAGTTCCTTTTTTCACCATATCCCCCACTCCAAAATGTTTTATTTTTTTTAATAACAGACATTCTTACTGGTATGAGATGATCTGATTTTGATTTGTTTTTCTATGGTAATAATTGACTATGAATGTAGATAAATACTTTTTATTGCCTACTGGCCACACATGTATGTCCTCTTCAAGGATGTAAGCTGCTTTATTTTTTAACACAGGTATAACTTAAAAAACAGGTTGCAACAATTCTGTAGTAAAAGACTTTTATTTTGCTTTCTCTTCCATCTACTTTGCCCCCCACCCTCCCCTCTTCCCTTCCTCTTCACTTTGCATTCCAATCTCACAATCTGAGGCCTTTACCTAGTAGTGGTCACTTAATGGTCACTCTGTACAGGCGTAAAGCATTATATAAAGTAGTAATTAAGTCCACATCCCCAAGCCGCACAATATATTACAGGTTACTTATTTTTTAAATATTTTAGGCGAATCATGGATCAGACAGGTTACTTCTGAATGAAGTTGATCACTTGAATCCCATTATTCATCGATTTGCTCAGAGCGGGCGCCAGTAACTATTCCATTGGACCCTATCACGTGCCAATGTAGCCCAATGGCGTCTAGTTGATTCAGGAATATGAAGAGCCTCAAACCATTCCCTTCAGGGTCTTTACAAGGAAGTCTGACCATCTTGTAGGTGGGTAGCCCCCGTGATCTTTTGACATCCCGTGGGATCCAGTCGGTAATGGCTCTAGTCTAGCGGTTGTCTCAAAATCGCATTACATGTCCAGCCCATCTGATTTTCGGTGCCTTGGCAAACAAGACAGCGTCCCTGATTCTGGAATAGCGACGGAAGTCGGAACTCTGGATTCCTTCTCTCACTTCAGTGAGGCATGATATTCAAGCATAGCTCTTTCAATTCCTCTCTGGGAGACCCAAATAGCATTCTCATCCTGCTTTCGTGAGGACCCAGGTCTCTGAGGCGTATGTTAATGCAGGGAGAACGGTGGGTCGAAGAGATGTGCCCGAGCCGGAGGTTCTTTGTCCTTTAGCTATTTCTTCGATGCCTTTGAAGGCATTCCATGCCGCTCTCTTCCCCTGCATAGCTCAGGTTTTAGGTGGATTCATCATGTTGACTTCTCGACCTAGGTACATAACAGCTGCATTCAGAGATGTTTGTTCCATTGAGAGTGAATGGTGCCTCTGGAACTAGTTCATTTTTTCATGAACATAGTTTTCTTCAGATTCAGCTGTAGACCTATCTTTCCACATTCTTAGTCAAAGTCAGCCAAAGCATTTGTGCCGCTTGGCTAATGTTTGGTATTATTGAATGATAAATTCCAAGCATAGCTCTTTCAATTCCCTCTGGGAGGCCCAAATAGCATTCTCATCCTGCTTTGTGGGACCCAGGTCTCTGAGGCGTATGTTAATGCAGGAGAACTGTGGAGTCAAAGATGTGCCGGAGCCGGAGGTTCTTTGTCCTTTGGCTATTTTTGGATGCCTTTGAAGGCATTCCATGCCGCTCTCTTCCCCTACATGGCTGAAGTTTAGGTCGTTCATCATGTTGACTTCTCGACCTAGGTACACATAACTGCTGCATTCAGAGATGTTTGGCTCCATTGAGAGTGAATGGTGCCTCAGAACTAGTTCATTTTTAAGACATAGTTATCTTCAGATTCAGCTGTAGACCTATCTTTCCGCATTCTCGGTCGAAGTCAGCCAGCATTTTGTGCCAGGGCTAATGTTTGGTATTATTAGAATGATAAATACCGAATTTCTACCCTTTCTTTTTTCTTTGCCAATAATAATCAAGAGGAAAAAGGTATGCAAGAATGTTTAGAAATTTTACAAACTGCAAACTGGTGCAAAAAAATCAAAGACTGACTGAAATTCTTATGCAATGTCTGATTTGCTTTTTACTGCAATATTAAAATGTCTAAAACATCTGATTAAATTTATTCTCAGTACAATTCTTTGAACACTAGAACAGGACATTTACTTTATGGTAGAGCAACAAAACATTTTTAATTAAATTCTCAAAAACTTTAAATATGGACCTAGGAGGAAAAAACAGTGAATAGGGCATTTACTTTGCATCAACTAATCCAGGTTTGATTCCAAGAATCCCATTGGTTCCCCCTGAGCATCCAATATTAGGATTGATTCCTGACTGAAGAGCCAGGAGTAATCCCTGAGTACTGTAGGATGTGTCCCAAAGCATATAAAAAACTATAGAAGATGGAAAAAAATTCAATGTGCCTTTGAAATTGGAGAGCTGTCATACTCAACCTTGTCCTATACTGTATGCAATGTAATGACATACAATTTTTTCATTCTTGAGTTATTATTGAGTAAGTATATTCTCTGCTAATATTAAAACATAAAAAGCTCTGCAACAAAAAGGCATTTTGAGACTCTCCAAATTACAGTCAATTTATTTTTACCAGTCTTCAAGTCTGTGTATCACTGAGTTCCATATCAACCAAATAGATACAATACCTGAATTTCTATGGCTAGAAGTACAGACAATTTTGTAGTTTAACTTTAAATGGTACCAGTGCTCATACTAACACTAACACTAAATCTGTGCCAATATTGCTTTCTAAGAAAATCCTTCAATATTGCATGAAGAAAGTAAAAATGGAAAATTATGAGGCTGTGGTTAGTAAGGAAAGTCTGAAGATGGAAATTTTAAATATCTTTGTCACACATGACCTAATGAAATTGCAGGAACTTCCACACTTACCCATATTAATAACCTTCCAGCAATTACTACTGTAAAATTAAGTAAATTACATATTTAAAGATTAACAAGTATACTGCGTTAAGGAATTATGGTAGGACCCAGGAAGCTCATAAATTCATTATAAATGGAAGCATGGCTAAAGACCCAGGATAAGTAAAGTGTGCTCTGAACACAAAGGGAATAAAAAATATCCTCATAAATCCTTAAAACAAAACTCAATTGTCTGTTTTTGGAAACATTAAGTTCTTGTTAGCACACACTAACTGCCAAATCAATATCAAGTCAGTGCTTAGGATAGGGCAGATGGTGGTGGTGCAGCAAGAAGCACTGCAGCAGCAGAGGGACAGCATGTCCAACGCCCTGAACAGACAATGGGGGCCAAAATTTCTGCATTAGTGAATGTGGATTGCCCGAGGGTATTCTGGCTCAGGAGAAAAGTGCCATTAAAAGGAACAGAACTGGGCGGTCCCCAATGCAGTAACATCGAGTGAGATGCATGAGGATACACGCAGCACAATGACCAGGTGGCAGAGTCCTGTAACTCTCCACTCTATGGGTGCGGCATCAGTCTTAATGAGTCTGAATAGGGCTCCTGGTTCTGACTTGGCACAATCACAGGACTTGATCGCTTGATCCTTGATCACTCGAATCCTGTTATTCATCGATTTGCTCTAACAGGCACAAGTGAACATTTCCCTTGGACCCTGTCATGTGCCAATATGTCCACAATGGCATCTGGTTTATTCAGGAACATGAAGAGCCTCAAACCATTCCTTCAGGGTCTTGACAAGTCTGACCATCTTGTAGGTGGGCAGCCCTTTGGATCTTTGACATCCCGTGGCCGATCCAGTCGATAAGCTCTAGTCCAGTGGTAGTCTCCAAATCGTATTACATGTCAGTCCATCTGATTTTTTGATTCCTGGCAAACGAGACAGCACCCTGATTCTGGAATAGCACGGAGTCAGAACTCTGGATTCCTTCTCTCACTTGAGTGAGGCATGATATTCAAGCATAGCTCTTTTCGATTCCTCTCTGGGGAGACCCAAATAGCATTCTTATCCTACTTTGTGAAAGCCCAGGTCTCTGTGAGGCGTATGTTAATCAGGAGAACAGTAG